>CM035135.1:99573733-100136233 GCA_020205605.1 Panax ginseng | reverse complement strand
CAGTTCTAAGAGAAAACATAAAAGATGAAGAAAAATTTATTATGTTTTATGAACTAAAACAGAATAAAGTTATTTAAAATGACTTATAAGTCATTCCTAATAAGTTAGTTTTACCCATATTAATGTAATATCAATTTTATCCTTATTTTATTTTATTTTATTTTAAAATGAATTTATAAAAAAGAAGAGTAAGATGCAATGTCATTTTAATTGGCGTTAGAATTTTTATTTTTATTTTTTTATATCTGAAGTCTTATATACTCCTTCATTTCCAACGTGGATGACAGTGAATAAACATAAAAAAATATTAATGTTTGTAAACAAGAACAAGAGATCAAAGAAATTAAAAAAAAAGAGATTCCAACGTCAGTTAAAGTGATGTTACATCTTACTCTTCTTTTTTACAAATTTGCTTTATAAAAAAATTTAAAAAAAGTTACAATGCCGGTTAGTTTGGCATTGGATCACATGCTTATTTTTTTTAAATTTCTTTTAAAAAATAAAATCGTTTTAAAAAAATTAAGATAATTTTTTAAAAAAAATATTTTTTTAAAGTGGCGTTGGTTGTCTTTCTGTTTTTTAGCAAAAAAATATTCAAAAATTCAAGCGTTCAATAGTTTTTCCCAAATTAGATGTAAGAGCCTTTAATCCCAACGATAGTCGTTGAAATTTTTTATTTTTTAAAAAATATTCGTTTAAAAATAAAATCTTTTTAAAAAAAATTAAAGCTTTTTTTTAAAAAATAAAGTTTTTTTGTATTTATAAAAATTATTCTTAAATTACATAATTTGGTTAAAAGAAGAGTATATTCTAAGAAAATTTGAACAAAAAAGATATAATTGAGAAATTTAAATATAATTTAGGCAATTCTGTTTTCTCCTAATATACTTTTCCAAGTCCAGTCGACAAAAAAGTTGGGGAAAACCTAAAATTGAAGAGGTCTAGCCACCACGACCCACCGCCGGAGTTCGCGGCGGCGGTGGTGGAGGATTAGTGTCAATAATTGCTAAGCGGCCGACCCTCAGGGTGACGTCGGAGTTTGACTGTGACAACTCGGTGTATTTTCATGAGATATCGTGCAAGTTGTTGGAGAATCTGGCGAAACTGAAGCTAACGTTTCAGAACAACAGCAAGGGAGAAGTGGCTGAGCCTCAATTGAGCTTCGTTTCCAAGTATCTTTCGCTCGATTACGATGTCGAGGAGCAGAATGCTCTTGTTAAGGGCTCGTTTGACCTTGGTCCTAGTTTGCACCTCAGAGCCACTCGCGATGTCAAGGTCTCTCTCTCTCTCTATAATTATATAATATGTATGCACATATGTGTTGTGTATTTATATGTTAATTTCTGTTTTATAAGAAAAGAAAATCTGTTTAACCAATTTTCTAGGGAATATTTGTGATTTTCCATTTGGATTAGCTTTCAATTCTATTCATTTTGAATTTATGACTGTAAATGGTACCCAAAGATTTGATCTTTGGGAATTCTGGTTCATTGATTTCTATGAAAGTAAGTTCTGCAGTTTATGTTCTGATTTTCAAAAGCTGGTAATGGTATCTTTGTTCTTATTCTGAGTTTTTATCATTAAGAAAGTTATTCTTTAATATGTAGAAAACATCCTTAGCCCAATCACTCTCTGTCTAGAGTAATGTCTTTTTGAACTGGATTCATCACAGTTGGAGCTATTTCTTCTTATATTTGCTTTATTAACATATCAAAGTCCTCGTGCCGATTTGCTCATTTTTGTAATAAACATGATTAATTAGTATGAACTTAATGAAGTAATTTAAGTCGATGTAAATCAAACCGAAAATAATCATTCTACATTCTCTAAAGAAAGTACAAGAACTTAATGATTACTGTCTTTAGTATATCTTTTTACTTATGGCATGCTATTCCCTTTTAGTGATTGATAAAGATTATGGTATATTTTCCAGTCATAAACAATTGTTATAATCAATTTCTTTGTTCAATGCTGTGCAGGAAAATTTTCTCTCATTACTTTTGAAGAGTTTATTTCAATTGCACTGGATGCACCCAGAGTAGTTGGAATATATCCTGAGATTAAAAATCCAGTACTGATCAACCAACATGTGGGTAACATACTACAAAATATTTAGAAAGAAGAAAATGGCTGCTCTAAATTAGAAAATTGCTGATGGATCAACTAACTATATTATATCATAGATGGTGCTTTCTTCATTTCTAAATTTTTGCTGTTGCATTCAACAGGTAAAATGGCCAGGTGGTAAGAAATTTGAAGACAAATTTGTTGAGACACTTGAGAAGTATTGATACAGAGGCGCATATTTGTCAAAGCACTGGTTAAAACAACCTGCATTTATTCAGTCCTTTGCCCCGACATCACTTATTTACATTTCAAACCAGACAGATATGCCTAAGATCTTCTTAATTGATGATGTAACTATTCCATGTCAAGACACAAATCAGGTTTCTCTTTTCTGCTTTACTCTTGAAGTTACTATGCTTTGTTTATCGAGTAGACCATGGCTTGGTTATATCCACCAAGGGCATTTTTTGATTACTCCCCTGTCATATGAGACTCTTGAATATGCAGCCTCATTTTCTTCTGATCAGTGTGCGGAAGGTGTTGTTGCTGTTGCTGGAGATGCTTCAAGGGTTTTTACCATTGAGAGATTAGGAGAAACATTTAATGAAACTACAATTCCTTTAAGGTATACACCAAGAAAGTTTGTGCTTCAACCCAAGAGGAAACTTTTGGTTATCATTGAGAGTGATCAGGGAACATTTGCAGCTGAAGAGCGTGAAGCAGCAAGAAAGGAGTGCTACAGGATAATGAAGCTGCCTTCTGTATATGCACAGTGAACTTCCATAATAAAGAGTATGGAACTCTTTTTGCTGTTGGTACAGAAAAAGGCCTGCAATTTTGGCCCAAAAGATCTTTCTCAGCCGGATACGTTCATATTTATCGGTTTTTAAAAGATGGGAGGTCCCTTGAACTTTTGCCCAAGACACAAGTTGATGGTGTTCCTCTTATGCGTTGTCCCAGTTCCTAGGAAGATTACTTGCGAATTGGACCTGTGCTTAGATTGTATGATTTTGGGAAGAGGAGATTGCTTAGAAAATGTGAGAATAAATTATTCCCCAACACAATCACCTCTATTCACACCTATCGTGATCGGATTTATGTGGGTGATATTCAGGTTGTATACTCTCTTACGATATCTAGACTTCATAATATATAATTGATTTTCTATTTTAACTTTAAGCTTTGATTTGGAGGATCTTGTATTGTCTCTTAGGAGCATTTGCATGTCCATGCCCAATAGCATATAGAGGATTCAATTGACCATGTGCTGGTTGTCAGACTCGCAATGACTTTATATTATTCGTCATGACATTTGCTGTAGTGCTTACTTTACTGCTTTATTGGCCTCTTCCCTCTAGAAGTTTCACTGGTTATATCCTTCAAATATCTTTTAGTTATCCTTTTGAGGCTTGCCTCTCATCCATCTAAGCACCCATCTCCAATATTTTCCTGTCCGCTTACTTACATTTTTCTTTAACAAACAAGTTGAGCAGTCCTTTATTGCAATATCATTATAATGTGAATTTAAGGTTGCCAACAAATTGAGTACAAGTTAAATTATGCTTCAATTCGCAGCTAAGCTATCTAACAGTTGTTCATTTAATGAATGTAATCCTCATTTTGCATCTGCCATTGTATAATGCATTCTCCTCCATTATAAATCTTCATCATCTGCATTTTTAACTTTTCCAAATAATGCATTCTAGATTATTTTACCTTTTTTCCTTTCAAAAGCAAGTTTTTAATTTCTCTACAACAAAAATCTTCTAAATTCTTTTTGATTTTTTTTCTTTCTATTCTCTCTCAAAATTTATTATATAAACATAATAAAGGAATTTTTTAGAAGAATGCATCCCATAATCTACACTTTAAAGACTCTAAATAGGGTCTATGCTAAAATACATGCAGTTAAATCCCCAGACATGCTTAAAAAAGAACTTTCCTTAACTGGTCTGAAGGCAGTTTCATTTTGATAGGAAGCAAGATATTATATATTTCTACTTTTAAAATCTTAGAAGGTGAAGATAATAAAAAATTCTCGATTTTTTTATGTTGTTTGCCCTCAATTTGTTGCAACTCATAACTACTACTTCTGGTTTGAATTGATGCTCAAATAAATTATTATTTTTGCTTCTATATCTGTCTACTGATTGCACTATTTCTCGGTGTTTTCCATTCTTTACAGTCATTTCATTATTGCAAGTATAGACGTGATGACAATGAGCTGTATATATTTGCTGATGATTCTGTCCCGAGATGGCTTACTGCATCATACCATATAGATTTTGACACCATGGCTGGTGGAGATAAGTTTGGGAATATCTATTTTATGCAGTTACCACAGGATGTCTCTGATGAGATCGAAGAAGATCCAACTGGTGGAAAGATAAAATGGGACCAGGGGAAGCTGAATGGAGCCCCGAACAAAGTGGAAGAAATAGTGCAGTTTCATGTTGGTGATGTTATAACATCATTGTAGAAAGCATCCCTAATTCCTGGAGGTCAGGAGTCTTATCATTTATGGAACTGTGATGGGGAGCTTAGGGGCATTGGTTGCATTCAATTCTAGGGATGATGTTGACTTCTTCAACCATTTGGAGATGCATAAGAGGCAGGAACATCCACCTTTGCGTGGAAGAGACCACATGGCATATAGACCCGCGTATTTTCCTGTTAAGGTAAGCTTTGTGTTTCCCTTGTGCACTGCACATTCAAGCACTCGTACTAGAGAGAATATCCATTTATGTGAACCAATATATGCATCATGTTTTACATCATCACTAGGGCCATCCCCACCACTAGTGAATCCTACACCAGTGAATCCGACGCCAGTGTCTCCAACGCCAACAACGGCATCAAATGGAGGGGCTGCAGTTCCTGGGTAATGTTTTATATCCTTTGCTATTTCTTGGGCAGGTTTACTATCTTCACAATTATTAAAGCATTAAACCTTGATACTGTTTGGTCTAGTCGGTTAGGAGGATGACAGGAAGGATAGGAAGACTGATATGTATATGCATATGGACAAGGAGCTATCTTTTCCATCCTGTTTGGTTGAGTTGGTGAGAGGGAAAAAAAATTCAAAGAAAAAAAAAAGCTTAAATTCTCATTTTCCTATCAATGAGAGAAACTTGTTCAGACCTCCTAATCCTGGAAAAAAAACCCCAATAAAATAGCTTCTCCGACCCTCCTTTTACCTTAGCTTCTATAGCCTGCTTAGTAAGAAACTAATACTTGCCATCACCTTTGTTCTTTCGACTTTTTGCAACTCTGTTTCTCCTCCAACAGTGTTAAATGGAAGCAACCCTCCACCAGGCTCCCCAATAGGTTTTGGTGAAATTCCTCCCAGCTGGTTTCGGAGAAAGTCCTCCAACTGTGAACGACACAACATCCATATCAACTAATTTTAAAACCATTCATCGGATGCATAATTTTGGTAACATCAATCATCACAGGGGAATTCATTTTGGATATGTAGAGGACCAAGTCATCAGTGGATCAAAAGCTCATTGCTTTAACAACAAACTTTGATCTAAACTTTCAGTCTCTGCTTAAACACTCTGGAATAGTTAGCTTGGGCGTTACTAGATGTAAAGACACTAGTTTCTAAATATGCAGTTTTGATATGAAAACTGTCGCATGTTTAGCAGTTTTTATCTAAGGTAGTATTTATATCTTTTATAACTATAAGCAATCAGGTCTGCCTGTGCCGGGGGAATTTTGGGTTGGGTGGGGTTGGGGTTGGGTGGGGTGGGGCAGGGGGGGGGTCTAATCCTCATATTTTGTCCATTGACCTCAAGATGTAACATTTTAATCATGACAATTTGCAAGAACCAGTGGCTCAAAATGGTTCTCCCCCATGGCAAGAAGATGACAAAGATGGACATTATATGTTTGCGGTTGGAAATAATTTAACATCTCGCTGTAACTACCCTTTTCAACCATCAAGGAAATTTATATTCATTGCTTACCGTTGTCTTTAAAACTATAAAAGATTTTTCTTAATGCCTTGTTATTTTGTAGGATTTTTCAGTAAGCCATCTAAAAAATATGTTGTCATAATGCTTCTGTTAAATATTATCTTAATCTATTGCGTCAGTTAGCCATACTTGTTTTTAGTTTCAAGGAAATATTGTTGTCCAATTTTTAGTGTATTCTTTGAAGATTCTTCCACCTTGCAGGCTCATATCTAGTTACTGGGCAATATATGCGTACCTTTTATTTATGAGTTTCATGATTTTTCTTGTTTTCTTTTCTAGAAACACAAGTTTATTTGTTCTTCAATGGCTGTTTCTGAGTGTTCTTGTTTTCCCTGTTTGTCTTTGCAGATAAGATTTTCATCAAGATTGAGCCTCAATTGAGCTTCGTTTCCAAGTATCTTAAATATGTTAAATTTGGTGTCAATGAAATTGTTGAAATGTGTGCATGCCTTGCCAACTACTTCTAGCTTTCATACAAATTAAAATCTTCAGTGTATTTCAATTTTACTACTCAAAATCTGAATGAATACGTGCTTATGTATTTGTTATCTTTCTATGTATTTGACAAGGTAGACAATTAGTACCTTACATGTGATTGTGCTAATTTGTAGTGCTTTAGAAGTAGAATATTTTTGTTTGAGCAGCTTTGACTCAGGTCTCATTGCTCGTTATATTTTTTTCTTTAGGTTTAAGGATTGTAGTTATTGCTGCTTTTTCTTATTTCCCTTTTCCTGTTGGCATGAGGCTGGTCAAGAATTGGCAAGTGATTAAAAGAATCTTCCTTTTTCCATTCTGATTTTGATAGCATATCTTTACAGGCTCCTCAGTAAAGACTGCAAACTAGTTGGATGTGGTTCTGCAGTACCAAATTTAAAGGTTTCTAATGACGATCTTGCGAAACTTGTTAAACTAATGATGAATGGATCTCTGTTCGAACTGGAATACGAAATCGACGAGTACTTTCAGGTCAGATTTTTATTGCATTGCATGCTTGCTTATATAAATCACCACATGAACAGTTCAAGGTCTAACCATTGGATTTACAAAAGTTCATGGTTGGTTTTCTTGCTACGAGTTCACCTTAGATTTATGAGCCGTCTAAGCTGTAGCTGAAGAGAAATGTTAATAGTAATTAGTGTCTGGGGCTCTTGGTGAAAAAATTGGAAATTTTTTACGTGCACGTGAAAATAATGTTATTTTGATAAAAATTTTAAACTTCAAGATCTTATAGGTTATGAAATTAAGAATTGAATCACCATAACAAAATAATTGAAAGGTGTGGACCTACAAGGTACCCAAACCTGTAGGATATTTGAGTCATTACCATGATATATCAATTGCTGCTCCCTAATGGAGATGTCGGATAAGATGGATTAGAAAAGAGATAAAGAAGAAAGCAAGTACTTTAAATTAAAGATCTTTTACTTTTTTTTTCTGAAGTAATTTTTAGGGCGTGTCTCATGGGCTTCATAAGACCCTAAAAGTTCATAGATGAAGCCTTCTGTGATTGTTAATGCTCCATAGAAATCCTTTTTCATTTTCTATTTATGTATGCACTAATGTGTCACTAAAACCCTATCTATTACACTATTTGCTATGTGTGTTGACCTCGCAGATGGTTTATTCAGTTAACTGATGTGAAGAAAATTATAGACAGCACAGGGTGCCAATGTTTACCCTGGGTAGATGCTCATCCATCAGGGTAAAGTTCTGAATCATCAAGTATGTTTCTGACTTTCGCTACTGCATACGTAACATATTTATCAAGTTGTCTTTGTCATCATTATAAGCACGTAAAATGTCATTCACTTGTAGCATTATTTATGAGCACCAATTATTATCTTGATCCGTGTGTCAATGTATACCCACCAGGACGAGGTTCACGAAGCACATGCTTGTCTTCTTCAGGATATTTGATTTAGATATTAATTTGGTAGTCAATAAAAAGGGTATTGCCTTCTTTTATGTCCCTTGATTAGTAAGAAAATAGCACAACATTGTTGTCTTTGTGTATTGATTTTGGCAATAAGTGCCTTTGGTGACCTATTTGCTTCATTTTTTTGACTTATTATTTTTAAATATGTGCAGCAGGAAGACTGCTTCTAAGACCTAACTTACAATATTGGGTATCAAATTTTCGTGCTACGTTTACGGAAGATAAGGGACGAAATTATGAAGTGTACTCTCTCTCTATATATGTAGATATATACTTTGATTGAAGAACTGTGGTAGCTTTAGATGGTTAATTGTAAAGATAATGAATGATTATGTAGTGGATGATTTTATTAAGTTAATAATATTTTAGTTTTTTGTATTTTTGTCATTATTTGCTATGGGGACATTGAGCCAGCCAGGTACACAAAAAGAATGTCAAATTTTGATTTGGCAACAATATAATTCGTTTCCAAAGCATTGAACAAGTTTTAATATAGCGATAATTTTTTATACATTTAGCAACAAATTTTCGTTGCTAATGGCATTAAAAATATAATATTTGGCAACGAAAAATTAACCTAATAACAACGAAGATGATATTGTTGCTAATAATAAAATAAAAGGCAACATTTTTTATTGTTGCAAATCATATCAACTTTCGTTACAATATAAAAAAAGCGACAACATATAATGTCATTCCTAATCGACGACTTTTCGTTCTTTATTGAAAAATAACCAAAGAACAAATATTTTCGTTCTTTGATTCAAAGATAATGTCGTTGCCAAATAATATAATTAGCAACTAAAATCGTTGCTAAAAAGTTATATTCCGCAACGAAAGCAAGCTTAGGCAACAATTTTCATAATTTACTGCAACAAAAAATGTCGTTGCAAAATGGTGTCAATTACAAAGAAAATGCATGGTCGTTGCAAAAAAAAGTGTTCATTTCCTTGCCAATTAGCAGCCTTTTGCAACGAAATGGGGTTTTTAGCAACGAAATTTTAATTATTCTGCAACAATATATTTTGTTGCTAAAGGATCGATGTATCTGTACGAAAGCCAAATTTCGTTAAAAAAAAATGTATTACTTTTGGCAACGAAAAAAATACTTTCGTTGCGGAACAATTAGCAACGCTCATTTACAACGAAAACCTTAACGACAATAAAGTCGTTGCCAAAAAACCTTTAGCAACGAAATTTGGCACCTTTAGCAACGAAAATCGGTTATTCTTTGAAGCCCCATTTTTTGTAGTGTTAAAGAAATGTCAGAGGACCTTGAAATTTTGAGGTAAAAATGACCACATTGAAGCCCAAACTTGAGTTAAAGAGATTGAAAAAGCGTTTGTAATAGCTAGGGTAGCTGAGGGGCAAAAGACCGCTTTTTCCACCTACATGATGAAGGGGGAGGCGAACTTTTGGTGGGAAGTGAATCAGGCGAGGGCAGGAGAAGGTGTAGTTACATGGCACAGGCTTAAGACTTTGTTTTTCGAAAACTATTTTTCATCTAGTATGCAGGCTAGAATGGAGGTGAAATTTTTAGAGTTGAAGCATGAGAATATGAGTTATTGCGGAGTATCTTGCAAAAGTTCGAATGAGTTAGCTAGGTTAGCTCGCATCAAGTTGATCTGGAGGCTAGAAAGCGAGAAGGTTTAAGTGGGATTAAAACCACGGCTCTATAACAAAGGTGGCGGTCATTCTGATTTCTACATTTGCAAAGCACTTATAGAAAGGGCTATCATAGCCGAGGAGGGGAGTGAGGCCATGAGCCTCTACAACAAGGAGAGGAAGAACAAAGGTAAGGTCGAAGGAGCTGGGAAGATGGAAATTAATAGTGGAAGTAGAAGTGGTAGTAGTAAAAGGAAGGGAAGAAATTTTGGAAATTTCCAGGTAAAACAAGAAGGTGTGAAGAAGCAGGTGGTGCCGTGTAAGAATTGTGGAAAGAACCACCCTCACCTTAGATTTAGATCAAGGAATGAGAATAATAAATAATAATAATTATATTTTGATTTTCGATTGTTTATATATGTATATCTTTGTAATGCGTATTAATAAAGGTTAATCAATTACAGTGTATTAACCCGAACCCTAGCAATATTTTTATATAAACCCTGGTATTATCATTAAACCCTAATTCCGAATTCGAATGAGACTTTGAAATACATAAGACAACATATTGTATTGTCAGACGATTTATATTTTAGGAAAAACCTTATTATTATGAAAAACCATGATTGTAAATTCAAACCCTAATTTCTAAAATTAGAAATACTAATGTGAAACTAAAGCTGAAGTTTTATGTTCATTCGAGAAATTGTGTTAATGTGATTAATATATGCCTTATGGTAGATTTATTTGCTAATTAGGAAGAACTAATTGGTAATTTAAAAAACCTAATATCTGAACCCCTAATTTGGTAATTAGAAACCTAAGCTGTGAATTTGGTAACCCTAATTGTCAAAATTATAACTCTAATTAGTAAATTTAAAACCTAATTACTAATTGTAAACCCTAGTCTACTAAATTAGCAAAGTTAACTATAATTATTAAATAATTAACCCTAATGTTCTTGTATAAGGTAATTAGAAACCTAATCTAATTAAAAAAACCCTAATTACAAATTTAGAAACTAAAATTTTATATTTTAAACCCTAAATTAGAAATCCTACAAATTTTATATGTTTTCCTTAGGGTTAAACCCTAAGGATTTGTCAAGTTACAAGTTTGCCATTAAATTTGTGAACAAAATGACCAAAAAGCCCTTATGCACATTTTTTTATTAAGCTTACTTGTGAATCTTGCCAAGATGGGAGTTGGTGACCAAATGTAACTACTCTTTTGACTTAAAATCTCTAACATATCATTTCTTAGATCTCGTACATATGTGCATTATATCAATCTATAAATAAGATTGAGAAAGTAAGAGAAAATAAACACTTCGTTAGTTCATTTTGCACAAACCCTTAACCAATTCTCTCTCCTTGCACAAAACTCTACGAAATTATGAGGCATTTTAGTCCCAAAACTAGCCTCCTTACGAAATTCATAACAAATCAAAAGCTCAAAACAAGAAAGATCAAGTGAGGTATAAAATAACCCTATATATGCGAGTCTTCATAGACATGTTAGATGTTATAGATTTATTGTTAAAATATGTTGTTTATGATGTATAATGATGATACCAGGTTGCTTTTGTACTAGATTTATAACATTAATATGCTCAAAAATCAAGTTTTAAAAATGGAAATTTTTCAGGTTGTTGTCATATACATGAAAACGAGGATCCTTTAAATCTTAGTATGATATGTGTTTTTGTTGTTTAAAGCTTTTGAGTCTTTTAGTATACTATAGGCTCTTTTAAGTGAGAATCCTGATAGGAGTTCATGTCCTTGACGAGTTGCAAGATAATAAATGTTGTCATTGAAGTCGATTGACTGGCCACGATAGGCGTGTCGGGCAACCCGTAGAAACTACCCAGAAAGCAACCTGTGACAATTTAAATCGCATTAGATAAATGGAATGTGTTTTTGTTGTTTTTGATGTTGTTCTTGTATCTAAGTTGTAGCTTGTTATATATTCACTACAAATTCACCTATATCACCTAGCCATCAAACAGTCCGATCATGGTGGTAAAGTCCAAGTAGATGGGATTAAGCGTGATTTCAGTTTACTAGGTAACCCGAGGAGAAAACATAAGGATGTTATATCTCTAACATAGTTTGCAACGTAGTATAGCCTAGTGATTTGTTGGTTGTTGTTAGAGTTGATTTTATGTAATAGAAATGTTGTCCATACATGTTGACTTACACAGCATGAAACTTATAGATCATTTTAAAACATTACATAAAAAGCGAGTTGTTGAAGCCCAAATATGAAGAAGTCATTCCTGCTCTTTCATTTACGGGCGCCCTAGAAAATGAAGAACAACTCGAAAGCATCTATTTCAGAAATTCAGATCTCTTTCTTGTTATGTGGTTTGTTCATATTTTGTTGTTGGGTCTTGTAGTATTCCTTTGGTACCCTACGAGATCATGGAAATAAATCTCCTGTAAAACACGTGAACCTTTGATTTAGGATTTGTATGAACTAAGCCCTCTAAGCTGCTCTAAATGTTTTGGGTTTTGATGAAGAACATGAAGAACACCTATAGCGGCAGATATCAACCGCATTCGGTGATCTTCTAAGCAAGCAGGTTCTTTATAAAAAATTATATTTCTATTAAATAATTATAGAAAATTAGATTTTAATTATTAAAAATATAGATTAAATTATTTAAAAATTGCTTAAAGTTCTAAAAAATTAGTTTTTAATAATTTTAATATATTTCATAAAAAATTAATATTTTGAAATATTAAAGGTATTTAATTTATTTAATTGTTATATTAATTAAATTATTACAGACTGCATAAGTATCCTACCTTTGCATTTCCTTTATGCAATGGATGTAAGTAAGAAAGTTTTAGAATTATATTATTATTATACGGATTATTAACCCTATTGTTATATATATTATAACCGATCATTGATTATCAACATGATATATATTATATAATTAAATATATATTCATTAGTTAATTTCTATATATATGGTTATACAAGTGTCCCACTTGGATAATCATTATATTTAATCACATATTGATATATATATATATATATATATATATATATATATATATAATACCTATTAATCTCCAGTATGTATACATTAAGTAAAAGCCGTCTAAGCTATTTGACTAGCTAGACACGAATGTAAAAATTTCGTTGAATATGATAAAACCGTTTTGTATCCAATCAAATTGTTTTGGTTTGGATTCCCGACTAAGTATGAACATCCCGAATATGGGAAAAATTTTATGCTCCCAAGGCGGATAGAGTGAACGATAATATCATTCTTGCATGTAGTATTGATCAATACAGGGCATAACGGGTTGATCACCTCCCGTGCCCGTAAGTTATGATGGTTTATGGATGAAGTTCTGCTAAACCTATTCGAAAATTGAAAACAATGTTCATAGTATGTCACCTTAACCCTATTTATAGTCAGTACGTAGTTTCAAAAATTTGATAGAAAGGTTTTATGTTATTATTATCGGTTCAGATTACTTCACAACTATTGATTTGTTGTAGAAGGGTAGTACAAAGAAAACATTTAATCCTTTCAGCTAATATTTATAATTGTTATTACTTGTTGGGCACTCAAATGCTCATCCTTGCTTAATTTAAATATTTTCAGCTAAGTGTGAATAACCTGAAGGCTCTGCTAAGAACAAGGGAAAAGGAAAGGTTGCTGAGTGAATGCAATGCTATCTTATGTAATAGTTTGATATTATTAAGACAATGATATATATTATCTATCATGCTATGTAATGAATGTATTAAAGGTTACGTACTTGGGAGCTAGACTCTAATAATTATGTAAATAAAGTTTAATATTTATATTATTGTTATTATTATTAGTATTATTCCGCTCATAGAAATGGTATCGTGAAGCACCGAGTTTGGGTTTCAAGTAACTGAATTTGGGGGGCTTTACATGTTCCATCTCAAAAATGGATTCTTGATAGTGGATGCTCACGTCACATGACTGGTGATAAATCAAAGTTTGTGGAGATAAAAATCAAGAAGAAAAATGGTACATTTATATTTGGAGATAATCGAACCTGCGAAATAATCGAAAAAGGTAAAATAGGAAATGAGAAGGTTAATATTGATAATGTACATCTTGTTAGTGGAATTGAATTTAATCTTATTAGTATAAGTCAATTGATGGATACTGGTCACCAAGTTAGTTTTGATAAAGAAAAATGCACTATCTCTCATAGTACTAACAATGTTACTTTAGTTGAAAAAAGGGAAGGAAATATATATACTATTGATTTTGAACAACATGATGAAGAACTATGTCTTGAATTCGTACAAGATGAGGCTAATTTATGGCATAAAAGGATGGGGCATGTTCACATGGATTTAATCAAGAAATTATTCTTAAAGAATCTTGTCAAAGGGTTGCCAAAGATAAAATATGAAAAGAAGGAAATATGTGTTCCTTGTCAACTCGGAAAACAAGTAAGAAAATCGTTTACGGCAAAGAACATGGTATCAACTTCTCCTTTAGAACTACTTCATCTTAATCTATTTGGACCAGAAAAACATGCTAGTATAAATGGTAAGTTTTATGCATTTGTAATAGTAGATGATTTTTCTAGATATACTTGGGTATTATTTTTAAGAACTAAAGATGAAGCATTTAAAGAATTTGAGAAATTAATAAGAAACTTGGAAACAAAATATAGTCTCAAACTTTTAAAAATAAGAAGTGATCATGGTACTGAATTTCAAAAAGACTTTATAATATTTTGTGATAAAAAAGGAATTAGTTATGAATTTTCAGCCCCAAGAACTCCTCAACAAAATGGTGTAGTGGAAAGAAAGAATAGAACATTACAAGAAATAGCTAGAATTTTGTTACAAGAAAGTAAACTTCCTAAAAAGTTTTGGGCCGAAGCTGTAAACACCTCTTGCTATATTTTAAATAGGGTACTTATTCGTCCAATTATTTTGTAAACCCCTTATGAACTTTTAAACAACAAGATTCCTAATATAAGTTATTTCAAAGTTTTTGGATCTAAATGTTTTATACTAGACACTAGTGAAAATTTGATGCTAAATCTTATGAAGGAATTTTCATTGGTTATTCACAAAATAGTAAAGCTTATCGTGTATTTAATACTAACAAGCTATGTGTTGAAGAGTCTATTCATATTACATTTAATGAAACTCACAATGATCTTCCAAAAAGAAGAGATGGGGATACAAGAAATTTGAAGATCTCAATGAATTCAGCAAACCAGAAAAATCTACTCAGTAAGCCGAATGGACAAATCCAGCAAGCTGATTTGGAAAATTCGCAAGGAGTAGAACAATGAACAACACAAGAGCTTGAAGTTGATATTCCTCAACAAGAAGAAGTAATACATGATGTGCGAATGCCAAAGACCGCAAGATATCTCAAGAATCATCCACTAGAAAATATCATTTGAGATATAAACAAAGGAATCACCACAAGGAGAGGATTACAAAATAAGTGTGCATTTTTTGCATTCTCATCACAAGTTGAGCCAAAGAATGCTAAAGAAGCTATCTTAGACAAAAATTGGCTATTAGCAATGCAAGAAGAACTTTAACAATTTGAACGATGCCAAGTCTGGAAACTCATGCCCCCTCCTAAAGATGTTTCTATCATTAGAACAAAGTGGGTATTCAAGAATAAGCTCGATGAGCATGACATAATCACTCATAACAAAGCAAGGCTAGTAGCTCAAGGATACAAACAACAAGGTGGCATTGTTAGCATTTGCTAGACTAGAGTCCATCTGTATCTTGTTAGCATTTGCTTGTTACAAAAAGTTCACACTCTATCAAATGGATTTAAAGAGTGCCTTTCTCAAGGGATATATCAATGAAGAGGTATATATAAAATAGCCTCCTAGATTTGAACATGAGAGGTATCCAAACCATGTTTACAAGCTCAAGAAAGCTCTCTATGGACTAAAGCAGGCTCCAAGGGTTTGGTACAAAAGGTTGAGTAAGTATTTACTTTCAAAAAGTTTTATTAGAGGAAAAATTGATTCTACATTATTTATAAGGCATGAAAATAAAGATATTATCATTGTACAAATATATGTAGATGATATAATTTTTGGTGCTACTAATGATTTCCTTTGTGAGTGGTTTTCTAAGTGCATGCACAAGGAGTTCGATATGAGTCTAATGGGAGAACTTAAATACTTTTTGGGACTTCAAATCAAGCAAACAAAGGAAGGTATATACATCTATCAAACCAAATATACAAAAGAGCTAGTCAAAAGATTTGGTTTCAAAGGATCAAACTCAAAGGCTACACCGATGAACACTTCAATAAAGCTTACGTCTGACGAAAAAGGTATAGATGTGGAAGTAATTAAATATCGAGGCATGATTGGATGTTTATTATATTTAACTGCATCTAGACCAGATATTATGTATAGTGTTTGTTTATGTGCACGTTTTCAAGCAAAACCTAAAGAATCTCATTTACATGCTGTTAAAAAGAATTTTTAAATATTTAAGTGGTACAATCAATTTGGGATTATTTTATCCAATTTTCAATTATTTTGAACTAATAGGCTATTCAGATGCTAACTATGTAGTATGTCAAATTGATAGAAAAAGTACCAGTGGTGCTTGCACATTTTTAGGTCACAGTCTTGTTACGTGGCATAGTAAAAAGCAGACTTTAGTTGTTTTATCAACCACTAAGGGTGAATACCTAGCTGCAGGGAGTTGCTGCTCTCAAATTTTGTGGTTAAAACAAACTCTATGTGATTTTGATATTTTATGTGATAGTGTGACTATTTACTGTGATAATTCTAGCACTATCGACATTTCAAGAAATCCTATTTTGCATTCACACACTAAACATATAGAGGTTAGGCATCATTTTCTAAGGGATAATTTTTCAAAAGGATTAATTAAATTAATTTTTATTCCAACAGAAAAACAATTGGCTGACATTTTTACTAAACCCTTAAGTGAAGAAAGGTTTTGCATGTTAAGAAGAGAACTTGGAATGTGCATGGTATAAAATGATCACGTACTAAAATAGTTCATGCATAAAATATCTTATATTTACAAGATATCTCTGATGTTATTATTTTGCATACATTGATAAACATTATCTGTTCATAACCGGAGACTAAGGGAGACGTATCTATTTGGCACAATTCACGGTAGATATCATTATGATTTTCAAAATTTGAAAAGATAAGAACTGAAGATTGTTTATCTTTCTAAGGAGTCTTTTCGGCGTCCAACACTTCCATATTAAACACAGAGAACCTTTTATCTTCATATTCAATCAGAAATTTCTCTACTTTTCTTCAATGCTCTAATTTTCTCAACGATAATGAAGACTCGGGCCAACAAAAGATCTTCCGGTATCACCATCAAAGAAGGAAATCATCCCCGATCTCCTTAAACTATGCGATCCCCAAAGAAGTCCAAGAGACAACCTCGCCAGACATCTGTTCATGTTTCTTCTGATGATTCCGATGGGTCTGATTCAAGCTTCTCTTTCATAAAGAAATCCCCACAATCTCCTGGTTCAGAGCCTCTTTCTTCTCAGCTAGAGTCACCATCAAATCTGGTAAACCCTTTCTTTGCTACTTCAAATTTGCCAGACAATATCTTTAGGAGTCAAAGTTTTGAAGCTTGCTTCAAAACTTCTATTGCTACCAAGCAGTTTGTTTATGATAAAATTTTAGATCTATTTTATTTCAAAAATTCTCCTTTGGAAAAACTTTTCATCTCTTGTGGTATTTCTACTAAGCTCTTTCCCCCCACTAGGGCATATCCCCGTTTGGTACAATAGTTTTACACAAATTTAGAGTGTAATGGGGATTATTATACGTCCTTTATGAAGGGAAAGTCTTTGTTTTTCATGGTTGTTGATTTTGAAAGTATTTTTAATATTCCTTCATCTAGTCCTTGTCCTTTTACTCTCAAGGGTGCATCTAATATACCCTTTCCTTCTCTTGAACAACTTCATACTGTGATGAACGATTCATCTTTGACTACTCTGTTTACCCCTAAAATTGTTGATGTATGTCCACTTGTAACGCCCTGAAATCCGGTCTATCTTCATACCCGAATTCCGTATGTCACGAGTACATCATTCATCCAAACATACATCATTATATACTGAAATATAACAACATACATTCTAAATTCCTAGGTTCTAAAACCTTATAACTCCTTTCATTAAAAATAATGCTAATACATTATTCATTCCATCTTACAAGAGTGACTTTTATCCGCCACCATGGATACATTCAGTTTATTAAACTAGTCTATAGTTAAATTTCATTTTTCTACATTACAAGTCCTCGCTCGATCTTCTCTCTCATTCACATACTGAATAGCACTTCGTCTGGATACCAATCAGCTTGATCTTTACGGGATCCTTAAGTTCTTCTAACATCGTATGCTAAAAATATTTTTCATTTAAAGCAAGTGTGAGCATTCAATTGCTCAGCAAGTCATAGCGGTTGAACAAACAACTTCAAGAGTTTAAACATTCCTTTAGAACTTCAATAACCGAACATATGTTATGAAGCAGCTTGAATAATAGGAATAATCTTGATTCCTATCATTTTAAAACAATATTCACTTTTATTTTAAAATACTTTCATTCTTCTACCTTTTTCATACACATTTTGTCAGGCTAGAATCATTAGCACAGACTTAATAATAACGGATCATGTATAAACAGAGCATTCTCTTATTGAACAGTTAAATCACAGAATAGTTCATCTCATAGAAACACCGAAGTGTTCACATTGTGGCACAAGGCCTCGTACATTTTACCACCTTGTACAAATATCACACATTGCACATAGAAAGAACTTCTAAAGTTCAACATCTGAGAAGTTTTAGAAACTAGCATTCATTTAGAATATGAATGAAGTTAGGAAACTTGCCTTACGCACAACTACAGCTTCTAGTTTACGCTGAACTGCTCATTCTAATTCCTATATAACACATAAGGAAAATAACATGTACCAATTAGTCATGTATATTTGACTTATACATTAGTTTGCTTAACTTTACTTCTTAGGGTTCGCGTTCTTGCAACCTAAGTTTACGCGACCACTTTCATTACCGTTCTACGGCTTCATGACTTACGGAGATGTCTTACTTATATGTTCATCATCTTTGATGTTTTACATTCTTATCTTCTTCTTATAACTTCTTTAGAACTCAGTACACATCGCTCCTCTACTAGTAGTCCATATGGTACTCTGAGTGGTTTTCCACAAACAACCAACAAACAAGTTCCCATCTTATCTACACTGCCCACAATAGTGAGTTAGATCGGTTGCCAGTTTTGTATATACCTTCGCTCTCTGAAGGAATTGTTTAGCCCAGCTCCCATATGTCAACCATCAAAGGTTACGATTGCACCACAATCTAACTTATCTTAACTTATCTGAATTATTAACTATAATGTTCATTAAGTCAATTTCTTATTTCTTATGGCTTTCTGATAACTAAATGCCATACCTCAGGATTCATTCTTATCCGACTCACATTTGGCTTTCATTAATCTTATTACCGTTCGTTATGGCTTTCTCGATAATTCATATCTTACTTACTACCTTCGTCAACGTCTACGTCATTCAACCAGGGTATACTTAGAACGTTCGTCTGACGTGAATACGATTCATGAGAATCGTTTACGTATTCAACGTTTACGTTGCTCTTCTCTTAATCTCTCATTCAACCTTTACTCAAGGTTTTAATTTTTTTCAATTGTTATCCATCCCATGAACCCCATGTTCATTATTCTTTCTTAATGTCGAAGCCATACTGTTTGTTGTATGCTAAAACTGATCGTTCATCATAACTGCATTGCGTTCATAGCGTCTATACACTTTATACTTATCTCTCATTACCAAAACATAATATCAAAATGTTATTCATTACCCTCGTCAATCAACGTCTAAGGAATCACCATCATAGCAATCCCTCACGTTTGCTTATCGTGACTACGGTCCCTGGATTTCGGTTTCGTAACCTGCGTTTACATTCTTTATCTTTTACTCTCATTTAATCTTTTTGTTCAACCATCATTAAAGGTTTAAAACACTTGATTAAGGGTTAAATTAGTTGAACATTATGTTCTTTATCTTTCCTTACGTTTCCCCCAAGAGTTGAGCAGTTAAAAGCTCTTCTCTGGCTTTTTCCCTACACTGGCGCTGCCGCCACTCTCTTCTTTATCTCTTGCACCACGGTGCGAGTTTTCAGTACCCAGCTCCCTGGTCTGGCACTACAGCGCCACCTTACAAGGCATGGATGGCACCGCGGCGCCAAGCCCTAACCGTATAAATTTCTCTAAGTGTTAAATCTAATTTGTGACGCTTACTTTCTGCTTTCATAACTTATTCGTTATAACTCGGAATGAGGTCATTCCAAAACCATTCTTTTCCTTCTCTTACGTACTTCAATCCCCCTCAGACAGAACTTCATTTTGAATCTGTTAACGTGCCATTCAATTGGCTTAATCTTCACCATTCGTTCATTTTACGTTTTTAACGCTCTTTGTTTGTTCGTCCGTAATTCGGTCATTCGAACTCGGAATTCATTCATTATTGAGTCCACGACTCATGTTTCCTACGTTCTCTTACATTCTTATGAAACCCTACACGTTTGGGTTCATTTACTAACTTTCTAATTCTCGTTCGTCTTTCACGAAAATTTTGCCACAACTTCGTTATAGCTCAGTTTTAATCTGTTCTTCATGAATGTTTCTATCATTCCTAACCAAGCAACAAGCATCTAACTTATACGCGATGGTTTTAAACTTGTCCATCAACAACAATTATACTACGATGGTTTTAAATTTGTCCATCAACAATGTTCTTCGTGTTCTTCGCGTGTTCTTCGTGTTCTTTGTTCGTTCTTCATTTTTAATCGATATTTTGGATTACAATTTCACTTTTTCTTGGAATTTGATGTTATAAAACACCATTCCTTACGTATTTCATCTACTCATTCATATAATCCACTCGGATCGTTTATTACGAATCTTACACTTCCTTAAGAAATTTATAAAATAAACTTCTAATTCTTAATTCTTCTTTTATCAATGATTTCAACCATATGAAATCATTCCTAACATCATCTACTTCTTATTCTCATTAAGTTATGTTTTTGAACATAAAAACTTAAAAGAAAAATTATACGAGACAAGGTTTCAGACTACCTTTCTCCGTTAATCTCCTTCTGTCGGACAAAGGTTGCTCACGAGCAAGCTTTTCCTCTTCCTTTTTCTTCTCTTTCTCCCATCCGAACTCTCTCTCTCTCTCTCAAAGTGTAGGATTTTCAAATTCCTTAAACAATAAAATAAGCTTTCTATTTATAGAAAACCAAGGCTAGGGGTATTTTAGTCATTTCGCCCTCAAACCTCCTTCCTATTCATGACTTAAGCACTAAGTTAACTTAGCCATTAAGTTTACTTAGCCCTTAAGTTTACTTAGCTCTTAAGTTTACTTAACCATTAAGTTTACTACTTCCACCTCCTTAGTTAACCTCCTTACTATTCATAAAACATAGCCTGTAAGTTTCGTGGTTCTGTCTTTTGGGTTTCGTTCGACAGTTTTAAAAACTACGATTCTCGGAATCCAAATATTTTTGGATATTTCGTCTTTCCTTTACTGATTAACTTTTACGTTTCTTCGAATTTCCGAAAAACTAAAAAACACTTTTTGGTGTCAAGCGTTTTCCTTCACGTTTTCCCCTAACATAGTTAAACGAGTGAAAAGTACATAACAATACTTTTCCTCATTTTTATTTCATCCGATTTCTGCACGTTTTTCAAGAAAAACTTTTATCTACTTACTTAACTTTTCACGACATATTATCGTCAAATCTTTCGACGGAATGTCATTTTGACATAATGAACTCTCGGAAAGGCTTAGGTTATTCAAACCCTAATGCCTATTTCGTCTTTTTCTCCTGAAATATTTTGTTCCCGGAAAAATTTTATTTTCATCTTAAAATTTTTTACTCGTTTAGTCTAGCTCGTAGCCAGAATCCTCCCGACTTATAATCATCTTAGGTTCTAGAACGATTAATAAACACATAGCACATAATATTATTAATAAAAATTTATTTTATTAATAACTAATTCTTTAAATCTTAAATTCTGGACAATCTGAATTTTTGGGTTGTCACACTCTTCCCCCCTTATAAATATTCCGTCCTCAGAATTTCTTAAAATCACACCCTTACCCGATCATTGTCCACTTGCATGTGTCTTGTACAAACTACTTTGTTATAATTTGTTTCCACGTGTAGGTGGTGGAGTAGATTTTACTTACCAAGATCTTGTAGTTGTTGTAATGATTTTAAAAGGTGTCCGTTTTAATTACTCTCTTATGATGTTGTCTCACATGATGAGTTGTATTCGAAAAGTTAAAAAGTGTCTGCCCTATGGATTGTTTTTAACAAAAATATTTTAGCATTTCAAAATCTTTCTTGATGATGAAATTGTGGTGTCACACAATGAATTCATTGATTCTGCTAATTTAAAATAATCACATATCTCTTTTGTTGAAGGCTCGTTTGTTTGAATTGTTCCTGATCTTATTCCTACTCCACCGAGTTCTATTTCGTCCGATTTACCATATGATAATCCTTATTCTTCTACACTTCCTACTTCATCAGTCTCCTCTCCAGCAGTAGTCGATATGTTGACTCAAATCCTCAAAAATCAAGAGCTTATGCATTCTGATATTCTTGATGTTAAACAAAGGCTTTTGGTTTTAGAAAAAGGATAACTGCCTATTCATGCCAATGATTTGAACAAATGTTTTTCTCAAATTGAAGATGAATTTATTAATTTACAAGCCGGATTTGAGTTACAAATAATGGCTATGGTTGAATCTCTTCACAGGAAGATCAATAGAAATTCTTGTCAATTAAGTTAAGAATTGAAGTTTATGAGTTACCAAATTGGAGAATTTGTCGATTTTATGTCTCATCGTATGGATGTCGTTGGTAGAAAGATACACTTTGATAGTATGCGCTTTCCAGTCCCGGAATGGCCTAGATATATTTGGATGGCCGAGTACATTGGATATTTTCTTGACCTACCTCTACCCAATGAGACCTTTATTCCTAGTCCTCTTAGGTTTGCTCATGAATTTTCTATGGAATAAAGGATTCATCATCTTCTCCATCGTCCCTATTTCACTTCTCGTCCTCTGCCTGTCATACACGTTGACTTCAATATCTGATGATATTTTTGGTGATAACAAAGGGGGAGACACTTATGAGTTGCTGGTGAAGAAGCAAGTTGTTGTGAAGAAATATCGGTCTGTTTTTGGATTTTGTTGTTTTTGTTTTAAAAACGATTTGGTTGGCACCAATATTTGTTTAAGTTTGTTAAGATTCTATTTTTTGATGGGTTGTTTAAAATAATTTGGTTGGAGCCAGTAATAGATATTATGATTGCTAAATTTTGTGTTATCTAATATTTGTTATAGCTAACAATTTTGCAGGATAAATAATGCCTTAAAAAAAGGCATGGTGGTAATTAGTTTGGATTATGTTTGTTTCTTTCTGAAATTTTAAATATGCATGAATTCAGGGGGAGTTATAATTTTTGATGTTGACATCATCAAAAAGGGGGAGAATGTTGACTTGTTAATATTCTAACCTTATTGTTTTGATGATGACTTGATATTATGGACTAATTTGTTTATTGTGAAATTTCAGAAAGTTGATGAAAGGATTATTGTCAAAAGACTTAGAAGATTTGAGTCTTAAGAAAATTATGTAAGGGCATTGCAAATACTTAATTTTTCAATACAAGGCTCTAGGACATTTTACGTGTGCATTAAAATGTGATTAAATATTTTGTGCATGCCCGAGAATTTATATATTATGCTAACTGTTATTACATGATTTATTTTAGTTGGTTAGTATTTATATATTAAGCATGAGTAAAATAAAAGTTGAAAAATTATTTCCAGGATTAATTGATTTTTATTTGCCATGTGTTATGAAATTTTAAGTGTTCTGAATTTATAAAAGATGTATAACATGTGTGTAAGAATTCATATTAGACTTGTTGGAAACTCAAAATTTGTTGAGCATGTGGCGGCAGATGTGACACCCCCAAAATAGGTATACATCACCCATCTTGAGTCGCCAAATACATGGTACAAAATTCAAATACAACTTAATAATACAACTGCGTGTGACATACGACAAAACATAAACTGAGAGTTTTAATACGAATATTGTCTTCTAGACAGTATTCAACTCAAATGGAGTCCTCAATACCTTTATTATCACATTATTTCATAGAATAGTGAGGACTACTAATGCTATCATCGGACCGCCAATCACTCTGGTTCCCGACTAGTCCAGGGCTTCGCGTTCTCATTTCTCAAGAGGACAATGAAAGCAAAAGGGTGAGCTCAACTAGCCCAGTAAGAAATATTATGACTAAGACAATGCAGAATAATTTATCGTTAGCCTTAACAAGTGTTAAACTGATAAAGTATAAGAAACATCAAGTTTAACTGCAGCGGAACAAGCAATCCATTAGAAGAGTCAAGTAGAGCATAAAATCTACTATCTTCTATGATTTAAAAGGTTTTTCATCACTTTTATCGCTGAGACTCAGCTTAATAAATTATCCACATCATCGAATCACCCCTGCACTACGGCCAAGGATATTCTTTAGTATTACGACCACAAATTATCCATGCACTACAGGCCAAGGATATTCGTGTATTCATCAATGGTCATGATCATGCCAACAACTGTCCATCAATGCACTACGGGCCAATGAAGACTTTTACCACATCATTTGTAACATTACTGTCATGATTATACCGAATAATCCCTGGTCATAATCATATCAAGTCCATCTATGCACTACAGGCCACAAATGACTTTCAACAGAATATAAACATGAAAATGATGACAATGATATAAGAATTCAATAAAACAAGTTTAAGGATAAATTTTTAAAGATTTATAATTTAATTTATCCAGAAATTAATAACGTCCAAATTGTCAACATGATACTACTTTGTGGAGTAAAATTCAAGAATAATATTGTACAAAAAATAATTTGGACCAAAAATGAATCAATTTTTATCATGAATAGTACCCCATGAATAGTACTTCGAGAATAGTACTCCTGTGAATAGTACTCCGGCATAAAAAAGTTAAAACTTATCAAGAATGCTCAGAATAATATTTCCATGAAAAGATACTGGTTGAAGCGCAAATATCAAGGATATTCTACTAATTTCATGGAGTATAGAAGCCAAAACTTTAACAAAACAAGTATAGAATTCGAAATCTGAAACGAAATAATATTATATACATACTATAGAGTATGGAAGAAAATATTATTTTAAGCGAATATTGAACAAAAATAACATCCCTTACCTTGAAAAGAAGAGTATTCCAACTGGTATAGCGGGGATATTCTTGAAGAAAACTTTCATTGTTTTCTACGCTCAAAGCTAGAACGCCATAGGAGAATAATAAAATAATAATAATAATATTTTTATTTTCCTACGCACATGTATTAAACCAATTTAAGCACTCCATTCTTGAACCAAAAATTCAGCATATTTTTCCACCAAAACAAAAGTGGGCCCCACCCATAATTTTAATAAAAATATTTTAATTTTCGAAAATTCAACAATTCATAATAAATTGCCCTTTTATCAGAAAAATACGAATTTTATGTCCATTCTACACGAAATCGAATTCTCTACAACTTTGTAGCTTTAAGTTTTTCCAAATTCAAAAAAAAAATATCCGAAATTCATAAACGGATGATTTTCAACACCTCTTAAAATTCATAACAAATCATACGCTAATTTTTAATGGTTCAAAATTTGTGGACATATACTCAACTTATATATGTATAACATATCAAAAAATCACAACGATCCAACGGTCGGATTATAACTCACGCAATAGAGCTTTAAGAACACCGATTTGATTTTTTAATACCTCTAATCCGACAAAATACTGATAAAACAATTCAGCATTAATTCCTTCATTTATAACCACATAAAATAAATATTTTCCTATCCATCATTTATGTCCACATAAAATAAATATTTCCTTATCATATAAATCAATAGTTAATTATTCATAAATAGAATTACAGAATCACAATAACGACAATCAGGCCGTTCCCAAGATAGAGGGGGCTTTCCGATAAGGATTTCTCCTTACTGGCGCGCAATTAGGTGACCAAACCTCTCCTTGACAGAACTTTCTAGACATTGCCAATACTGCTATCTAATAATATTATTCAAATAATATGAATTATTGGTTTGATAATGGGAAATACTGTGCCGTGACAATTATAGAAACAACAATAATAGAAAATATCAACGCAACAATTATTGAATCAATAAAATAAAATATTGAACAGTAATTACTGTAACAATTATTGAGTAGTGCCTTCTTACGTAAGAATCAAGAATTCAAAAATACTATGCAATACCGTGTGCTACTATGCAACAACGCGTATTACTGTATTTTAACCACCAGGTATTCCAACAGTATTAACAGTAACAACTACGCCGTTATTTATAAAAAGATATTTTTGTCATTTTCTCAATTCGACAATAATTCCGTTTGTGGGGTCCATTAATGATTGTGTCGTTGTACGAATATTCTCTGTTAAAATGAATATTCCCCGACCAATCGAATATTATATAACAACTTGCGTACTTTGCAAAATTTATAAATATTACCAACAACTATAACATTATATCAAATTCACTCCATAATATTCAAAAATAATATTTATAGAAAATTCATCTTTATTCATAAAAGTTGGGGTCTTACAACCTCCCCTTCTTATGAAATTTTGCCCTCGAAATTAGAGTACGTACCTGGTATGTCGAAGAGGTAAGAATACCTTGATTTCATTTCAGATTCTAACTCCCAGGTCATTTCCTCAACATCGTGGTTTTTCCACAAAATTTTGACTTGAGGTATAACCTTGGAGCGTAAAATATGCTCCTTCTTATCCAAGATTTTAACAGGAACCTCTTCATACGTTAAATCTTCCGTTATTTCGTCCGGTTCTAACTCAATAATGTGGTTCGGGTCTTTCACATATTTACGTAACATAGATATGTGAAAAATGTTATGAACACGAGACATACTTGGCGGTAAAACGAGTCTATAAGCCACAGTTCTTACTCGATTGAAGATTAAAAATGGGCCAATGAATTGAGGATTGAGCTTTCCTCTCTTTCAAAATCTCGTAACTCCTTTCCATGGAGCAACACGTAACAACACAGGATCTCCAATATCGAATTCCATGTCCTTTCGATGAAGATCAGCATAACTCTTTTGTTAATCTTGTGAGGTTTTTATACGTTGTCGGATCGTTTGAATCTTTTCCGTAGTCATACGCACCAACTCTGGTCCCAACAACGTTGCTTCGCCCACCTCATCCCAAAGATATCTTTGGAAGCGACACTTTCTTCCATACAATGCCTCGAATGGAGCCATGCCAGTACTTGCTTGATAATTGTTGTTGTAGGAAAACTCCACCAATGGTAAGAATTTGTCCCAACTTCCCTTAAAGTCAAGGACATAGAGTCTTAATAGATCTTCAAGAGTTTGAATAGTCCTCTCTGATCGCTTTGCTTGCTTGGTTTGAGGATGATAAGCCGAACTAAATCGTAAATCCGTGCCCATAGCTTTTTGCAAACTAACCCAAAATCTTGAAGTGAATCTTGGGTCTCGATTAGAAACTATGGATACTGGCATACTATGCAATCTTACAATCTCGTTTATGTACATACTAGCAAGACGTTCAAGTGTATAAATTTCTCGTATAGGTAAGAAATGAGCTGACTTGGTCAATCTATCAACAATGACCCAAATCGCATCTATGCCTTGAGAAACCTTGGGAAGACCGGTAACGAAATCCATGGTAATGTGCTCCCACTTCCATTCTGGAATTTCAAGTGGTTGCAATGGACCATTTTATACTTGATGCTCCGCCTTGACTCGTTGACAAGTTAAACACCTTGAGATAAACTTCGCTATCTCTCTTCATATTACTCCACCAAAATGTATGTCGAAGATCATGACACATTTTGGTACTCCCAGGATGGATTGCAAACGGTGTGTTGTGCGCCTCTATCATGATTTTATACTTTAAATCAGGGTCGTTAGGAACACAAAGTCTAGAGTTGACTTGAAGTATTCCTTCTTCATCGATTCTTGCTTCCGGCATAACACCTTCTTGCGCTTTCTTCCTTATACGCATCAGCTCCAGGTCTGTAGCTTGAGCAACTTTAACTTTATCGATTAAAGTCACTTCTACTCGTATATTTGCCATCATCACGTGGGTACCTGGAGTTTTTAACTCTATCTCCATCCTTTGCAAGTCATATAAAATGGGCCTTTGCGTTGACAATATCGCACTCGTACCCGCATATGATCTTCTACTCAATGCGTCAACTACTACGTTCGCTTTACCAGGATGGTATTGAATGGTATGATCATAATCTTTCAAGCGATTCAAGCCAACATCGTTCTTTGCATGTTGAGTTCCTTTTGGGTGAAGAAATATTTGATGCTTTTATGATCCCAGTAAAGATCTCCACTTTCTCCCCATACAAGTAATGCCTCCAAATCTTTCATTGCCAAAAGCATCACGCTAACTCTCTAGATCATGAGTAGGATAATTCCTCTCATATTCTTTGAGTTGTCGTGAGGTAAAGGCTATGACTTTTCCATGTTGCATGAGAACACATCCTAACCCTTTGCATGAAGCATCACTGTAGATGACAAATCCTCGAGCGGATGGTATTGCCGAGCAGTCTTGAAATGAGTCTCCTCTTGAGTTCTTGAAAACTCTTCTCACATTCCACGCTCCAACCAAATTTTGTATCTTTTCGAGTAAGCTGAGTTAATGGAGTAGCAATTCGAGAAAACCCTTCTACGAATCTCCGGTAATAACCAGCTAAGCCGAGAAAGCTACGTACTTCAGTTACTGATTTAGGTTGCTCCCAGCTTTGAATAGCTTCAATCTTTGCCGGGTCAACAGATATTCCATGACTTGATACTACGTGCCCAAGGAATGCTACTTCCTTAAGCCAGAACTCGAATCTCTTCAACTTGGCATAAAGCTTGTTTTCACGAAGCTTTTGGAGTATCAGTCTCAAGTGTTGCTCATGATCTTCATGGCTTTTGGAATATATGAGGATGTCATCAATAATTTTGTGGTCCAAATATTCCTTGAATACTCGGTTCATCATATCCATAAAGGCAACATGAGCATTAGTCAATCCAAAAGACATGACTAGGAATTCATAATGCCCGTACCGAGTTCCGAAAGCCGTCTTTGGAATGTCGTTGGTTCTAATCTTTAACTGATGATATCCAGAACGAAGATCGATCTTTGAAAAGAATTTGACACCTTACAACTGGTCAAATATGTCATCAATACGTGGCAATGGGTACCTATTTTTGATGGTGACATGATTTAACTCCCGATAATCAATACCAAGTCACATACTCCCATCTTTCTTCTTCACGAATAGAACATGAACACCCCAAGGAGCCGTACTAGGATGAATGAAACCGATGTCTAACAATTTCTGCAATTGGGTCTTTAACTCCTGAAGTTCAATAGGAGCCATTCGATATGGGGCTTTGGAAATGGGTTTTGTACCGGGTTTAAGGTCGATACAAAATTCAATTTCATGCTCTGGGGGTAGGCCAAGAAGTTCTTCAGGGAATACGTTAGGAAATTTATTAACAATAGAAATATCATTCAAAACTGACATATTTTTTTTAAAAATCTGTGACATGAGCTAAGAAAGCTTGACGTTCGTTTTTCAATAAACAAATCACTTTATGGCTTGAGATGACAGTGATTGATTTTAATGGTTTGGTTGTTTGAATTCATATAATAGGTTGGTTAGGAATATGAAAGCTAACAACCTTATGAAAACAATCAATTTTTGCATGATGCGTAGTTAACCAATCAATCCCTAAAATTACGTTGAATGCAAGTATTTTCAATGAAATAAGATCGACAGGTAATGTGAGGGTACAGATTTGAACCAAACAAGACTTATAAACAGTGGATGTAATGAAGGTTTCTCCCAACGGAGTTTCAATAGATAAGTCAAAGTCTAATTTCTCTGGAGTCAAATTTAAACGTTGAGCGCAAGTAGGAGAAATAAAAGAATTGGGTAGAAACGGTATCAAATAAGGTATAGACTTCGCTAGAGTTTATGATAATCTTACCCGTGATGACCTCGTTCGGGTTCCTTGCTTTCTGGGAGGTCACGGCAAACGCTCTCCCTTGAACTACCGGCTTTGACTTTTCTGGTAAGGCCTTTGGTGCCTCTATCCCAGCTGGACTTGTCTTTAGTGCACGACAAAATCGGGCTAGGTGACCTTCTCTTCCACAATTATAACACGCTTTGGACTGCATCACACAATTTGGACTGATGTGTCCCTCCCCTCCGCATTTGAAGCATATGATAGGTGGTCGCTCTCCTTCCTTAACAACGGGTGCTGGTGCTGACGTCTTTCCATCATTGTTAAATCTCCTCTTCTTGAAATGTCCACTCTTATTGTCTTGGCCATGATTACCACCGAAATGGTTACCATTTCTGGCCTGTTGATTCCCTGCACGCTTGTTGTCACCGCTTTGATGACTGCTACCACTGGTATTATCATTTTGTCAGTTTCTCTCTCTTGGTTGGGTTGACTCATTATCGTGCTCCAATAACTGAGCCCTATTCACAATATCTGAATACAAACACAGTTTATGAGAGATAAGGTACTGACGTATCTCGGGTTTCAAACCTCTTAGAAACATTCACGTCATTCTCTCCTCATTATCAATCAAATGGGATGCAAACCGGGATAACTCGGCAAACTTGGCTTCGTACTGCGACACGGTGTTTTGCTCCAATTTAATGAACTCTACCTCTTTCATGTGACGAATACTTTCGGAAAAGTACTTGTCGTTGAACAGTTCTTGGAACTTCTCCCAAGACATCTTGGTCTGGCGAAGTTGAGTATGCATTCTGATTCCCACCAAGAATCGCGCCGCCGCGCACCATGAAGGTGACAAAGGGAACCTTTTGCTCCTCGGAGCATCCCAAGATATCAAATATCTTGTTGATCTGCTTTATCCACGTCTCTGCCTTAAGTGGTTTTCGCTTTCCAAAAAACTCCGGTGGTCCCAGAGTGTGGAAGAAAATATTATTTCAAGCGAATATTGAACAAAAATAACATCCCTTATATTGAAAAGAAGAGTATTCCAACTGGTATAGCGGGGATATTCTTGAAGAAAACATTCACTATTTTCTACGCTCAAAACTTTCTAAAACTCTAAAGAAATACGCTCAATATTATAGAAGAAGAATTCTCTGATTCTGGTGTGATTTTCAATTCAAACCTAAGTGCCTATTTATAGGAAAATGCTAGAACGCCATAGGAGAATAATAAAATAATAATATTGGACCAAAAATTTATTAGACCAATTCAAGCACTCCATTCTTGGACCAAAAATTCAGCACATTTTTCCACCAAAACAAAAGTGGGTCCCACCCATAATTTTAATAAAAATATTTTAATTTCCGAAACTTCAACAATTCATAATAAATTGCCCTTTTATCAGAAAAATATAAATTTTATGTCCATTCCACACGAAATCGAATTCTCTACAACTTTGTAGCTTTAAGTTTTTCCAAATTCATAACAGAAAATATCCGAAATTCACAAACGGATGATTTTCAATACCTCTTAAAATTCATAACAAATCATACGCTAATTTTTAACGGTTCAAAATTTGTGGACATATACTTAACTTATATATGTATAACATATCAAAAAATCACAACGATTCAACGGCCGGATTATAAATCACGCAATAGAGCTTTAAGAATACCGATTTGATTTTTTAATACCTCCAATCCGACAAAATACTGATAAAATACCTCAGCATTAATTCCTTCATTTATAACCACATAATATAAATATTTTCCTATCCATCATTTATATCCACATAAAATAAATATTTCCTTATCATATAAATCAATAATTAATTATTGACAGATAGTATTACAGAATCACAATAATGACAACCAAGCCGTTCCCAGGAAAGAGGGGGTTTTTCGATAAAGATTTCTCCTTATTGGTGCGCAATTAAGTGACCAAACCTCTTCTTGACAGAACTTTCTAGACATTACCAATAATGCTATCTAATAATATTATTCAAATAATATGAATTATTGATTATTGAAACAACAATAACAGAAAATATCAACGCAACAATTATTGAATTAATAAAATAAAATATTGAACAGTAATTACTGTAACAATTATTGAGTAGTGCCTTCTTACGTAAGAATCAATAATTCAAAAATATTGTGCAATACCTTATGCTACTATACAACAACGCGTATTACTGTATTTTAACCACCAGGTATTCCAACAGTATTAATAGTAACAACTACGCCATTATTTATAAAAAGATATTTTTGTCGTTTTCTCAATCCGACAATAATTCTGTTTGTGGGGTTCATCAATGATTGTGCCGTCGTACAAATATTCCCTGTTAAAATGAATATTCCCCGACAAATCGAATATTATATAACAACTTGCGTACTTTGCAAAATTTATAAATATTACCCACAACTATAACATTATATCAAATTCACTCCATAATATTCAAAAATGATATTTATAGAAAATTCATCTTTATTCATAAAAGTTGGGGTCTTACAACAGAGATAATGATTACTTTCAAATAGTGGGTTAAATGCATATATCTTGGAAATATAAGATGATCATTATCTTGAAAGGCTGGTTCATATTACACTCCTATATTTATGCTATGATATCTCTTGCTTTGGATGTAATTTAAGTGGCGGCAGGTTTTTATGAGTCATAATTGCTACAAGTATTGGAAAAGTCTAGGCCTATTGTATTACCTATCTGACTTGGTCTCTTTCTAGTATATCTTTGATAGAGTCCAACATATATTTAACAAACAAAGATAATCGGATTTGATTCAAACTAATTATCTTCTATATCCGATTAAAGTGCTTCTGATAAGTGGATTTTATATCCATGAATCGAAGCCTAATTCAAGCTTAAGTTTTATTAATTCCTTGTTTTCATGTTTATTTTTTTACTTGATTATTGTTCTTTTGTGTGTAGGATGGTTGTTGTGGCAAGTGATAAGAAAATGAGTCATGTGGAGCATTATTTTCGCAAGTATGAAGATTTAGCAAAGTCAGAATGCAATGTGATAGCCCGCCGGGGTGGGGGGTCTTCAAGTCTGCAAGACAGTAGCCTAGCCCGCCGGGGTGGGCCATTTACATGCATAAACCCCCGCCGGGGCGGGTGGTCCCGAATGATGGCTATCCTATCTTGATTCAAACACTGTTGAGACTTGGATTTTGGTTCTTGTATGGCTTTAGGACTCTAGTTGACATGGATTTGAGCAGAGATTACTTGTGTAACATATATTAACAAAAAAAAAAAAGATAGACACAAGGTAATTATCAGAGATTAATTACAGATTTTCTTATTGAGCATTGGAGTGAAAATTTTGAAGGAACGTTCATATCAATTGTGGATTAAGGCTAACGTGAAGGGTGTTCTGATTTATTCTTTGTTTAGTCTTATATTTGTAATGGAAAAGATGTTATCTTTAATTTATTCAGTCATTCATTCATTGATGATGAACTAATTTACTTTTTAGGCTTATGATGGATCTTTAAGTGAAACGATGATTATGTAACTTTGATTTCCACTTTAATAAACTATTATCCAGTTTATCTATATTAATTTGAGCATGGATTTATGAATAGGCTGATCAACAGTTCTTTGTGGATTTGTATGAATTCGAGAGAGGAAGTACGAGTCTAGACTTAGTTAATATAGCATGTATTCTTGAATTTTATGAATGAACAAAATCTTAATGAATGTTAAGGTAGAGATATGGTAGACATTGCATGTAATCAGATAAAGGACTTAAACTTAAACCTTCTTCAATTATAATTTGTATGGAGATCTAGTGAGTTAGTTGATTAAGGTGTTTAACTTGTTTCTATCTAAATTATGGATTTGAGTTAATACGGTATTAGTACATCGAGAGGTGGCTAGTGCTATATACGTGTTCTTGATTAATAAATTGGGATAGTGAATTAAACTGTAAAAATCAAAGTGAAGCTTAGGGTGAAGTTGTAAGCCTAATTCTCCAATAATTGTTTGAAATTTTAGTTTTTAATATTTGTGATTGTTTTGTGATCGCAGTATTTTTAATAATTTGGTTTTAATAATTTTAATCATTGATTTGAATAGTTTAATAAAATTAGTATTAATAAGAAACTGATAATTGTGAGGTTAATTTCTTACTAAGTTTTCTCTGTGGGAACGATACTCTACTTACTATTATATTACTTTTTGACCACATATACTTGCGTGTTGTGCGTAATTAGATTTTACCCAACAAGTTTTTAGCGCCGTTGTCGGGGACAATTTTAGTATAGATTTTAATATTTTACGATATCAGTTTAATTAGTCCAATTTTATTTAAACATTTTTATTTTTGTTTTGTTCGTCTTATTTCAGGTTTTTGAAGTTGGTTTATGCAAACGCGGTCCAAAAATCCAGACTTGCTTCCTTTTGAGGACGACATTGAGAAACGGTTCCAAAGGCTAAGTAAGTTGATCAAGGAAACAAGAGAAGAATTCAAAAACTCTGAAAAAGAAGAAGCAATGGCTACTGAAGATCAGAAAGCGTTGATGGATTTTGCTACACCCAAGGTGACTGAGCTGCTGTCAAGTATCACCAGGCCTGCTATAGCTGCGAACACATTTGAAATCAAGCCTGGGACGATTCAAATGATTCAAAATTAGGTTCAGTTTGGGGGATTGGAAAATGATGATCCGAACGAACATTTAGTCAGCTTTTTAGAGATTTGTGACACCTTCAAGTACAATGGGGTGTCGGATGACGCGGTGAGACTTCGCTTGTTCCCATTTACTCTACGGGACAAGGCAAAGAGTTGGTTACATTCTCTACCGTCGAGAACAATAACTACTTGGGAAGACCTCGCTCAAGAATTTTCTTGGAAAGTTCTTCCCACCAGGGAAAACTGCAAAAATGAGGTGTCGACGTCGGGATTTTTATTTGTCCCTTTTCTGTTCTTGTTCTTTGGTGTTCTCATTTTATGTGAGATTTATTTGAAAAAACAAGTGAAAAAGGTCCGACATGTATATGTCGACGATTTGACTGTAAGAGTCGCCAGTTGGTGTTTTTAACTGGTTACACCAACGCAATCGAGAAAAGGTTTGCACATTGACCCGATTGATGTGACCTTCGCTAAAGCGAATCTACGTGAAACCGAGATTCATTTAGGTTCGGGGCTTGATTATGCGGAGGAAGGTGTTAGGCACCCAGACATCCAGTGTTACTACGGTGACCGCCACATTTCAAGAAATTATATATGAATGTGTGTGTGTGTGGATCAATGTGCAATTTATTTGAAAGTAGTGCGAGGCCTCGTTCGCACCTATATACAAAGGGTTTGAATTTATATAAAAATATAGTTTTAAACATGATATAGTAGTGAAGTTTTGTAAAAGATGTTTTTCAAACCCTATGCTCAATAGTAATTGAGACCTTTTTATACTTCCATTTTATTATTAAATGTTTAGCTCGATTGTTTTTATTTTTGAGATGCGAAGCATCTTCGAGAAAATAATATATACCAATGTCGAACTCCTCATGGGCATGAAAGCCATCTAAGGAAATTCAAACACCGTGAATAATTTACAAGCTGCTTACAGTTGAAATTACAGTTGAAAATGTCCATCACGGGAACCGAATCTAGATTCAGTAGACTGAATCTGTGATCACATGTTTTCTAGGCTCACATGATGCCGCAGTTTATATGAAAAGCAATAAGCGAGTTATATATATAAAAGTTTGTAAATATATATATAAAGACATGATCAACCACCACGAAGCACCTCCATGGGGATCCAAAATGTAAATATATAAAAGAGGTAAACATATATATATATATATATATATATATATATATATATATATATATATATATATATATATATACATGATCAACCACCACAGAAGCACCTCCATGGGGATCAAAAATGTAAATATATAAAAAAAATATAAATATATATATATATATATATATATATATATATATATATATATATATATATATATATAGAAACATGATCAACCACCACGTAAGCACCTCCATGGGGATCAAAATGTAAATATATAAAAGCGGCAAAAATATATATATATATATATATATATATATATATATATATATATATATATATATATATATATATATAGAAACATGATCAACCACCACGAAGCACCTCCATGGGGATCGAAATATAAATAAAGCAGTAAATGCGATCAACCGCCACGAAGTAAACTCCAGGCAAGACTAAATATAAATAAAGCAGTAAAAGGCCACGAAGTAAACTCCAGGCTTGACAGAAATATAAATATATATATATATATATATACATATATTGTTGGAAGAATGCATATTATGATTTGATGTTTAAAGTAAATGCTCATGATTATGTGTAAACTCCTTCGAGGAATATATGTACAAGGACTTAGTGATAGATCAAAATTGTTAGGTTGATCTTAGCCTTTAATGTTCACTAGTATAGATAAAGAGATCAAATATGTTAGGTTGATCTATGGCTAGAAAGAAATAGACAGGCTGTGAAGAGAATCGTAGTATATCCGGCTGATCAACAGAATGTAGAATCTAAGGCAGGATCGTAGTGCTGAGATGATCGTAGTGTATCTGCCTTAAAGGGCCTCTTCAGGAAATCGTAGAGTGGTCCAGACGTTTGGCGAAACTAACTCAGAGATCGTAGTGTGCTTTCGGAAACGTAGAGTTTGCAAGACGAGCAAGTGATGATCGTCGTGTGAAAAGATCGTAGTGTGAAAATCCTTGCAAGAAATCGTAGTGTTCTCTTAAGAGCAAGCATCAATATGGCAAGAAACTACGATTTGAATAGTAGAATGTCATCTGCCTTGTGTCAGAAGCATCAAGCCCAAACTTTGGTTGAAGATAAATTCCAACAAATATGGAATGGGTTTTGAATGTTGAAGCTCTCACCAGTCCCAATGGTACAAAAGATATCCTTAGTATTGATCAAAAGAGACGTATTCAAGAAGCTAAGAAAAGGACCATTGGGCAGAGGAAAACACCTTTTGAGGTGTTAGGTGAGAAAGCAGTCTGTTGTGTCAGGGGCTAGAGTGCAATTCAGAAGATGTGCATAAAAGTCTCCATCAAAGCTCAGAGATGTCAAACACATTTAATGCCTCATCAGATGACTTCAACGGATAGATTTCAAAATCACATATATACAGAACAAAGACAGATGAGAAAATTAGACAAGCATTGAATAAAAACTCACACGAACACTCAACGCTCAACTCTACGATCTGAGAAAAAGGGAAAGCTTGCTCAGCTACTCAGTTCTTTCGAACAAGTGCTTAATAGCAACTGAATAGCATCAATCACGATCTAAACTACATTTCAATCAACTGAAGTAAGAGAACCAAGTCTGCAGGACTTTAAGAGTTCTAAGTGAACTGTGAAAAAACAAGTCTGCTAGACTTGAAGAGTTCAAGAGTGAACTAAGAAGTACCTGGGCTGCTTTGATTCAGAAGGAATCTGTGAGATTCAAGAAGTGTATGAGACATCCTTAGTGGATTTCTACTCAAGGAGTAGAAGAGTGGATTAGGAGCTTTAAGTGCTCGAACCACTTAAAATTATTGTGTTCATTATAAGCGCTATACTGCTTTATAAGCTGTCATAACTGCCTCACTCTCATTAAGTCAAGATATCTAACTGAAGGTTTAATAAATACTCATTCCGCTTATGCATTGATTATCATCAACCTAAATAAGTTAAAAGAAAAGTTTTAATTATCTATTCAACCCCCTTCTAGATATCTGTCGTGCCTCCGGGAACTAACAATTGGTATCAGAGCAGGTTCTATAATAAAGCCTACAAAGCTTGAGTAGATCCAATGACACACTTACCAAGCGAATCAAAGACTGGAGGAGATAGGAAGCCCCCAATGTGCAACAAAGAAAAATTTACTAACTGGAAGGTTAGGATGCAAGCTTACATGGATGCAATAGATGAAGATCTATTTGAAACTGTTCAGAATGGGCCCTATGTTCCTACAAAGCTTGCACCAATTACAGATGACCCAAACAGAGTACAGATCAAGGTTAAGGAAGAATGGACAGAGAACGAGAAGAGAGTTGTCCAGCTCTACAAAAAGGCCAAAAACATCTTGTTCCAATCTTTAGAAGATGATCTGTTTGAAAACGTGGTCAACAGCAAAACAACAAAGGAGGTTTGGGAAGCACTGCTCATTATGCTTGAAGGAACAGAAGAAGTCAGAGAAAACAAACAATCTCTCTTGACTCAGCAATATGAGATGTTCGCTCACGTTCAAGGAGAAAACGTTACTGCCACTTACGAAAGATTAATGTACTGCTCAACTCTCTACGAGCCTATGGGAAGATCTATCCTAACAAAGATCTAATCATAAAGTTCATGAGAGCCTTACCAAGCAAGTGGGATGCCAAAACCACTGCCATTAGAGAGTCTAAAAATCTATATAAAATGACTGTTCAACAGTTGTATGGTAACCTTCTCACATAAGAACTGGAGCTGACTCAACGAGCAGAAGCCTTATCTGAAGGAAGGAAGAAGGATAAAGGTGTTGCCCTTAAAGCAACAGATAAAGCCTCCAAAGTCAGCACTAAAGTTGATTCTGACTAATATGAAGATGATGATGAGGACCTTGCAATGCTAGTGAAAAGACTAAGAAGGTTCATGCGACGAGGCAAAACCAACAAGCCAAAGAAAGTCAGCAACTACAGCAGCCAGGAGCAAATAAGTGACCTATGCTACAATTGCAAGAAACCGGCCCACTACATTCATTAAACGTGTATACGTTTAAGTTGTGACAACCTCACGTGCCTGTCGTTAAACGATAAAAACATTTTAGCATACTTGGTCTTCGATTGAAAACCATACCAATATAACTCGATAAACATAAATAATGTTTGACAGAATCATAATTTAAGTCTAGTAAAAAAAGTTGGCTTTAGACTTCATCATTCAAGACTTCATGTGAAAGAATACATGAATTACAAAACTTGTCCAGACTGAACTGGAACAAGGGTTAGAATACTTGCCTTCAGCGTTTGCTTACTGATTATCACATGTACACTTTAAGTCTCTAAGTCTCTACAATACTTGATCATATAACATTCGACATTAGGTCTTATATAATCAAGTAGGTATATTATTTTATCTTACCCTTCATCTCAATCTAAATCTAAATCCTGACTTAGATATGTTATTATGGTTTTCGGCTTTTCATTACGTCATTCACATTACGTTCACATTCAATTGATTATTAATCTCTAATCATCATACATTAAGTGTCTAACAATGCCTTAACAATGTTATATTAACACCTTAGTTCATTACCAAAGAGTTCTCTTTCATTCTATACTTGTAAACATTCTTGTCCAACAAAACTCTGGGGATGGCGCCGGCGGCGCCACACTTAACTTGCATCTCGTTGTCATGCGACGAGTTAACGGTATGATGCAGTTCTAGCCTCATCTTTGTGGCGCGGGCTTTAAGTTTGTGAGTCGACCATGCCATGCTGGATCTCTGTGCCTCAGACAGTTTGTAAAATTTTAAAAATTTCACGAAACTCCCGGACGCATAACTTCTTCGTTATAAGTCCGAATTGGTCCGTTCAAAAGCCTACGGTTCACAAATTAAATACTCTATGCGTTCATGTAAGAATTTTATCTATTTGACTTCGTTTGATAAAATTTCACCTATGAGTTCATATTTAACGAAAACGATAAACGTTCGTGAATGTTTAACGCTCGTTTCTTCGTTCTAAGTCGGAATTCAGTCATTTTTGTGTCCGCAACTCTATAATGCCAAATATGACTTGTCTCCATCGAAAACTAATGTTTCCGACTTCAAACACAAAATACAACTTCCATTCCGAGAATTTCACGAATCCGACAATAATCGTCCAATCGTGTGAATTCTGGCAAAACTACATTCTAAATAATTCTAATTGGATTTCAACCAACATATGATCATCACAAGTTACTTATTACACCAACTTATAATCAAAGTAGGTTTTGACTTATTCTCATAAGTCAATGACTTATTTAACTTATGAACTACAATTCCTCATGCTTATGACTTTCTATGAACTTAAGTCCACCAATCAATGTTCTCATACTATATTCAACATACTAACATCATATGACAAACTTATGATAAGTTCTTCATGATTCTATCAACTTATTAGAGTTCAAGTTGCTTATTCAACTTATTCGGATTAAGTTTATTCCTTAATAACTTATAACATGTTCTTAACAACCAATCCCCCTTCTCTATCAATCCTATCATAGAAGAGATAAAGATAAAAAGTATGAGTCTTACCCTTGAAGACTATGACTTCAATTCATTCTGGAAAATCTAGCAAAGGTTGAAGTGGCTTATAAGTGCTTAAGTGGCTTATTCTCTCTAACAATTAAGTAGCTTATCTTGAGAGGAGTTGGATGAAATTTGAACAACCAACAAATGAAATGAGGCATCTCTATTTATAGGCAACTTAAGGGTAGGGCAAAATGGTCAATAATACCATCCCACCTCCTTATTCCACCTCCTTACTATTCATTACCTTACAACTTGCTAGCCACTTCCCTTTCTTGCTCATCACAACACTTGGGCACCAAACAAAATGTTTGCCCATCAAGTCTACCCATTTCACCCTTGGTTTGCCCCATGGATCATGGCTTCTCATTAGGCTTTGTTAATTAATCTAACTACTTTCTTGTTGGGCTTGTGCTACCATAGTTTGAACTTATGACTTATCAAACACTTGGGCTTGATTGTCACATTCTATTGGACTTATACTATTAGGTTAATAATCCTACAAGTCCATTACATTTAATTAACAACTTAACATATATATACCACGTATAATTCTCGTATGCTAGCTCGTATATTAATTCATAATATACGTTATCTCATTCTTCATACATAATAGTACAATATGTCGTATTATACTTGCATTCATTACCCTCATATAATGAATGCACATTATACGATCACAACTTTCTTACTTTAACGCTTAATAAACCTAACGTTCCCAAATTAAGTCCGCATGCGAAATATTATGTTTTCCATACTTAGATTATTATTACATAATCGATATCACCTTGATAATATAACGTTACATATTTCTCGGAAGTTCAAAAATAATTTCCGAGCAGAAATTGATGAATAGTGTTTTTGGAAAATTTCTCAGAAAGCTTTTATTTTCGTCTTAGAAATTCAAACACTTTAATTCTCCCACGTAGTTAAAATTCTACGACATTTCAACGTTTCTAAGTTATAGAACGACATTCATCTTATCCATACGTAATAATAATAAATAATATTATTTTATTCATTATTCAATGTATTTACAAAGGTTCAATTTTCTGGGGCGTTACATTCTCTCCCCCTTATAAGGATTCTGTCCCCAGAATCTCGCTAAAAAAAAAAGTACACAAATAAATGCGGGTAATTCTTTTTCATCATTTCTTCTAACTCCCACGTTGCTTTTTCTGCATCGTGGTTCTTCCATATCACCTTTACCGAAGGTATGACTTTATTTCGTAGAACTTGTTCTTTTCTATCGACAATTTGAATCGGCATTTCCTCATACATTAAGTCCTTCTCGATATGAATAGGTTCATATTCTATCACGTGCTTATAATCTGGCTTATAAGGACGTAATACGGATACGTGAAATACATTATGTATTCATTCTAGGTCTGGAGGTAATGCTATCATATAAGCTACCTCACCTACCCGTTTTAATACCTCAAAAGGTCCTATAAACCTCAGACTTAACTTTCCCTTCTTTCTAAAATGTATCTTTCCTTTCCAGGGAGATACTTTTAGGAATACGTACGAACCTACTTCAAACTCCCGATTCTCTCTATGAGGATCCGTAAACTTCTTACATGCATCTTGAAATTTGCTAGAGGACGCATTTGTATCTTCTTGACAATATCTGTTGTCTGTTGCACCAATTATGGTCCCAACATTCGGCATTCTCCTACCTTATCCCAATACAATGGCGTTCTATATTTCCTCCCATACAAAGCTTCGTAAGGCGGCATACCTATGCTTGCATGATAACTGTTGTTATACCCAAACTCCACTAATGGTAGATGATCATCCCAACTACCATTGAAATCCATGACACAAGATCTTAGCATATCTTCTAACGTCTGAATTGTCCTCTCGCTCTATCCATCTATTTGTGGATGATACGCTGTACTCAAATTCAACTGCGTTCCTAACTGCTCTTGTAGACTCCTCCAAAAGTTCGACGTGAATTGTGGGTCACGATCTGACACAATCGATACTGGTACTCCATGTCTGGAGATTATTTCCTTAATATAAAGTCTAGCTAATTGGTCTAAGTTATACTTGACCTTAATTGGCAAAAAGTGAGCCGACTTCGTCAACCGGTTCACTATTACCCAAATCGCATCATACCCCTTTTGAGTAGTTGGAAGTCCCACCACAAAATCCATCGTGATATTCTCCCATTTCCACTCCGGAATTTCTAATGACTGTAGCAAGCTACTAGGTCATTGATGTTCGACCTTAACTCTCTGACAAGTCAAGCACCTACTCACATATTCAGCGATCTCTCTCTTCATGTTCGGCCACCAAAAATTCTGTCGAAGATCTTAATACTTCTTAGTGCTACCAGAATGAATCGAAAACCTCAAACTATGAGCCTCTTGCAACACCTGCTCCTTTAATTCTGTCTCATTCGAAACCCAAATTCTTCCTTCAAATCTCATTAATCTCTCATTATCAAGACTGTACTTAGTATCTTTTTCATTGGCTAGCCGCTCCTTTATCCGGTCGCACTCATCCATTTTGAGTTGTACCTCTTTAACTCTCTCTACGATGGTAGATTGCATCTCCGTCGCAAACAGATTTTGTCCTCCTTCACTTGGCAGCTTCACTTCCAACTCCATCCTATCCATCTCTCATTATCAACTTTCGGTTTGGTAGTTAACAAAGACAACTTTTTCAGACCCTTTCCTACTTAAAGGCGTGGCAACTACATTGGCTTTTCCGGGTGATATAGGATTTCATAGTCGTAATCCTTTATCAACTCCAACCATCTCCTCGCCTCATATTCAACTCCTTACGTGTGAAGATATATTTTAGACTCTTGTGGTCGTGTATATATCTCATTTTTCTCCATAAAGATAATGTCTCCATATCTTTAGAGCAAAAAACTCTTGTGGCGAGTTCGGATCATAAGTAGGGTAAACTTTCTCATAATCCTTCATTTGCCTAGATCATCTGTAATGATGACCTTGCCATTTTGCATGAGCACGCATAACCAAGTCCTCTATCTGAAGCATCGCTATAAACTACAAAATTTCGTGTGTCGTGAGGCAATGACAAAACAGCGCTTCACTCAATCTCTTCTTTAGTTCTTGAAAACTGTCCTCGCACTTGTCGGTCAAGCGTATTTCACCGTCTTCCTTGTCAAGTTAGTCAGCGGAGTAGCTATCTTCAAAAAATCTTGGATGAATCTCAGATAGTAACCCCGTAACCTACAAGAAACTCCGCACCTCGATTCGGCGTTTTTGGTTGTTCCTCAATTCATCACGGCTTCCACCTTATTTGGATCTCTTTGAAATCCCTCATGGTGATGACATGACCTAAAAACTATACCTTCTCAACCAAAATTCACACTTAGTGAATTTCGAATACAACTTCTCCTTTCTAAGTGTCTCGATACTAATATAAGGTGTTCATCATGATCTTACGGCGTCTTAGAATAGACTAGAATATCATCTATAAACACCTGACGAACTTGTCCAAATATTATTTGAACACTCTATTCATCATATCCATGAAGCATTTGGTGCATTTGTCGATCAAACGACATCACCGAGAACTTCGTAATGACCATACTTGAGTCACGAATCTTTGTCTTTGGCACATCCTCCTTCTAACCTTGTTGATGATACCCGTTCTTAAATCTATTTTTGAAAAATACTTAGCCCCTTTGTTGATCAAAGAGATCATCGATCTGGGTAATGGGTATTTATTCTTTATCGTTAACTTGTTCAACTCTCGATAGTCGATCACGGTCTTAACGATCCGTCCTTCTTCTTGACAAAGCGATCTTGGTGCTCCCCACGGTGAAACACTTTCGATTGAATGTACTTCACATCTAATAGTTCTTGCAATTTGCACCATCAACTCCTTCATCTCCCTTTGGCGCTATATACGATCGGTGATTGCGGAGAAATTAGTGCGAGCTCTGGCACGATATCTATCACAAACTCTGTCTCCCTATCCGGTGGAAGACCCGGACAATTCACTCGGAAATACATCAGCGAATTCTCTCACTATAGGTATTTGTTCCATGGTTGCTACCACTCTTTGGGTATCAACAACATGACATAGATAACCTACGCATCCCTTTCTCAGTAATTTCCTAGTTTGTGTCATGGTTAGACAACACGAGCGTCCGGGATCTATCTATTAAAGAAAAATACTACACGAGGTTGTTCTAACGTCTTAATGTTCACACATTTATTTTGACAATCTATAATTGCCCCATGGTTCACTAACCAATCCATTTAGAGAATTACATCGAATTCTCTAACTTTATCGGTAACAAATCTCTAGATAATTTACAACCCCAAGTATATCTACACAACAACTCTTATGAACATCTTCAACGGGAATTATTTCTTCGTTTGCTACCTTAATATTTAAAGGTATAGGCAACTTTTGGGAAGAATCCTAATCGTCTAGCAAAATCGCATCTTATAAGCGAACAAGTAGCACCGAATCAAAGCAACACGTACGCATTGATATCGTTGATCGAGAATAATACTGCGATGACATCCCCACGATGCATTGCATCTTGGGGTATCATGTTAAAAGTACGACCCATCGGCCTACGGTTGCTTTTGGTCCACTAATAGCTAACTTACTGCTATTAGTGCCCGGTTCCGTCTGTCCCCTTCTTTGGGCGGTTCTTTGCCATGTGGTCGGTTGATCCACACACACAAGCATCCATGGTTCTTCTTTGGACTTGGACAATTAGGCGCAATGTGCCCCTCACATCCTGATTATAACAGACGGCCTTCCCTTGAGGCAGACTCTAAGTGAGTCTTCCCACAGTCTTCTGAGGCCTCCATTCTTCTCTTGGTCTCCTTGCTTCACTCCGGTATTCCCGAGCTAAATACCTTCCTCTTTGACCCTCGCCACTACCTGCTGGCTCCCTCGATCTTTCTCCCCATCTACTTTCCCCTTACTCTTCTTATCTTTGTGGTATTGGCTTAGCGCCTCGCTACCACCTTGGCGATTATCGCCTTCTCTAAAAATGGTCCCAAAAGAAGTACTTTGGAACACCGATATGCGATTATAGAGCGGGGTTTCAAGCCACCTTTCGAACCATCGCGCCTTCCTAACCTCGGTATCCACTTGATGTGGAGTGAACCTTGCCGATTCATTAAACTTTGGCGTGTTGGGGAACCGTCATGTCCCCTTGTTTCAACTCGAAAGCCGCATCTCCATCCTCCTTGCATGCTCGTGGGAAAGTAGTTCTCGAAGAATATCTCCTTGAACCTATCCCGTTAGATTAGATTATCTATCCGACCCTAGCTTTGATTGGCTTCCCACCAAAAGTTGGCCTCTCCTTCATCATATAGGTGCAAAGGCAACCTTTTGGGCCTCATCGACATTTGCTATTACAAATGCCTTCTCTATCTCCTTAACCCATGTTTGGGCTTCAATAGTCCAAGTAGTTCCTTTAAACTCGGCGGACCCACGCTCTTGAAATCCTTAAAGGTAGTAGCTCGTGCTACTCCTAGATTCTGAGGATATTAGCCCCTGTTCTATTAAAAGGCATTTGTTATAAATTAACAAACTCTGCATTGGATTTAGCTTGGACCTCCCTCCGGTTGATTTACATTTCGCACCTTGATTACGTTGCACTCTTCTTGGTGGCATTTTTGTACAATAAACACATTTCGTTATTATTCCTTTCTTTATTAGTTATCATTAATATTAACAATAACTCCAACATCCATAACTCATTGCTTTCCATAAAAAGGACTTATATTCATTCTTCGTAGTATAATACTACATCGGTTACATATATACGACCTAAAATTGATTACATTACTTTCCATTATCGCTTTCCAAAATTGGGATTTACAAAAGACTACCCTTTACTATACAAAAAGGGCTTTACATCACTACTACTTACAAAATATTTACATACTTACTCTAACTACTACTAGTCTACACACGCCTCAAGGCATTCTCAAAATCTGCCTTGGCAAGGCAAAAGCAATGATATCACGGCTAATAGTATGGCGTGTTTTGCCCTACCTCTACAGGATATCCACTACTGCTTCTTTGGAAATCATGTGAGAACTCCTATAGATATAGGACATCCTCCCTATCTTCTGCACCTTGGTCTTTAGCTCCTCCTTGAGCTCAAAGACCTCGTGCTTTAAATCGTGGACTTTGTCCTTAGCCAAAATCCGTTCATCATGCTCCTGCTCCCACATGGACTCGACATCAGTCTTGTCCTCTTTAACCATTTGGAGCTCTGCTTTCGGCTCCTTGACCTCCTGACAGTAATGGATATTTCTATCCAACACCTTGACATAAACAGAGACATCATTGACCCCCGGGAGCTATCTCTCTTTGCTATAGCCACTTTGGATTAAAGGACACATCTCTCTACTTCCTCCTCTATCATCCCGTCGAATCTTGACATGTAGTCGGCATCATCTGAGTCTCGGACTCGATAATCACTACATCCGGGCTCTGCTTGCTATGGGGTTCGGTATAACCTCTACTTGGTTTCATAGATTCTTCACTAATGGCTTGACCATCTACAAACATTCCATTTACTCGACATCTACACAAAACAATTAAGTTGATTAGTACACGTCGGTAGAATAATAAAAAACACACAACATAATCATAATGCATTTTTATAAGGTTATTTTCTTCTTGTACTTCTTTGACCTCTCTTAAGGTTATGACTTAGGTTTTTAATCCCCCCTTAAGTTTTATAACCTAATGCTTTGATACCAACTTTGTGGCGCCCCAAATCGGGTCTCTTCGACCCGAGCGGATGGTGCTACTGCAGTACTTACCATTCATTCATTCATTCAATTAAATAGTCTCAAAAGGACTAATATAACTTCTATATATCCAAAATAATATTACATTTCCCGGGTTCTTTGTAACCCATTCATTTGTTCTTGTCATAATATCAAATATATTACAATCGTTCAACTATACTATTACATAAGTAATCTAAGGGTTTCGTCTTCGCCTTGCCCTTGTCCTTTTTGAGCCTTGATTAAAAGCTCGATCTTGGTTGTGTTCATATGGTTCAAGCAAGAGTGAGCATGACTAGTTCAAACAAGTACTACAATTCTAATAAACAACATGCTTGAAACATAGAACTCATATATCTTGATGGCGAACAATAGTTACTGAAGTACTATTGATAATTCAAAATAACACTTCTTTTCATTCAAAATGTTTTCCAACAACAATATTCGGTAGAATATCAACTAAGGCTCAAGACTATGAAGCGGTTCATAATTTCTTTTGAAAAGGACAACCCGGCACTAAGTCAAGTAAGTCAAAAGCATAGCTTACGAGCACTTACGGGTGATCGACCCATAGTACTCTATGTTGATCGACACTACATTCATTAAGCGTGTATACGTTTTAGTTGTTGTAGCAACCTCGCGTGCTGTCGTTAAGCGACAAAAACATTTTAGCATACTTGGTCTTGATTGAAAACCATACCAATATAACTTTCGGTAAACATAAATCATGCTTGATAGAATCATAATATAAGTCTGGCAGAAAGAGTTGGCTTTAGACTTCATCATTCAAAACTTCATGTGAAAGAATACATGAATTACAAAACTTGTCGGTGAACTGGAACAAGGGTTAGAATACTTGCCTTGACGTTTGCTTCTTGATTATCACACGTACACTTTAAGTCTCTAAGTTTCTACAATACATGATCATATAACATTACCACATTAGGTCTTATATAATCAAGTATGTATATTATTATATCTTACCCTTCATCTCAATCTAAATCGACTTAGATACATTATTATGGTTTTCGGCTTTTCATTCGTCATTCACATTACGTTCACATTCAATTGATTATTAATCTCTAATCATCATATATTAAGTGTCTAACAATGCCTTAACAATGTTATATTAACACCTTAGTTCATTACCAAAGAGTTCTCTTTCATTCTATACTTGTAAACATTCTTGTCCAACAAAACTCTAGGATTGGCGCATGATGCACCCACTTAACTCTTCATCTCATCTCTCAGTTGTATTGGCCTTGAGTTAGCGTATGCATGCAGTTCGACCTCGTGCGCTACTGGCGTGGCTTTAAGGCTAGGCTTAGAGTGGCATATGCATGGCTCTGTGGCAGACTCTGTGCCTCGAATAGTTTGTAAAATTTTAAAATTTCACAAAACTCCGGACGCATAACTTCTTCGTTATAAGTCCGAATTGGCTCGTTCAAAAAGCCTACGGTTCACAAATTACATACTCTATGCGTTCATGCAAGAATTTTATCTATTTTGACTTTTGTTTGCTAAAATTTCACCTATGAGTTCATTTTTAACGAAAGCGATAAGCGTTCGTGAGCGTTCGGCTTTCGTTTCTTCGTTCTAAGTCGAATTCGGTCATTTTGAGTCCTTGACTCTATAATGCCAAATATGACTTGTCTCCATCAAAACCAATGTTTCGACTTCAAACACAAAATCGACTTCCATTCAGAGAATTTCACGAATTGACGATAATAAATCGATTGTGTGAATTAAAGCAAAACTACATTCTTAATGATTCTAAATGGATTTCAACCAACATATGATCATCACAAGTTACTTATTACACCAACTTATAATCAAAGTAGGTTTTGACTTATTCTCATAAGTCGATGACTTATTTAACTTATGAACTACAAATTCTCATGCTTATGACTGACTATGAACTTAAGTCCACCAATCGATGTTCTCATACTATATTCAACATACTAACATCATATGAAAACATATGATAAGTTCTTCATGATTCTATCAACTTATTAGAGTTCAAGTTGCTTATTCAAACTTATTAAACTTAAGTTCATTCCTTAATAACTTATAACATGTTCTTAACAAACAATCCCCTTCTCTATCAATCCTATCATAGAAGAGATAAAGATAAAAGTATGAGTCTTACCCTTGAAGACTATGACTTCAATTCACTCTGGAAAATCTAGCAAAGGTTGAAGTGGCTTATAAGTGCTTAAGTGGCTTATTCTCTCTAACAATTAAGTAGCTTATCTTGAGAGGAGTTGGATGAAATTTGAACAACCAACAAATGAAATGAGGCATCTCTATTTATAGGCAACTTAAGGTTAGGGAAAAATGGTTAATAATACCATCCCACCTCCTCATTCCACATCCTTACTATTCATTACCTTACAACTAATTAACTTTCTAGCCACTTCCCTTTCTTGCTCATCACAACACTTGGGCACCAAACAAAATGTTTTCCCATCAAGTCTACCCATTTCACCCTTGGTTTGCCCCATGGATCATGGCTTCTCATTGGGCTTTGTTAATTAATCTAACTACTTTCTTGTTGGGCTTGTGCTACCATAGTTTGGACTTATGACTTATCAAACACTTGGGCTTGATTGTCACATTCTATTGGGCTTATACTATTAGGTTAATAATCCTACAAGTCCATTACATTTAATTAACAACTTAACATATATACACCACGTATAATTCTCGTATGCTAGCTCATATATTAATTCATAATATACGTTATCTCATTCTTCATACATAATAGTACAACACGTCAGTATTATACTTACATTCATTACCCTCATATAATGAATACACATTATCGATCACAACTTTTTCTTCCTTTAGCGCTTAATAAACCTAACGTTCCCAAATTAAGTCGCATGTGAAATATTACGTTTTCCATACTTAGATTATTATTACATAATCAATATCACCTTGATATTATAACGTTACGTATTTCTCGGAAGTTCAAAAATAAATTCAGAAAGCGAAATCGATGAATAGTGTTTTTCAGAAAATTTTTCCAAAAGCTTTTATTTTCGTCTTAGAAATTCAAACACTTTAATTCTCCCACGTAGTTAAAATACTACGACATTCCAACGTTTCTAGGTTATAGATCGACATTCATCTTATCCATACGTAATAATAATAAATAATATTATCATTATTATTATTTTTTATTTTCATTATTAAAAGTATTTAGGCTAAAAACAAAGGTTGGAACCAAGTGGGTCTTCGTAAACAAGATGGATAAAGTTGGAGTGATAACAGAATAAAGCCGGACTAGTGGCCAAAGGTTACTCTCGAGGAAGAAGGATTTGAGCTAACAGGATACAGATGTTAATTTTTTGGCAGTCGCAAAATTGATAGAAAAAGTACCAATGGCTTTTGTCAATTGCTAGAAAAGCAGACTTGTGTCTGGTTTAGCAAGAAGCAAAATTCGATGTCTACTTAACCGCAGGTTTGAATACATTGTATAGAGGCGATTCTTTGTGCTTTCGAGATCTTATGGATGAAAAATCAACTAGCAGATTATGGGTTTGAATTTAAATCTATTCCTATTCACTGTGATAACACAAGTGCAATTGCGATAACTCATAATCCTGTCATGCATTCTAGAACTAAGCATATAGAAATAAGGTATCACTTCATTAGGGATCATGTGCAAAATGGAACTATATCCCTATAATATATTCCTACTGAAAATCAACTTGCTGATGTTTTTACAAAGCCTCTAGATGAATCAAGATTTAACAAGTTAATAAGTGAGCTAGGCATGCTTAACTTGCAACCATGAAAAATATGCTCTAGTATGTGCTAACCATGCAGGATTAAAGGCTATGTTTGAAATCATGAACATGATCAAAGGAAGTCCACGATCGTAGAGCCAAAGTGTTATAAAACTCAACGAACGCTGAACAGAATCAACGATCGTAGTACAGACTCAACGATAGCAGAGCTACATCAACAAAACCAAAGGAGCACCCTATGATGATCAAGCATAAATCAAAGCATTCTCACTGATAAGTGCCTCAGGGACAAACCTAACCCTTGTTTCATTCAAGAGGTTTGCCCTTCCTGAGCTACCTTAAACCAAGAAGAATGCTAAATCAAAGGTTCATAACGAGAACTTGATCAGACTCTACGATTACCAGTCAGACTCAACGATCGCAGTTCAGACTCTACAAGTGCAGCTAAGACTCGACGACTCCAAGGACCATCTCAATGATCGTAGTTCTCCTGAATGACACATTGACCCAAAAAAGGTCAAGGGTAATTTAGTATAATCCCTCTCTGTCAAGATTCGTAGAGCCAAACAAAATTCGACACCTGTCCCACTAAGCAAAACAGAGAGAGGGAAGTTACAAGTACAAATTAAAATCGCCTTTTTGAAATCTGAAGTTCAAAAGATCATCTCTCTCTTCGTCTCTCAAGCAGAAACCCTAAATCAGTAGCAAGCTCAGTCAGTTTCACTTCCTGTAAAGAAATCAATGGCAGCTTCCAGTGTTATCTCCGGCTACAGACTCTATTTTGACGAATTTAAATCAGCTAAACCTCAATTTCACAAGATCTTGTCGCTACTAAAGAAGGCAAGTCTCGAAGAAGCCTTGGGTACAGACACATTGATCTACCCGAAGCCGGTAAAGGAATTCTACAATAACGGGGTGGTTGAAAACAACACCGTCACCGCAAAAGTCAGGAACGTCAAAATCAAACTAAAGGCTGAGGACATCAACTTATCCCTAGGTCTCAAATCAGAAGGGTACACGTCCATAAATGGCATAGATTTTCACAAGGGTCTCAAGAAGATGCATCACAAGAAATCACCTTTTGTCAAAGGATACAAGAAGAAGGAGTTCCCACAAAGGTATGAATTTCTAGCTGATATTATTGGAAAATGTATATGTTGTAAGAGCTCATGTTATGACTCTGTGAATGAGATACAACTCAAGCTCATGACTGCCATATGTTATGGAATACAACTCAACTATGGGGCTCTACTGCTTGAATGGATTGGGAAGTGGTTAATCAGCTCAAAGAAGACGAAGAGCTCTCAGAAAATGCTCTATGGGCGATTTATAAGCATTATCCTACAGGCTGCTCTTGGTGACCTAATCGAGGATGATGAAGGAGAAGCCATCAATCCAAATCGATGAATGACCCAATAATTATTTGAAAACTGGGAAAGGAATCCAGCTGAAAATGTGAAGATGATGTCTGAATCAAGTGGAAGAACTGGTGAAATAAAGGAATCAGGAGTGCCAGGGAACATGTCAGTTGTCAAAGAAATTAAAGAAGAAGAAGAGGAAGCTAACCAGAAAGAACCCATTGCTTTAATCACAAAAAGCAAGGGCAAAAGAAAGATGAAAGCCAGAACTGCAGAAGAGCCTCAAGGATCCACCACTGATAAACCTGTAGAGTCCTCAGACATTGAGACTCTAAGGATCCTAAGAAGGAAGGAACAGCAGGCTGAGGCAGAAGAAGATAGAGCAACCATATCTCAACTGCTGAAGAAGAATAAGATCAGCCATAAGATCAAAAGGCCATCAATCTCCATGATTGTAGAGTCTCCGCCAATCGTAGAGACCAGACCAAACAAGGTAGTAGCTGCAACAAGCATTTTGGCTGATCAGAAGGATAAAACTGAAGAAAGTCCTAAGGTTGTGGCTCAGCCTAAAGAGCCAAGAAGGAAACTGGTCAAGAAATATATTCTTGTCAATGAGAAAGCATTAAAGAGAGAAGAAAAGGAATTGATTCTTTGAAAAGGAACCAAAGAAATGAAAGCCAAATAAGTCAAAGCTCAAGCGAGGGGAGACTCATGAAGATCTGATGATAGAGGATACACCCATTGAGAGGGAGATGCCTGAAACCCTCATCACAGAAGGTGCTCCAGCTGAGGGGGAGCTATTGATCTCACAAGAAAATGATCAAATTGAGGAAGAAGCTCATGCTATCTTTACAACAGAAGAAGAGGTTCCTGCAGGAAATGAAGAAGAACCAATGCAAGAACACCATGAAGCCATTGAGATAATGGAATCCTCAGATGAAAATAGAGAAGAGGATGAAGGTGATGAGGTAAAGATTATAGATGTGGGCATTGATGGGCACAAAAGAGCCAACTATGAACAACTATTTACATATCTACCCATGATGCCTTTCCACCAAGCTCAAATTCTGAACTCTTGGGATCACATGTTCTGGAATTTCAAAGAATATCCAACCATCTCAGTGCTAGCTAATGGATTCCCAGGGAAATTCAATTTTGCCAAGAAGCTTCTCACCAACAATTCCTCCTCAAAGAACAAACTTGAGGTACTATCTATCCTAACTCTTTTCAGAGTTAATCATTTGCCATCAGCCTCATTCAATCAATTTTATGAAATCCCACAATGGTTGGAAGTGATTCTTCAACCACTGAATCAATTTCCAGTTGCAGAATCCCAAAATTCTGTAACTGAGGAACCAAATAAGATCAACCCCCTAATGCTCCCACAACCTATCATCTCTACGATCACTAACTCTAACCCCATTGTAGAGTCTATACCTCAAATCGTAGAGCCAACAACCTTAAACATCCAAACCCAGGCTCCTCCCTCAGATATTCCCTCCTCATCCAATAACGAATTCTTCAATCTTGATCTTACCCTCTACTCTTTGCAAGATCAATTCAAAGGCACATCATCTCCCTCCTCAAAATTTCCCCAACTGGATGAAATTCTTTCAGAGTTGTCCACAAAGGCTGATCTGTCAGAAATGTTTGTGAAAGTTGTTAAGGAACTCGACGAGAGTCTTGAAGATCATACTGCTCTTATTCAGCTGAGATTAACATCAATGATCAATGCTGCAAACAATCTTCCACACTCCCTAAGCTCTGAGCTCTCTAAAACACAGAAAGAAATCATCAAGGAAATGATTCAGAGCATAAAGGACAGGGATGACATTCATTTTCTAGCAGCCAAAAGACAAAGAGATGCTTTTCTTGTTTTACAGTCCACTCAGGAAGCCCAAAATAAACTAATGATGGAGAGCTTCCTCAATTTGCAAACTGCAGTAAGAGAGTTCCAACAATTTTACGTCAGCCAAGGTCAACAGACTGACAACATACTGGCCGCTCTTCAACAACGGGAAGCTCAATCTGAAGCTCTGATCACCGAAAATCGAGAAGACATTGCTCACACTCAGAGTCAACTTCACGAACTTGTCCAAGGAGTGACTCGCCTCTCCGAAGACATTCGAACCCTTGATGCTGACATAAAGGGGGAGAATAAAGGCAATGGAGATCAGGGAGGTTAGGGAGGCAAGGGCAGAGGCAGAGGACAATTCCAAACTCAAGCCTTGAGGAACCCTCCTGCAAGGCAAATCACTCAGCAGACTCCACGATTCAGCCATGAGACTCAACGATCTGATCAGCAGGAAATTTTAATGGCTCAACCATTACGGAGTCAAGGGACAACTACCAGCTCTCATGTGGTGACAACAACAGGCCTAAGAATGCAAATTGGAGATCCTGCATTCATGAATAGGCATGATCACAATCCTAGACTAAGCCCAAATGAGCTGGAAGATTTGGCCAGAAGAGATGAAGCAAGCAAAAAGAGGAGAGCTAAGGAATATGCAAATCCTCCAAGAAGCAAAAGGCCAAAGAAATAGAGATAAGTTGAATTTCAAGTTGTATTGATGTAGTCAATCTTAAATGTAATATCTGTCTCCATACATCAATAAATTCATGCTTATTCTCTAGAAATTTCAGTTGCTAACTAAAATACTAAGTCATGTTTACTTTATTACAACTGCATTTTATTAATTATGACAGCAAATCTCCTTGGTTATGTCAACATCAAATAGGGGGAGATTGTTGGAAGAATGCATATTATGATTTGATGTTTAAAGTAAATGCTCATGATTATGTGTAAAGTCCTTCGAGGAATATATGTACAAGGACTTAGTGATAGATCAAAATTGTTAGGTTGATCTTAGCCTTTAATGTTCACTAGTATAGATAAAGAGATCAAATATGTTAGGTTGATCTATGGCTAGAAAGAAATAGATAGGCTTTGAAGAGAATCGTAGTATATCCTATTTGATCAATGTAATGTAGAATCTAAGGCAGGATCGTAGTGCTGAGATGATCGTAGTGTATCTGCCTTGAAGGGCCTCTTCAGGAAATCGTAGAGTGGTCCAGACGTTTGGCGAAGCTAACTCAGAGATCGTAGTGTGCTTTCGGAAACGTAGAGTCTGCAAGACGAGGAAGTGATGATCGTCGTGTGAAAAGATCATAGTGTGTAAATCCTTGCGAGAAATCGTAGTGTTCTCTTAAGAGAAAGCATCAATATGGCAAGACACTACGATTTGAATAGTAGAGTGTCATATGCCTTGTGTCAGAAGCATCAAGCCCTAACTTTGGTTGAAGATAAATTCCAACAAATATGGAATGGGTTTTGAATGTTGAAGCTCTCACCAGTCCTAATGGTACAAAAGATATCCTTAATATTGATCAAAAGAGACGTATTAAAAAAGCTAAGAAAAGGACCATGGGGCAGAGGAAAACACCTTTTGAGGTGTTAGGTGAGAAAGCAGTCTGCTGTGTCAGTAGGCCAGAGTGCAATTCAGAAGATGTGCATAAAAGTCTCCATCAAAGCTCAGAGATGTCAAACGCATTTAACGCCTCATCAGATGACTTCAACGGATAGATTTCAAGATCACATATATACAGAACAAAGACAGATGAGAAAATTAGACAAGCATTGAACAAAAACGCACAAGAACACTCAACGCTCAACTCTACGATCTGAGAAAAAGGGAAAGCTTGCTCAACTACTCAGTTCTTTCGAACAAGTGCTTAATAGCAACTGAGTAGCATCAATCACGATTTAAACTACATTTCAATCAACTGAAGTAAGAGAACCAAGTCTGCAGGACTTTAAGAGTTCTAAGTGAACTGTGACAAACCAAGTCTGCTGGACTTGAAGAGTTCAAGAGTGAACTAAGAAGTACCTAGACTGCTGGTCTAGAAGGAATCTACGAGATTCAAGAAGTGTAACAGACATCCTTAGTGGATTTTCTACTCAAGGAGTAGAAGAGTGGATTAGGAGCTTTAAGTGCTCTGAACCACTTAAAATTGTTGTGTTCATTATAACTGCTATAACTGTCATAACTGCCTCACTCTCATTAAGTCAAGATATCTAACAGAAGGTTTATTAAATACTCATTCCGCTATGCATTGATTATCATCAACCTAAATAAGTTAAAAGAAAAAGTTTTAATTATCTATTCAACCCCCCCTTCTAGATATCTGTCGTGCCACCGGGAACTAACAATTGGTATCAGAGTAGGTTCTATAATAAAGCCTACAAAGCTTGAGTAGATCCAATGACACACTTACCAAGCGAATCAAAGACTGGAGGAGGCAGCAAGCCACCAATGTGCAACAAAGAAAAATTTGCTAACTGGAAGGTTATGATGCAAGCTTACATGGATGCAATAGATGAAGATCTATTTGCCCCATTTAGAATGGGCCCTATGTTATGTTGCCTACAAAGCTTGCACCAACTACGGATGACCCAAAAGAGAGTATGAGATCAAGGTTAGAAAGAATGGATGAGAGAACGCGAAGAGAAGCATCCATTTCGACTAAAAAGGCCAAAAACATCTTGTTCCAATCTTTAAAAGATGATCTGTTTGAAAATGTGGTCAACAGCAAAACAACAAAGGAGGTTTGGGAAGCACTGCTCATTATGCTTGAAGGAACAGAAGAAGTCAGAGAAAACAAACAATCTCTCTTGACTCAAAGAATATGAGATGTTCGCTCACGTTCAAGGAGAAAAGCGTTATCGCCACTTTACGAAAGATTTAATGTACTGCTCAACTCTCTACGAGCCTATGGGAAGATCTATCCTAACAAAGATCTAATCATAAAGTTCATGAGAGCCTTACCAAGCAAGTGGGATGCCAAAACCACTGCCATTAGAGAGTCTAAAAATCTATATAAAATGACTGTTCAACAGTTGTATTGTAACCTTCTCACATACGAACTAGAGCTGACTCAACGAGCAGAAGCCTTATCTGAAGGAAGGAAGAAGGATAAAGGTGTTGCCCTTAAAGCAACAGATAAAGCCTCCAAAGTCAGCACTAAAGTTGATTCTAACTAATATGAAGATGATGATGAGGACCTTGCAATGCTAGTGAAAAGACTAAGAAGGTTCATGCGACGAGGCAAAACCAACAAGCCAAAGAAAGTCAGCAACTACAGCAGCCAAGAGCAAATAAGTGACCTATGCTACAATTGCAAGAAACCGGCCCACTTCATTGCAAATTGCAACAAACCTCTCAGAGAAGAACTCAAGAAGAAATCTTATTCAAAGAATGAATACAGAGGCAACAAAGGGCCACATAAGAAAGAAAAAGGCCTTGTAGCTGGAGGATCGTGGAGTGAGTCAGACAATGACTCAACTCTTGAATCGGGGGATGATGAAGATCCTCAAATAGAAAATCTCTGCTTGATGGCCAAAAATGCAAGGGACAAATAGAACTCCAACATACACGAAGAAAAGAGCTCCACAAACACAACCTGGTATCTGGATAGTGGATGTTCAAGACACATGACTGGGAACAAAGCCCTTCTGTCTAACTACATAGAGAAGGAGGGTCCCTCGGTCATCTTTGGAGATAATGGCTCTGGCAAGACAAGAGGCTATGGCTCAGCTGGAAATGGTGTAGTATCCTTTAGCAAAGTGGCTTATGTAGAAGGACTACAGCACAACCTTCTAAGCATTAGCCAACTCTGCGATAAGGGTTATCAAGTAACATTCCTCAACAATCAATGTCAAGTCCGAGACCTGAAGATATCTACATTAAAGCTAACCGAAACAAGAGAAGGAAATGTCTACACAGTAAATCTTGGAAAATTAAGCTCAGACGAGACAGTATGCTTTCTTGCCAAAGCATCTAAAGAAATAAGCTGGCTATGTCACCGAAGATTATCTCATCTCAACTTCAAGAGCATGTCCAAATTAGCTTTAAAAGATCTAGTTGCAGGCCTACATAAATTCAACTTCGTTAAAGAAAGGCCCTGCAATGCCTGTCAACTTGGAAAACAGACCAGAAGCTCATTTAAGAGCAAAACCATCAACTCAATTGACAAGCCTCTGCAATTACTACATATGGATCTTTTTGGACCAATTCCAACGACGAGCCTTGGGGAAAGAGATACTCATTTGGTCGTAGTGTATTTACTACACCGCATTTAAACAGTATTCTTTCTAACCTCAAAAGATGAAACAAGCTCCCAACTAATCAAGATGTTCAAGCTGGTGATGAATGAGAAAGGAGAGAAAATCAAGGCCATAAGAAGTGATCATTGCAGAGAATTCGATTTCTCAGAAATGGATTAGTTCTGCACAGACAATGGGATTAGTCACAACTTCTCAGCTCCTCTAACTCCCCAACAAAATGGAGTTGCTGAGAGAAAGAACAGGACATTAATAGAGGCTGGAAGGACTCTACTAGTTGCAGCTCATCTACCAGAATACTTCTGGGCAGAAGCGGTCAACACTGCATGCTATACTCAGAACAGATCACTCATACACTCTACGATTAAGAAGACTCCTTATGAACTTTGGAAAGGAAGAAAGCCAAATGTCAGCTACTTTCATGTGTTCGGCTGTGCATGCTACATACTCAATAATGGAAAACAGTACTTGACAAAGTTTCAACTGAAATCAGATGAAGGAATCTTTCTTGGATATGCCACAGATAACAAGGCCTACAGAGTGTTCAACAAGAAGAAACTGAGTTTAAAAGTCTCGATTCACATCATCTTTGATGAAACAGACTTAGACAAAACAGTGCTCCAAGATACTATGACCAACAGTGAAGACACTACGAACGAGGACGTCGAGCTCAACACTGCGATCGTAGAACCAGATAGTTAAATCGTTGAGCAAGGAAATGAGATTGTAGAGAGATCTATGCCAGATAACAAAACTCCACACCAAGAAGAAGAAATAGATCTTGAAGATCTAAGACAAGAAGGCATAAGAACAGATGTGCCAACATGAAGCAGATGGGCAAGAGATCACACTCAAGATCTAATCATTGAAGATCCGAGTGCGAGAGTCAAGACAAGAGCTTCCACTGAAAATGAATGTTTTTATCTAAGCTTCCTATCACAAATAGAACCAAAGAAAATTGAGGATTCTATGGAAGACTCCAGCTGGATAGAGGCCATGCAGGAAGAACTTAATGTGACGCCCCCAAATTCGGGTCTCTTCCAACCCGACAGATGGTGCTACACGGTACTACCATTCATTCATTCATTCAATTAAATAGTCTCAAAAGGACTAATATAACTTCTATATATCCAAAATAATATTACATTTCCCAGGTTCTTTGTAACCCATTCGTTTGTTCTTGTCATAATATCAAATATATTACAATCATTCACCTATACTATTGCATAAGTAATCTAAGGGTTCATCTTTGCCTTGCCCTTGTTCTTGCCTGAGCCTTCGGTCCGCTCGATCTTGGCTGTGTTCATATGGTTCAAGCAAGAGTGAGCATGACTAGCTCAGCAAGTACTACAATTCTAATAAAAAACATGCTTGAAACATAGAACTCATATATCTTCAGTAACTGAACAATAGTTACGAAGTACTATCGATAATTCAAAATAACACTTCTTTTCATTCAAAATGTTTTCCAACAACAATATTCAGTAGAATATCAACTAAGGCTCAAGACTGTGAGCAGTTCATAATTTCTTTTAAAAAGGACAACCCGGCACTAAGTCCGTAAGTCCGGCATAGCTTACGAGCACTTCTGGGTGATCAACCCATAGTACTCTATGTTTATCAACACTACATTCATTAAACGTGTATACGTTTAAGTTGTGGCAACCTCACGTGCCCGTCGTTAAACGACAAAAACATTTTAACATACTTGGTCTTCGATTGAAAACCATACCAATATAACTCGGTAAACATAAATCATGCTTGACAGAATCATAATATAATTCTAGCCGAAAGAGTTGGCTTTAGACTTCATCATTCAAGACTTCATGTAAAAGAATACATGAATTACAAAACTTGTCCAGACAGAACTCGAACAAGGGTTAGAATACTTGCCTTCAGCGTTTGCTTACTAATTATCACACGTACACTTTAAGTCTCTAAGTCTCTACAATACATGATCATATAACATTCCACATTAGGTCTTATATAGTCAAGTAGGTATATTATTATATCTTACCCTTCATCTCAATCTAAATCCTGACTTAGATCTGTTATTATGGTTTTTGGCTTTTCATTACGTCATTCACATTATGTTCACATTTAATTGATTATTAATCTCTAATCATCATACATTAAGTGTCTAACAATGCCTTAACAATGTTATATTAACACCTTAGTTCATTACCAAAGAGTTCTCTTTCATTCTATACTTGTAAACATTCTTGTCCAACAAAACTCTAGGATCTAAATTGCCTGGCGCCACACTTAACTCTCTGCATCTCGCATCATGCACATGAAGTTGAGAAGTAAGCATATTGCAGTTCTAGCCTCTCGTACTGCGACGGGCTTTTTAAGGCGTGAGTCGCTTGCCGAGGCGTGTGACTCATGCCTCAAACAGTTTGCAAAATTTGAAAATTTCACGAAACTCCCGGACTCTGTGCCTCAGACAGTAGCATGTGTACTTGCAGCTGCCCGAGGTACCCTGGGCAGTGTGGGTCCCACTGTTTCAAAGTACGTGCACTCGGACAACGCGCTGTTTGCTCGAACCTTCATAACCTTCAATCTGGGAGTCTGATGGAAGCATACCATACCCTCCAGAAAGCTCTTTCTAAGAGCTATGTAATGACATAGTATTTGTCCTTTTTTGATTCTGAGAAGATGGGTCCATGAACGAAATAGCATTTTCGGGTCTCCGTCAGGCAATCTGGTAAGCTGTTTTGCGTAGTTTGTGCTTCGAAGTTAAGATATGGTTCTTGTGGGACTTCTTTTGAAGAAATTTGAGTTGAAATGAGTGTATTTGTTTTGAAGTGAAGTTGAGTTGGCAAAATGATCATTTTGGCCTTCCCGGGGTTATCTCCAGTTTTCGCACAGTTGTAGCGGTTTTTCCCAGGGTTATCTCTGAGATTGGCATTTTGTTGACTCTAAATGTCCTCAGAGTTAACTCTGAGGTTGGCTTTCCCATCCGGGGTTGACTCTGGGCATTGAACTTGATCTCCCGAGGTTATCTCCGGGGTTGGAACTAACTTTCCTGGGGTCATCTCCAAGGTTGGAAACTGCTTTCCCGGGGTTATCTCTGGGGTTGGAAACTGGATCTCCCAGGGCTATCTTCGGGGTTGGAATTGATGTTGTGGTCCTCCAGGGTTATCTCTGAAATGTGAAAAAGATGTTTTTGTCCTCCTACATAGTTAGTAACAGGAAAACAAAATTTTGAGTGTCTACAGATGCCCCACTTTATCATATTCATGCAATGAAATAGAATGGACATGATAAAGATTAGTAGACACTTGAAATATGACAAGGTATTTTTAATGATGCAAATCGCCATGTAATGAATGTTATGGTGAATGTTAAAATGTTTTCACAAATCGCAGTTCGCAAATTGCACATTGCATTTCACACTTCGCTTTTGGCCAATCGCACTTCACAACTCGCACATCGCATTTCGCATATCGCAACTCGCAGATCACAAATCACAATGTAATAAATGTTATGATGAATGTTAAAATGCTTTCGCAAATCGCTTTACCTTTACCGGGGATTACTGATGTCGATGCTGGTGTTGACTACAACTGTTTAGCTTTTTGTCAGTGTCGCTGATGCCTGTTTGATGAAGAGAAATTGAGATATTTTCTACATCTCTACTGGGGATGACGTTCTGAAATCACCAGACCTTCCTGATGTATACGCTGGTAGTTTATAATAGTGCCTACCCTGATGGTAGTTTGACAATGGATCCTACCCTGCTGGTAGTTGAATATGCTGACATCGCCAAACTATTTTGGTTCCCACTCGAACGGTGGTATACAAAGCTTTCATCACTGAACTGTATTGATGTTGCGCTGAATTGATGTCAATGATTTTGAATACCGGATCTTCCAATACCTTCGTTGAAGTAAGATGCAAAGGTTTGCTTCACCAGACTCTGCTTGATGTTACGCTTGATAGAGATGTACGTTGATGTAGCGCATTTGCACATGTGCAGATCATGCATGATGTGATGATCTAGATTTTCTTAGGATTCTATCGTCCTAGGTTGATGCAGATTATAAATTGTATGGAGTAGAATTTTTTTTTCTCACCCTTTTTGAGGTGATTTGGAGTTTCCTTTCGCTGTTGGGGTGCTTATGCCTCATTTCCTTGAGTGTTTGATTCGTAACCCGACTGAATTGATGACCTGAATGCCACTGATATCCTTGGAGGGTGCTGCTTGTTCTTTCGCTGTCCAGATTTGAACTTCGATGTAGGGGCCTCGACTTATGAGAACTCGACGCCAGTTGACACGTTTGATGATGAGGATTTCATTCGCTAGACCTTTTTTCATTGGGCTTCTACTTTTGAGTTAAGGACTTTCTTGAGAATTTTCCCCTTCTTTTGTAGGGCCAGGCTTATGTCGCCATGATTTCTTTCAGGAATTCTCCCATTTCTTTTGATGAGAGGCTTAATCCTGCCTTAAACTACTTCCCTTTCTTGGAATCAGAAAATGCCCCAGTCCTTTCATATGCTGATGTAGGGTATTCATATGAGAAACTCTCTTTGTTGACCAATTCGCGAGTGAGCAATATCCGAATCGCCAGTGAGATGATATGAGGGAAGCTCTGATGATGATGGACCATGCTGATGGTGCTGACTGGTGCATGCCCCAGTGTTGAGTTGTCGCTATTTTTTGAGATTGTCCTAATCTTGTTGAAAGGACCCAATATCGGTTTGTCGCCAATCTTGAAATTTCCCCAGCCTTGCTTGTTGTCTGGGATAGTTGCTTTGACAGATGGGCTGATAAGATGCTGAGATTACAAGAGGCTTTTACCTCTGTACCATATGGTGAACAGGTAATGGATTTGGGTTTTGATGACCTAAATCATTGTTCATAACTTGTTTCCGCAATCGACCTTGATGAAGACTTGTGATTAAGGGTGTCGGCTCTTTGAAGGTCCTCGCTGCTGGTTGCCTTAGCGTATCGATGTTTCTTCCTTTCTAGGATTTTTTCCAAAATTGATGGAATGACATTGACGTGTTGTTGGGTCTTCTCAACATAGGTCGCTGACTTACAGGGTTGTTCTTTTGAGGGTCAGACCGCACCACTAATGGCTGCCTACGTACTCCCATTGATGAGGAGAGATCAGGTCTGTGTAGTTCGAACTTGGTGTAAGAGGTTTAACGCTGAATGTAAAAGGGTGTAGGAATATTTTTGTTATTTTTGTTTGTGTAGAGAAAGGGTAGAAGTGTTTTTGTTTGTTTTTATAGAGAAAGGGTAGAAATGTTTTTGTTGTTTTTTTTATTGCGACCGGGCCATATAACATATGGTTGCCTACGTACTCCCGGGTATTAGGAAGATCGGGTCGACGTATGTCGCCTTATGAACTGAAACCTGACTGATTTGATAATTGATTTTTTGATTTTTCTCTTTTTTTTTCTTTTTCCTTTTTTCTTTTTTTTTCTTTTTTCTTTTTCCTTTTGTTTTTTTCTTTTTTCTTCTCTTTTTTCTCTTTTTTCTTCTTTTTTTTCTTTTTTTTCTTTTTTCTTTCTTTTTTTTTCTTTTTTTTATTCAATACTTACATGCATGGAAAATAAAAGGCATACTGCGAAAAAATTGATATCGTCCCAAAATCTTTTGGAACTCACAACTGTATCCTCTAGATCTACACCTTTTTGGCTAGTTGAGTCTTAATAGTCCAGTTGTCAGTGGTTATGTTGCCTTCAAGGCTCGCGATAGAGGTTACCTCTTGATTCTAAATATCTTCACTTATAGCCATAACTTGATCGCTTCCTGATTCAATACGTTCCTCAGGGACACTTGAACTGGACCTATCACAAAAAGGGATGAACTCCTGATTCTTCAATTGGTTGAATTTTTCGATAACCTCACCACCTTTTCCTTCATTTGTTCCTTTGCATTTTTCCTGGGCTTGAGAGGATTCGACTATGAAATCTCCCTCGAACTGTGGTTGCATTTCTTGCAAGGAACTTTCCTTTTTGGCTTTTTCTTCCTTGGAAAGGATTAGTATTTCCTCTACATCATCCGAGGTTATAAAATCAGGAACGTGGTTGCTATCTTTGGACCAAAAGATGCTTGATGTTGGCAAAGGAATATCCTTTGGGGATTCCCGTGTCTCCTCTGTCATTCGATGTATTAGGATCAGTCCATCTTGTGTTCTGCCAGGATTATCGCTCGTAGCCTTCTCCTCATTTGAACTGTTTGTCTCGAGTGGACATCTTAAGCTTTTTATTTCCTTTTCGCCTTTTTTGGTAATGGGGAATTCTATCTCTAGCTCTCCATTTTCAATAAGATCCTTTATGTCGTAAAGACCAGCATTCCTTAGTCGTATGTCCAATTGAGTTAGAATGGTAGAGACATATCTTGGTGGAATCATAACTCTTTATCTTGGGATTTATAGGAGGCAGCAACTCAGTAATCCTTCCTTCGCTTATCAGAAAGTGTAACATTTCTTCATTTGATTTGCTTAGAGGGTTGAATTTTCGGGCTCTTGTGGAGGTTGTTTGATCTTCCTTCTTTGAGAATTCGCATTCTCCCGAGCGATTCTTCCGCTGGCAAGATCTTCTAGAAATTTTATCATCCCCCTTTTCTTGTCCTTCTGATAGTTGAGTGAAAAACTGCCTCGTATCCTGATGTTGGCACACTATCAGCTTAGCTAGCAGATTTACTTGATTCTAGATCGTCTCTAATTTTTGCATTACTATCATACCCTCCTCTGAGTTTTCCCACTTTACAACATTTGATTTGTGCCTTTGGGGGTAGTCCTCTATCTTTCGTATGCATTTACGAATTGGATATATTTTAGTGCTTCCTGACCCGATCATGTTTACTTCCCCCGTATCATGCTACAATAGAAGGTTGGTCTTGACATTTTGTTGATTTTGTTGTTGGACCACAATACTGCCGCTTTTGATCAGATTTTGAATTTTATGCTTTAAAGACCAACAATCTTGTGTATCGTGTCCTAGAAACCCTGAGTGGTAAGAACATCTTTGGCTTGGATTGTATCTTTTTCTCCCGGGTTCCAGAGGTGGAGCCAATTCTGTAATTTTCTTGTGATCCACTAATATCATCAATACATTTTCAAGGGAATCACCCAGTGGAGTGAATACCCGATTTTCCGATCTTTCAAATTTTCTTTTCTTGTCTGGGCATTGGTTAAATGTAGTTTGTGGTTGAGATGGCAGATTGTCTCGCTTTTTCCAAATAGGGGGACTGTAGGTTGGTCTACTAGCTTTCCCCTGTACAACAAGGGATATATCTTCAGTGCCTTTATCGGGTACACCTTTGGGATTGCTCGCATACTTGCCAGTCTGTATATGCTTGGAAACTGCTTCCAAAGCAGTGAAGTCTTTAATCTTGCCTGCCTTTAGGCCCATCTCTGCCATTTCGCCGTGTTTGATCATTTCCAAGAATGGCTTTCCTATGCCTGCTAGGATCCTCTCATAGTAAGGCGCCTCTTGAATGTCAATAAACGTCATTACCATCTTAGTTTCCATCATTGATGGAATGACTTGCGTTGCTAGATGTCTCCACCTTTGGGCATATTCTCGGAAAGATTCAGTACTTTGCTTTTTGACTTTAGTCACTTGGTATCGATTCGGTGCCATTTGTGACTAAAAACTGTACTGATTTAGAAAGGTGTGGGCCAATTCTTCCCTGTTGTGGATTTTGGCATTGTCAAGTCGGGCATACCAGGCTTTAGCCTCTCCAGTGAGACTCTTTTGAAAAAGTTGCATTCTGAGGCTTTCATCTTTCACATAAGACCCCAGTTTCTTGATCATCCCTGAGATTTGTGATTTCTTTATTAGAATGAGGTTTAGGTATCTGGGTTTCCATTTTTTACCAATACCCTAACTGCCCCCTGATATGAATGACTTTGATTGAGTAGACATTGTTTGGCCCTGGGTTCCTCCATGTGAAGGGGATTCTGTGTGGATGGGTATTTGTGGACCCTGAGTAGATTGGTGTAGTTCTTTGAGTATAACAGCCAACTCTATAATTTGATAGCTTAATCTTTCGAACTCCATGCGAGAGACAGGAGTAGGATCAGGCTGGGCACTTTTATCCATGTCTGACTGTTGGCTTAATGCCCTTTTGGACTTTGAACGGGAAACAGGATCAATTGTTTCCCTACAAAAAGACTTATGTAGTTTAGTCTTAGGGAATGTATAAATGTTACAAGCTATGTGATGTAACCGTTTTAGGAATATTATCCTGTAAAACGGATGTAAGCTGTTTTAAGACAAGATAGCATGTCAGGTTTTAATATGCATGTACACATATCCCTTCATATTTTCTATTACATTGAGATTGACAAGTAATTGAAATTACAAGTAATTTAAATGGGAAAGTATGAAGAGACTTCCCTTCGCGTTTGGTTTATCAGAGGCTGACCTATCTTAGGTTTACTCTCGCGGCTTTTTGGCATGAAGGTTCCCAGATCATCGCAATCTACTTGACGAGAAGTTAATCCGATCTTTCAACTGGAGCGAATCTGGGTGGTGCCTTTCCTAAGCCTCGTTGGATTTAGTCTCCCTACAAGTCCAGTAATCAAACACCGACAGGATAGCCTCCTGGTGGAGGAATCACACAACATACATTCACATACAACGTGTCTCACCGTTTATGAAAATGATGACATGTGCGAAGCACTAATATCACAGATAGATATATTGCAATGCAATAAGTAAAATGCATTCGTACACATTCATAAAAAAATATAAATGCAACATCCACACAAGTAAATAACAATTTTGAAAAGCTTGTAGCCCTCTTACTGGAGTCCCCAGCAGAGTCGCCACCTGTCGACGTCGGGATTTTTATTTGTCCCTTTTCTGTTCTTGTTCTGTGGTGTTCTCATTTTATATGAAATTTATTTGAAAAAACAAGTGAAAATGGTCTAACATGTATATGTCAACGATTTGACTGTAAGAGTCGCCAGTTGGTGTTTTTAACTGGTTACACCAACGCAACCGAGAAAAGGTTTGCACATTGACCCAGTGATGTGAGACTGCTAAACGGGTATGTGAAACCGAGATTCATTTGGGTTCGGGGGCTTAATTATGGGGAGGGAAGGTGTTAGGCACCCCCCGACATCCGTGTTACCACGGTGACCGCCACTTTTCAAGAAACTGTTATATGAATGTGTGTGTGTGTGTGTGTGTGTGTGGATCAATGTACAATTTATTTGGAAGTAGTGCGAGGCCTCGTTCGCACCTATATAAAAAGGGTTTGAATTTATATAAAAATTCAGTTTTAAACATGATATGTAGTGAAGTTTTGTAAAAGAGGTTTTTCAAGCCCTATGCTCAATAGTAATTGAGACCTTTTCATACTTCCATTTTATTATTAAATGTTTAGTTCAGTTGTTTTTATTTTCGAGATGCGAAGCATCTTCGAGAAAATAATATATAATGATCTTAGAACTCCTCGTGGGCATGAAAGCCATCTAAGAAAATTCAAACATAGTGAATAATTTACATGTCGCTTACACCTAAAAATGTCCATCACAGAGGAACCGAATCTAGATTGATGGTGAATCAGTGATCACTATGATTCATACCTTTCGAGATGATGCCACAGTTTATATGAAAAGTAATAAGCAGTTATATATATAAAAGCTATAAATATATATATACAAACATGATCAACCACCACGAAGCACCTCCATGGGGGATCGAAAATGTAAATATATAAAAGCGGTAAATATATATATACATGATCAACCACCACGGAGCACCTCCATGGGGGATTAGAAATGTAAATATATAAAAGCAAAAATATATATATAGAGACATGATCAACCACCACGAAGCACCTCCATGGGGATCAAAATGTAAATAAAGCGAAGAATGCGATCAATTGCCACGTAAGTAAACTCTAGGCATGCATGAAAATATATATATATATATATATATAAGCGGTAAACGATAGGATATTTCTCAATCCGGCTCGGTTTATCATTTCAAATGATTTGTCGCTATATATATATATATATAAAAGCGAAAGAACGATCGTATATAAAATCCCAGGCTCATCTGGATGAGAATCCGATAATAGTTCATATATATATATATATATATATATATATATATATATATATATATAAAAGCGAAGAACGTCAGAATGTAAAATCCGGGCTCATCGAACAGAGTTCGATAACAGTTCATATATATATATATATATAAAAGCAAGTAAACGCTCTAGACATAAGTCTAGGCTCAATCGAGTCATAACTCGATAATGTTAGTCCATATATATATATATATGTATATATAAGTATATATATACAGACAGAAAAGAAAACCACGGACCAAAGTCTGGGCATACACACACAACACGACTCTTAATGTGAAGAATAGTATGTGCAAAGATGAAGAGAAAGGCTTTAAAGTGTATAAGAAGTCTTACAGTAGATTGCCAAAGAAGACTTCTATAACTTTAAATGGATGAACACTCGGCACCCCCCGGTAAAAATATGACAATATATGAGCTCACAAGTGTTTAAAATGAGAAAGCACTCAATATGGGGTGTACAAAGCAAATTAGACAGGGCTTCCTCGTCTTTTTTCTTACAAATATGGCCACCCCAAGCTCTCTATTTATAGAGGGGCGTGCCGCAGGTGTACCTACGGTAGCAATAGGTGTACCTGCGGCAACAACATGTGTACTATTTATGGTCGCGGGGTGCCCCCAAAGCAGTGTAAATCTATTTGTCTCAAGCACGTGCACTCGTAAAAGCGTGTTGTTCACTCGAACCTTCATAACTTTCAATCCGGGAGTGATAAGTGGATTTTTTATATGTGATCAATATCCATTTCATGCTTATTTATTGCTAAATCTTCGCGATCATGTTCATTTTTACTTGTTTTATGTTATTTCATGTGTAGGATGGTGGTTGTAGCATTTAATGGACATTTGGAACTATTTGGTATGATTTGAAGTAAATTAGAGAAAACTTCGAAGAACTTGTGGAATTCACCAAGTCATTTAGCAGAAGACAGGCTGTCTAAGTAAAAGCTAATTTTAGACTACACACCGTAAAATGGGGTCTTGATATCAAGTTAGTAGAAGCGAGGAGCCATTGAGGCAAGGCTATTTTATCTTGTGTACCCTACAGGTGAGGGTTCTTAAGTCAAGCTAGACATAAGGGATGCCGTCGAGGAAGAGCTTAATTAGTCATGAACCCCGTTACCGGCCGGAGGTGTGGAAAATCTGGCTCGATTGCTTTTGATTAAACTTCTTATTGGGCATGATTTCTAGCAACTTGCATGACAATGGAACTCTAATTCAAGGAAATTGCGGCTGGAGCTTGTATGCTAGATATCTAATACTCTATCAACAACAACTTGAAGAAGACAGATGAGATATTATGAAGATTCTAAGCTGAGTTTTTGAGAGCAAGAGTGGAGGAGTATTTCGGGAGATTTTCAGGACAATTACGATTCTAGTATACGTGAAGGGTGTTTTTCAATATTCTTCGTGTTAGATTATTATTTGTAATTGGAAGAATGATTTCTATGATTTATTCAATGTTTATTTCGTTTAGCATGAACTAATTCACTTTTTAGGCTTGTGATGGATCCTTGAGTGAATTAATGATTTTGTAACTTTGATTTCCAATTTAATAATCTATCTCCAGTTTATCTATATTGATTTGTGCTTGAATCTATGAATTGCCTGATCAACAATTCTTTGTGGAATTGGATGGATTAGAGAGAGGATATTCAATTCTAGACCTAGTTAGTATAGCATGTGTTCATGATTTTGTGAATAGCTTAATCTTGATGAATGTTAAGGTAGAGATATGCTTGACATCGCATGTAATCGGATAGAGAACTTATTCTTAAACATTCTTCAATTGTAATTCACATAGAGATATAGTGGGTTAGTTGATTAAGGTGTTTAACGAATTTCTATCTTAACTGTGGATTGATGTTAATACGGTATTAGTGCATCGAGAGGTGGTTAATACTACTTTTGTGTTCTTGATTAATAAATTAGGATAGTGCGTTGAATTGGAATAAAGGTGTTAAAATCAGAGTGAAGCTTAAGGTGAAATAATAAGTCTAATTCTCCATTAACTGTTTGAAATTTCCAGATTTTGATATTTGTGATTATTCTGTGTTATTTTAATTACTATTTAATTTAGAATCATTAGTTATAATAATTGAGTTATTTTGTTTAATAAAATTAGGGTTAATAGGAAATTGATAATTGTAAGTTACGAGTTTTTCTAGTAAGTCTTTATGGGAACGATACTCTACTTATCACTCTATTACTTGTTGACCACGTATACGTGCGTGTTGTGCGTATATAGATTTTACTTGCGTGTTGTGCGTATATAGATTTTACCCAACAGGGAGTCCGATGGAAGCGTGTCATACCATTCCAGAAAGCTCTTTCTGAGAGCTATATAATGAAATAGGATTTGTCCTTTTTTGATTCCGGGAAGATGGGTCTATGACCGAAATAGCATTTTTGGGTCTTCGTCAGGCAATCCTGTAAGCTATTTTGCGTAGTTTGGGCTCCAAAGTTAAGATATGGTTCTTGTGGGACTTCTTTTGAAGCAATTTGAGTTGAAATGAGTGTATTTTATTTGAAGTGAAGTGAAGTTGGAAAAATGACCATTTTGCCCTTCCCGGGGTTATCTTCGATTTTCGCACAATTGTAGCGGTTTTTCCCAAAATTATCTTTGAGATTGTCATTTTGTTGACTCTAAATGTCCTCAGGGTTATCTCTGAGGTTGGCTTGCCCATTTGGGGTTGACTCTGGGCATTGAACTTGATCTCCTGAGGTTATCTCTGGGGTTGGAACTAACTTTCCTGGAGTCATCTCCAAGGTTGGAAACTGCTTTCCCAGGGTTATCTCTAAGGTTGGAAACTAGATCTCCCGGGGCTATATCCAAGATTGGAATTGATGTTGTGGTCCTCCAGGGTTATCTCTGGAATGTGAAAAAGATGATTTTGTCCTCCTATATAGTTAGTAACAAGAAAACAAAATTTTGAGTGTCTACATGAGGAATGAGATAACTATGTTTGAACAACAACACAGGGAGTCACTATATGAGGCATGGGAAAGATACAAGGAATTGCTCAGAAAGTGCCCGCATCATGGATTGCCTAAGTGGTTGCAGATGAACACATTTTACAATGGATTGAACGAAAATTTCAGAACCAATATTGATGCAGCCTCTGGTGGAGCGTTTATGGCTAAAAGTTATGAGGAGCTTACGAGTTGATAAAGACTATGGCAGCTAACAACTACCAGTGGCCCACAGCAAGAATGACTCAGGCGAAGGTAGCTAGCGTGTTAGAAGGAGTGACGATAATACAAGCACATATTTCAGCATTCTCTAAGAAGTTGGATGCTATGTCAGGGGTACAGGCACAACAGGTTGCAGTTATTTGTGAATTGTGCGCGGGTGAGCATCCTACAGATCAATGTGCAATCAACCCAGCGTCAGTGCAATTGGTGGGTAGCTACAACAGAATTCCACAGAATACGTACTAGAATTCATACAATCATGGGAATAGGAATCATCCTAACTTTTCATGGAGTAATAATCAACATCAACAAGCTCCACGACCATCATATCCCCCAGGATTTCAGAATCATCAACAACCAGTTCAACATCAAGAGAGGAAATCAGATTTAGAGGAGTTGTTGTCAAAATATATAACAAGCAATGAGCTAGTGATGAAAAATCAAGCAATGGCCATCAAGAATCTAGAAAATCAAATGGGACAGATTGCCTTAGCATTGAACAATAGACCACAAGGGACTCTACCGAGTGACACTAAAAGAAATTCGAAGGGAAATCATGAGCAGTGTCAGACAATCACTTTGAGAAGTGGAAAATAGTTGGATTTGACAAGTGTAGAAAATTTAGCTAGAACGGATGACAAAGTTGATGAAAACAAAGTGGTTGAAGAAAAATAGGGTGAGGATAAGCAAATTGAGAAAACAAAGTTAGATGACAAGCCAGTTGGGTATCCTCCACCGCCGTTTCAGCAGAGAGTCCAAAAACAAAAATTAGATAAGCAGTTTGTGAAATTTTTGGAAGTTTTTAAGAAACTTCAGATTAACATCCCATTCACAGAAGCCCTAGAGTAGATGCCAAGTTATGCTAAATTCATGAAAGGGATTCTGTCCAGGAAAAAGAAGTTGGAAGATTTCAAAATAGTGGCATTAACAGAGGAATATAGTGCGGTTTTATAGCGAAAGTTGCCACCAAAGTTGAAAGATCCGGGGAGTTTCACCATTCCATGCACGATTGGGAACATGGAATTCAATAAATGTTTATGTGATTTGGGGGCAAGTGTGAACCTTATGTCGTTATCAGTTTATATAGAATTGGGTTTGCCAGCTCCAAAGCCTACAAACATCTCATTACAGTTGGCGGATAGGTCAGTCACGTACCCGAGAGGCATTGTAGAGGACATATTGGTCAAGGTTGACAAGTTTATATTCCCCATGGATTTCATAATTTTGGATTTTGAGAAGGATAAGAACATCCCGATTATCCTAGGGAGACCTTTCTTGGCTACGGGTAGGACACTCATCGACATACAAAAAGGTGAACTAACTATGAGGGTCCAAGATCAAGAAGTAAAATTTAATGTGTTCAAGGCCATGAAATTCCCTATGAATGAAGAAGGGTGTTTCAGGATGGATATCATTGACCAGATAATCAGCGAAGACATGGGTAAAAGTTTGGGTAACGATCCATTGGAAACGACACTATTGGGAGATGAAGAGTTAGATGATCCAGAATTTGTGGATTACTTGCAGATACTAGACTCCTTGCCACGAGTTAGCAGATTTAAAGCACAATTTAAACCATTGCATTCGGAGGAAAGATCCACAACCAGAATGAAACCATCATTGGAGGAGCCACATTCTCTTAAGCTAAAGCCACTACCTAAACACCTCAGGTATGCGTATTTAGGCACTTCTAATTCTTTACCTGTTATTATTTCTGCTACACTTAACGAATTGCAGGAAGAAAAGCTGCTGAGGGTGCTTAGGGAACATAAATCAGCTATAGGATGGACAATCGCAGATATCAAGGGAACCGGCCCATCCTTTTGGATGCACAAAATTCTGATGGAAGATGATGCAAAACTGACAGTGGAGCAATAGAAACGGCTCAACCCAGTCATGAAAGAAGTAGTGAAGAAGGAAATATTGAAATGTTTGGACGCGGGTATCATCTATCCAATTTCCAACAGTAAGTGGGTCGGTCCAGTTCAATGTGTACCGAAAAAGGAAGGAATGACCGTGGTACAAAATAAAGACACCGAGCTAATTCCGACAAGGACGGTGACTGGTTGGAGGGTTTGCATGGACTATAGAAAATTAAATAAGGCAACCCGCAAAGATCACTTCCCTTTGCCATTTATCGATCAAATGTTGGACAGATTAGCGGGACACGAGTACTACTGTTTATTGGATGGATATTCGGGTTATAATCAGATCATCATTGCCCCTGAAGACCAAGAGAAGACTACTTTCACATGCCCATATGGCACATTTGCATTCAGGAGAATGTCGTTCGGCTTATGTAATGCACCGGCTACTTTCCAACGATGTATGATGGCCATTTTCTCAGACATGGTGGAGAAAAACGTGGAAGTCTTCATGGACGATTTTTCTGTCTATGGAAACAACTTTGATGCTTGTCTAGAGAATTTGGTGATGGTGTTACAAAGATGCACGAACACGAATTTTGTACTTAACTGGGAAAAATACCACTTCATGGTTGAGGAAGGCATAATTTTGGGGCACAAGGTCTCGGCTCATGGATTAGAGGTTGATAAGGCAAAGCTGGAAATTATTGAAAAACTTCCTCCACCAAGTTCAGTTAAGGGAATTCAAAGTTTCTTGGGACATACAGGGTTTTACAGACGATTTATAAAAGACTTCTCTAAAATTGCAAAACCTTTATACAGTCTTTTAGAGAAAGATAATGTTTTTAAGTTTGATGAGGAATGTAAATTGGCATTCGAACTATTAAAGAAGAAATTGACTTCAGCTCCCGTAATCGTCGCACCGGATTGGAATATGCCTTTCGAGTTAATGTGTGATGTAAGCGACTATGCAGTTGGGGTTGTTTTGGGTCAACGATGAGAGAAGGTATTTCATGTCATATACTATGCAAGTAAAACACTTACGGAAACTCAAAGGAATTACACAACTACGGAAAAAGAATTACTTGCAGTAGTATATGCCTTCGATAAATTTCGGGCTTATTTGATCGGAACAAAGGTGATAGTCTACACGGATCACTCGGCTATTCGGTACTTAATTTTGAAAAAAGATGCTAAACCATGCCTTATCAGATGGATTCTCCTTCTATAGGAATTTGATTTGGAAATAAAAGATAGAAAGGGTACGGAGAATCAAGTTGTGGATCATTTGTCAAGGCTAGAAAATCAAGGCAAAAATGAAGAGGACATGTGTTTAATTAATGAATCATTTCCGGATGAGCAGATGTTTGAGATCAATACGGAATTTCCATGGTAAGCGGACTTCGCCAACTATCTAGTGAGCAACATCCTTCTCATTGATATTACACGACAGCAGAAAAAGAAATTTCTTCATGACGTCAAGTAGTATATGTGGAACGAGCCTTATCTATTGAAATAGTGAAGTAAAGAACATATTGCATGAATGTCAAGAAATGGGGGACATTACAGTAGTGAAAGAACAATGACAAAGGTGATTAGAAGGTGTGTGCCCCACAGTGAAGTAAAGAACATATTGCATGAATGTCACTCATCTGCATATGGGGGACATTACAGTAGTGAAAGAACAACGACAAAGGTGCTTCAAGCCGGGTTTTATTGGCCTACATTGTTCAAGGACGCCCATCAGTTTGTTAAAAGTTGTGATAGATGTCAAAGGGTGGGCAACATATCTAAAAGGAATGAGATGCCACTACAAACAATTTCGGAAGTTGAATTTTTTGACATGTGGGGCATTGATTTTATGGGGCAATTTCCATCATCAATCGGTAATCAGTATATATTGCTTGCAGTTGACTATGTCTCAAAACGGGTTGAAGTCGCAGCACTCCCAACTAATGATGCTAAAGTGCTCCTCAAATTCTTGCAGAAGAATATTTTTACGAGATTTGGCACGCCACGAGCTATCATAAGTGAAGAAGGTAGTCACTTATGCAACAGATCATTTACAGCTCTCTTGGCGAAGTATGGGGTCAACCATAAGGTGGCAACAACATATCATCCCCAAACAAGTGGACAAGCTGAAGTTTCAAACAAGGAGGTGAAAAGAATCTTGGAAAAGGTGGTGAATCCAAATAGAAAGGATTGGTCTCTCCGGTTGGACGATGCACTATGGGCCTACCGAGCTGCATACAAAATACCTATTGGTATGTCACCATATCAATTGGTCTATGGGAAAGCTTGTCACTTACCGGTCGAGTTACAGCACAAGGCCTACTGGGCGATTCAGAAACTTAACTTCGATCAAGCAATTGTGGGTGAAAAGAGACTACTGCAATTAAATGAGCTCGACGAATTCCGACTTCAAGCTTACGAGAATTCGAAACTATACAAAGAAAAGGTCAAGAAATGGCATGACCAAAAAATTATGCACAGAACGTTCGAGCCGGGGCAATAAGTACTACTTTTCAACTCAACATTGAGGTTGTTTCCAGTAAAGTTAAAATCAAGGTGGTCGGGTCCATTCACCATTAAAAGATTTTTCTCACATGGTGCCGTTGAAATCTATAGTAGAAACCCATTGGAGACGTTCAAGGTCAATGGTTGAAGAATTATTGGGGTGGCAAATCCAACATGGATGTCATCGCAATGACATTATCTGACGCACCATAAACAAGGAATAGTTAGGCTGAACGAATTAAAATCAAGAGCTAATTGGGAGGCAACCCAATCGTCTTTTAATTTTTCATATTTTATCCATACTAGTTAGATTGTAGTTTAGAATATTAGTTAGTTTCGAATCAATTCATGTCAATTCAATTATTAGTAGTTAAAATTTTAAGTCATATTTAGATAATTGCGTTACAATGCTTAAGATTGCTCAAAATCTACTCATATTTATGTTTCATGGTTGTGCAGGAACCTAACATGCATAAGGATTGGAGTAGCAAAGAAGAAACATGCACAAAATCCTCAGTTAATAGAACCCACCCTCGTCGGGGCGGGCCCTTGATGCACTATACCCCCCGCCGGGGTGGGGGTCCTGAATTCTAACAGACAGATTCGGCAGTTGCATCTTCTAACATACCACTTCCCCACTACTTCATTCCACTACTACGTATTCTTCACATGCAATTCCAATGATTTTGGCATCTTTCACTCCATCTCCCCATTTCATGAACACACATACCCACCACTTCAATCCATTACTCTTAACCCTCTCTGTCACACCACCTCTATATAAACACACCCTCACAACACAAGTTCATCACATACATTCAATTTAAACTTAGAAAGCCATGAATTAGGGTTCTTATTGTGGGAATTCATCTTGCACTTGAGAGTGAGTAACTTATCTTCAAGTTCTTTATCTTCAATCACCTTAATTGCCACAAATTCATCAAGTTTGAGGGAAGAAATCAGTGTGCATGCCAAGTGTTTGCAAGATTGTGTGACTGAAGTTTGGGGGAAAAATCATTGATACAGCTTACTGTTTTCAAATTAATGGCATCGAAACCCATAACAAAGAGGCACCAAGGAGAGAGTTCCACAACAACACCACCATCACGAACCTTCGACCGACGCAAATTCGTAAGTGTCGCCGCCGCCAACCGTTACGACTACATGGTGACGAGAGATCTTACACTGGAGTGGGGGTTGGCTCTGGATCCTATCGATGGTGAAATGATGCAACAAATTTATCAGAAAGGGTGGAACAAGTTCACTGAGGAACCCGATGTCGTAGTTGTTAGCGTGGTCAAAGAGTTTTATGCTAACATCGAGGACAAAGCCCCCTTCAATGCTTTTGTGCGAGGTCGATTAGTCCCATTCAGTGCCGATGCCATCAACACCTATTATCACTTACAAGTGCCTCGACAGTGCCAATATGCTCAATTACGTGATTTCGATTCTGACTTTGAAGCTATTCTCAAAGAAATGACTAAGCCGGGAACAACATGGATCAACGGTCGAAAATGAGGCACAGTTTTTCACAGCAAGGATCTCAGCCGGTATGGTAAGATATGGTATGCCTTCTTATGTGCGAAATTGTTTCCATCCACACACACATCAGACGTGACTAAAGAAAAGACACTATTTTTATAAGCAATTGTGCAAGATTTCATCATCGATGTCGGAGCCATAATTTGTTTTTCCATTCGCCGATGCTTACGAAGAAATTTTTTGGGCGGCTTTCCACACCCATCACTCATTTGTGGATTGTGTCGCCAAGCGAGTGTTAGATGGTCCGATGATGAACCCACTTAAATGCCGTTTTAGCTACTCAATTCCAGAATGATCGCATGGTATTCGGTGTGGGTTGGGGGTGATTCCCATCTTAAAGGGCTAGGCTTTATTTTTCCATCGGCTTCGGAGGACGAAGTTGACGCTGCAGACACCTCGGAGGATGAGGATGCACTGATGGGAGATCAAGGAATAGAGCAGGTACCATAGTCCAAGGCAATCTCTAGCCCTCAGTTCCTAAATTTTCAACGCCAAGTGGATGAGCACAACAAGTAAACACGACGAGAGATGCGACGTCTCGCCGCTAGGCAAGATCACATGTTTGAAGCAATGAACCTCTCGTTTGCATCATTAAACACGACGCTCCAAAGTTTAAATCTTAATGCTCAATTTCCATATCAGCAACCGACCCCATTGCCACAATTTCCACCGAGTGACTCCGATGAAGAAGAACACAACACACCACCACCTCAATCTTAGTGATTACAGGGAAGTCCTCTTATTTTTCTGGCTATATCTGTACAATGAAGGCATTGCAATTTTCAAGTTTGGGGGATTTAATTTCATGTTTGCATCTTGCATATTTAAGTTATTAAGCTAGGTTTGTGTAGTAGTTTTTTTTTAGTTTAGGATAATCAATTGTTGCATTTATGTAATCATGCATTTGCATAGTAGCTTAGGTGCATATTTAGTTTTTATTTATGTTTGAATTCATGTTATGTTTGCCCTATTCATATAAAAAAATTAGTTAGAATTGTGTTGTGTTGTATATATCCAACAATTATTGTAGTTCATTTTTATTGTGGCCAATGATGAGATTGGGATTGAGTAAACAAATACAGTACCCAGTATTAGAATTATGATGTAGTTTCTGTTATTATTCAGATATTGTGCTTGTTTGAAACTGGTACAAAAAGGGAAGCACATAATAACATCTTTGTTGAATGATTAGTTTGAATTGATACATAAATAGTTTCTAAAGGATAATGCTAGTGTAAATCATAGAATGACAAGAATAGGCAGTGAAGACGACAAATTAGGTAAGAACCTAAGTTTAGGGGAAAAGGTAGGGTATATAAGCTTCTGAAAAAAAAATATCTAGTTGAGTCTTGTGGTGGGTTGAGAAAAAAATACTCCCCATAAACATGAGCGTGTGATGGAGCATAAAACGCACTCACCAACCATCTATCAGAAAAAAATGAAGAAAGATGGGAAATAAGGGCAAAAAGCACCCGTCAATGAAAGAAAAAAAGCATGAATACCCTATTCGGACCCCTAATCTTGGTAAATGTTTGATTTTCGTTGGAATTCGGCTGTTTTTAAAATTTTTGAGTTATTTTGTTTGATTCCTAATAAGAAATTGATTATGTGTTGAATTTGAATTAGAATCAGTTAGCATAAATGTTGTTCACACACGCACTGTATCAGTGATGACGGTTTAAGATTCAAGGATTGATAAGAAATTATTGAGTGGTTTCGATATGAGGTGTTGAAGTGTTTGCTTGATTTTTCTGAGGCCGAAGGAATAAATTTGAGTCTATGACACTGTTGGATTCAAAGACATATAGTTTAGATGTATTACATGTCATTGCATTGCATTGTACATCATAGGATTTTGTTTTGTCCTCGAGCACTAGCACGGTTTAAGTTTGGTGGGGGATTTTGATAAGTGGATTTTATATCCATGAATCGATGCCTAATTCAAGCTTAAGTTTTGTTAATTCCTTTTTTTCATGTTTATTTTTTTACTTGATTATTGTTCTTTTGTGTGTAGGATGGTTGTTGTGGCAAGTGATAAGAAAAGGAGTTATGTGGAGCATTATTTTAGCAAGTATGAAGATTAAGCAAAGTCAAAATGCGATGTGTCTGCTAGCTTATAGGTAGTGGCATATATAAGTTATATCCATGCATGGCGAAGAGGGTCTTCAAGTCTGTGAAGGCGTTAGCTTAACTTAGATGGGTAAGACCATTTACATGCATATACTTCGCTTGAGCGGGGGTTCAGAATCTTGGCTATATCTATCTTGATTCAAACACTTTTGAGACTTGGATTTTGGTTCTTGTATGGCTTTAGGACTCTAGTTGGCATAGATTTGAGCAGAGATTGCTTGTGTACACATATATTAACAAAAATACAAGATCAAAGATAGACACAAGGCAATTATCAGAGATTAATTACAACTTTTCTTATCGAGCATTGGAGTGAAGATTTGAGGGAACGTTCATATCAATTGCGGATTAAGGCTAACGTGAAGAGTGTTCTGATTTATTCTTTGTTTAGTCTTATATTTGTAATGGAAAAGATGTTATCTTTAATTTATTCAGTCATTAATTCATTGATGATGAACTAATTTACTTTTTAGGCTTATGATGGATCTTTAAGTGAAACGATGATTATTTAACTTTGATTTCCAGTTTAATAAACTATTATCCAGTTTATCTTTATTAATTTGAGCTTGAATTTATGAATTGCCTGATCAACAGTTCTTTGTGGATTTGTATGAATTTGAGAGAAGAAGTACGAGTCTAGACTTAGTTAATATAGCATGTGTTCTTGAATTTTGTGAATGAATAAAATCTTGATGAATGTTAAGGTAGAGATATGTTTGACATCGCATGTAATCAGATAAAAGACTTAAACTTAAACCTTCTTCAATTATAATTCGTATGGAGATATAGTGAGTTAATTGATTAAGGTGTTCAACTTATTTCTTTCTAAATTGTGGATTTGAGTTAATACAATATTAGTACATCGAGAGGTGGCTAGTGCTACATACGTGTTCATGATTAATAAATTGGGATAGTGAATTAAACTGGAAGAAAATGTGTAAAAATCAGAGTGAAGCTTAGGGGTAAAGTTGTAAGCCTAATTCTCTAATAATTGTTTGAAATTTCAGTTTTTATTATTCGTGATTGTTTTGTGATTATAGTATTTTTAATAATTTGGTTTTAATAATTTTAATCATTGATTTGAATAGTTTAATAAAATTAGGATTAATAACAAACTGATAATTGTGAGGTTAATTTCTTACTAAGTTTTCTCTGTGGGAATGATACTTTACTTACTATTATATTACTTGTTGACCACGTATACTTGCGTATTGTGCGTAATTAGATTTTACCCAACAACTTCCCAAACGGAAATAATATTTGGAACGTTATAAAATTCTGTTGGCAACATAAATATTTTCTGCAACGGATCTTAATGTTCAACGGTAATAATTTGGGCTATAAAAAGAACTGATATCAATGATATAGAGACAACACTGAAATCAATTATTGCATTCATATACTTGAAAAGCTACTTCATTATTCTTGGTGCAAAATTTCCAACTGTCGTGCAATTATAGTCAGATTATTTATCAGCTATTTTTGTGAGCTTCATATTAGTGATATCTCTTTTACTACTTAATCATTGCATTCATTAGTTGAGCCTTGCATTGTTAAATTGTTTATTTGCTTTGATTATTAGACCTCTATATTTGTAATCTTATATTTTTTAGACTATGTATTGTCTAAAGAAATTTAATCCAGGTGGATTAATGGTTGATTACAAACAGGTTCAAGGAAGCATATGTGCTTAAGGGGTGCATTGTTGCATAAGGATCAAGTGTGCTCAAGTGAATTATTGTAATTCAAATTTGATAGAATCTATTTTGTAATAAGGGTCATTTTAAAGAAATAAAAGTGAGTCTCCAATACTAGTTGATATTAGACGTGGACTAGGCTATTATTATAGAGGGTAATAGCTGAACCACGTAAAAAATCTTGGTGTTGATTTTATTGCTTGTTGTACTTTAATATCTCTCAAGATAGTTAATTTTCTTAATAATCAAAATTTAAATATTTTCTTCATCTTGAGATAATTTGTTAACACCAAGTATACTCTTTGACTTATAAATTCACCAAAATATTTTCTTAAACAAAAAGTCAATTTAGTATACCATATTCATTCAGCAAGATGCATTTATCAAAATAGTAGGCTGAATAAGGTAGTTTGGTTTAAAGTACAAAAATTGGTCATTGATTGCTCCCACACTTATTCAACCCCCCTCCTAAGTGTGCCTTATCTGAATTTCACCCAATTGTTTCCCTATAAAAACTTATGTAGTTTAGTCTTAGGGAATGTATAAATGTTTACATGCTATCATAATGTGTCCATTTTAGGAATATTATCTTGTAAAACGGGTGTCATTTGATAGCATGTCAAGCCTTAACATGCATGTACACATAGTCTTCATATTTTCCATTACATAAAGATTGACACGGAATGAAATTACAAGTAATTGTCTTTACAAGTAATTGAAAATGGAAAGCATGAAGAGACTTTCCTCTGCGTTTGGTTTATCAGAGGCTGACTTATCTTAGGTTACTCTCGCGGCTTTTTGGCATGAAAGTTCCCAGATCATCGCAATTTACTTGACGGGAAGTTAATCCGATCTTTCAACTGGAGCGAGTCTGGGTGGTGCCTTTCCTGAGCCTCGTTGAAATTATTCTCCCTATGAGTCCAGTAATCAAACACCGATAGGATAACCTCCTGGTGGAGGAACCACACAACATACATTCACATGCAACATGTCTCACCGTTATGGGAATGATGACATGTGCGAAGCACTAATATCACAGATAGATATATTGCAGTGCAGTAAGTAAAATGCATTCGTACACATTCATCAAAAATGTAAATGCAACATTTGTAACGCCCCCAAATTCAGGTACTTGAAACCCGAATTCAGTGCTTTACGATACCATTTCTATGAGCGGAAATAATACTAATAATAATAACAATAATATAAATATCAAACTTAATTTACATAGATCAGAATCTAATCCTAAGTACGCAACCTTTACTACAATACATTACATGATAGATAATAAATATCATGGTCTAAATATTGTCTAACTATTACAAAAGATACAATTAAACTTATTGTATTTGCTTTCCTTTTTCCATTGTTCTCGGTCGAACCTTCTGGTTGTTCACACTTAGCTAAAAATATTTAAATTAAGCAAGGATGAGCATTTGAGTGCCCAGCAAGTAATAGCAATTATAAATATAAGTTGAAAGAAGTAAATATTTTCTTTGTACGACACTTCTACAACGACTCAACAGTTGTGAAGTAAATTGAACCAATAATAATAACATAACAATTCTATATCAAAATTTTGAAACTACGTATTGACTATATTTGAAGAGTAGTCGACATACTATGAACTTTGTTTTCAATTTTCGATAAGGTTTAGCTGAACTTCATCCACAAATTGTCATAACTTACAGACACGAGGGTGATATGCCCAATGTGCCCTGTATTGATCAATATTACATACAAGAACGATATTATCGTTCATCTTTTCTGCCTTAGGCGCATAAAAGTTTTTTCATGTTTGGGATGTTCATACTTAGTCTGAAATCCGAACCAAAACAATTCGGTTGGATACAATAAAGTTTTATCATGTTCAATGATATATCTAAATCTTTGTCTAGCTGGGTCAATTAGCTTAGACAACTTTTAATTAATGTATACATAATGGAGATCAATAGGTATATATCAATATGTGATTAAATACAATGATTATCCAAGTGGGGACACTTGTATAACCATATTTAAAAATTAACGAATGTAATAAATATCAATTATACAATATCATGTGATTAATAAATAATGATCGGCTACATAGTCGATAACAATAGTGTTAATATTCTGGCACAATTATAATATAATTCTGAAACTTTCTTACTTATGTCCATTGCATAAAGTAAATGCAAAGGTAGGATACTTGCCTGGTCTGCTGCTTACAATTACGCAACTTAATTTTATCTTTTATACCAAAACCTATCATTAATAAGATCATTCTATCGATTAGAATAACATATCATAACACATAATACTGTTATTTGCAATCAGCGCATAACCTAAGCACATTGTCACACAGATTTAATAGTCATTGAATCACAAACAAACACGTATCTAGTCCAGTTATCTAAGTCCAGATCAATTCCTAAAACATGTCGGCGTACAGACAGCTTTATCGGGTAATTATCGAGTTTAAAACTCTATTCTGTAGTTCAATAGATGTAAATATCAGTCATATTATTTTTCATAACCTTATAATAATTTTTAAATAATCATTATAATTTATCATGACTTTTTAAACACTGGAATCATTATAAAATTATTTAAATATTAAATAATTCTATTATAATTAATATTGCCAAAATATTAAAGTTATTTATAATAACTTAGAATATTTTTAAAGTATTAATATTACCCTTAAATGATTTTTAAATATTTAAAATTATTTTTAAATAATTAGCATTAATACTTAAATATTAATGCACTATTTACCAAAATATTAAAAGTCATTAATTATAACTTAAAATATTTTTAATTCAAATATATCCCTTTTAAATAATTTTTAAATTAATAAAATCATTTTTAAACTATTTATTTAATATAATTATTAAATAAATCAAATATCATTTAATATTAAATAATTAATGAATTTTACCTTTAAATATTGAAAGTTATATTTTATAAATTAAAATATTTTTAAACACCTTAGTTTATTTAAAATGATTTTTATAATATTAAATTTATTCTTAAACTAATTTATTTAATATAATTATTAAATAAATCAAATATTATTAATATATTAATATTTTTCATGACAAAATATCAAAAGTTATATTTTATAACTGAAAATATTTTTATAACCTTTAAATCATTTTTATATAATTTTATATCATTAATTCTATTTTTCATAATTTATTTAATACATTTATTAAATAACTTAATTATCATTAATATTAATTTATTAATGAAATTCATTACAAAATATTAAAAGTCATTAAAAATAACTTAAAATATTTTCTTATACTTAGTAATATAATTTTAAATGATTTTTCAAGTATTAAAATCATTTTTAAATAATTTATTTAATATAATAACTAAATAAATTAATTACCATTAATATTTCAAAAATATTAAATATTTATGAAATATTTTCAAAATTATTAAAAACTAATTTTTAGGCTTTAAAATAATTTTTAGTAATTTATTTTATATTTTTAATAATTAAAAACTAATTTTCTCTAATTATTTAATAAAAATATAATTTTCAGAAATTAAGTGTCGCTAAATGGCCCTATAGCGACGAAACTGTCGCTATAGGTGTTCTTGAGATGTTCTTCATCAAACCCAGAAATGCTTGTCAGTGTGTAGGGTGTCTGGTTTGACCATAATTTTCTCTATGATCCTAAAGTATTCTGGCCAACCTAGAGTGTTTAGATTGTAGTATAAGTGTAATACTACTTATAATAAATCAAGTTCATGGCCAACACATATCTTATCTGAGAGATCTAAGCTCTCAAAAACGTTGTCAGACATGTTCTTCAATTTCTGGGTTTTCCAGAATTGAAGAACAGTCTTAGGTGCCCACTTTCGATCCTTGTAACTTCCTCTATAGGTCTAGTTTGAATGATTTAAAGATTCTTAATTGTAGAATACATGTCCAAGTAAAATAACATATCATTCGGTCATCATAACATCAACATATGCAAGAGATATTGGCCGGTCAAAGTAGTGCCCAGAAACTGCTTATGAAGATTTCTGGGTTACCTAGAAACTTCATCCGGTAGTTTCGTCCACACAACTTTGACCACTAATTTCTATGATTCTGAGAAGATTCTAAAGATTCTAGAAGCATGGTCATGTAGCCTACATGTCAGACAACAACATTAAAACAGTAACATGGTCTAAAACATAAACACAAGCAAGATCAAGGCCCTGCAAAAAACCTTATACACTAAATTAAGAAAGAGGAGGATAAAGGCAAAAAGCTAAACCATTTTGTCGTTGGGGGAAGTTTTTGGGGGGAATTGGCCACTTTTTTTTTTTATCAAAATTATATATGGAATGGTTCAAGTTCCATGACTGGGCAAAAAGGCCTTATACTTTCTACCAAGCCTTTTTACAACGTCTTGCTCTCTAACTAATAAAATAGAAGCTCCATTGTGTGTTGATAATCCACAGCACAACACAACATGGAGATTGATCAACTTTTAATTTTAGGTATCAAAGCTGCCATAAAGTTTTCAAACATTATTAGTAAAGAAAACTTTTATAGACATTCTCTAGATTCATGTATAGAACCAAGTAAACAAGCATTTAATATCTTAAAACCATGTTCACTCTAACCAATTTTTTCATGAACTCAACCATTTCCTCATACCTTTCAGCCTTTCGGCGAGCTTGGCCATGTAAACATTGTCCTCATGAGATGACTCAGGTGGCAACATCTTTAATACAGTTTAGCAGTACCTTAGTTTTGCAGGAATCCAAATTAAGACATACATAAGTTCACCACAAGTCTAGCATGACTGTGACCCAAATGCCAAAATATCTGAACTACATAGATAAACCTTCTATTCAGTAATCAAATGATTCCTATATGATTGCTTGAATAACTAAAAATAAATACAACATGATACCTTATAAACTAAGGTTTATCTAAATTAATTTAAATATTTCTTTTATGCACAACAGAAAATGTTTGTTTTTTTCAGAGGCTACGAGTAAGATGAAAATCAAATGCTGAAAAAACTGAATCAAATCCTGCCTTTTTCTCATTATCATGTTGGAACTTCCGGAAAAGAAGAGGTTCATTCTTGTCCGGCTCTCAAAATACCTCAAACTAACAGATTAAGTATCCCAGTAAGACTTTAAGCGCAAACCAGACAGGATGAGTGTGGCGACCAAAAAAAACTAAATAGATTAAATCAAAAATAACACTTGACAAATAAACCAATAGATTCAACAATATACTAAATAACTTGAATATAATTACACTTGAGAATGATGAAACAACCAAATCAAACCGATGTACATAATATTTCAGATCAAAACACAATTAGACCTAACCCTAACAGATTAGGGGAGGACTGAATCGATGAGTACCTCTTTTGGAAACAGCCAATCGGTCACTTTCGCGTAGAAAACAAAGACCGAGTTGGAGATTCCTATGGCCTTTAAACTAGTAGTAGGTGGTGGCGGAGATTGCTACGGCCTTTAAACTAGTAGTACTCATTTCGGAAAGACGGGTTTGGTTGGCCCACCGGAGAAGATGTAGATGTAGATCTATATATCTTTTCGGTTTATAGCAAAAGATAGAGGGGTGGGAGGGGTGGGAAGCCGTCGGTGGCCATGTCACATTCGAAAACAGGGGCGAGCAAGGGAGTGAGAGAGAAGAGAGGCTAGGATTTTGGGCTCTGCAAGGGAGTGAGACTGAAATCAGAGCATTTCGCGTTTTTTTTTGTTTTGTGTTTTTTATATAGATAACATTTGTTTTAAAAAAATGTTATCTATTTAAAATAAAAATTTACCCTTATAAATACATAACGTTTTTTCATATATACCTACAATGTTTTGTTAAAAAACGTTATAAAAAAAATACCATGACGTTTTTTATAAAAACGTTGTGGTTTAAATATTGTCTATTTACTACTTTGTACTAGTGTGTCAGACCTCTGGAAAAATTCTGGGTTACCCAGATTTGTAAAGTCGTGGTCGGTCAACGACCTTTGACCACTAATAGCTTGCAATCTACGCATGATCTGGTCCTGTTACAAGTTCCAGAACACAGATCTCACAGCATACTACAAGATCACACATTTAAACAATAAAAACACATAACATACAAAGATCTATGAGGTCTGACATTCATTGTCAGACCACTTTTTCAAACTTTTCCAGATTTTTAAAAACTTCAAATTTTGAATACTTAGATGTTATGGATCTACAAGAAACCAACCTAGATCACTTATATACACTACATACTACACATTTAAACATAAAATCACAACATTTCCCATATCAATCAAGATCAGAATATAGTTAGGGTTTTTATACCTTTCTAAGAACTCACTTGAATCTGGGCTTCTAGATCTGTTATTATGATAGTGGGGCTTGATTTTGTTACTGATATAGCAAAAGTTTTTGTGGGTTTAGAGAGAGAGAGAGAGACTTGGTAAGGTGTTTGTGTACAAATGAGGCTAACAAATGACATTTCTCTCTCTTGATCTATATATATAATTTGGTGCAATGTATTGGCTGATATAATGTTGCTTGTTTTGTGTTATTTAATGTCACATGGTAGGTTAAGAGTTAACCAACAACTCCATATTTTGGTAAGATACACAAGCAACATAATAAAGAATGCACATAAGGGTATTTTGGTCAATTGCATTGTAAAATTAATGGCATTTTGGTAATCTTGGCAAACCCTTAGGGTTTGACCCTTAGGGTTTAACCCTTAGGGTTAGCACATTAAATTTGTAGAATTTCCAATTTAGGGTTTGTAAAAATAATATTTTAGTTTCAAAAATTATAAATTAGGATTTTCTAAAATAGTTTAGGTTTCTAATTACTTTAAACTTGAAATTAGGTTTAGTAGCTCATTTATTAGCATTAAGGCTTAAAATTAGCAAGTAGGGTTATCAATTTGTAATTAGGGTTTTCTATCAATTAGAGTCTTCTTAATTATCATTAAATTCTATAATACTTAACCTTAATCATAATAACACACAGTTACATAACAGTCTCAAACTCATAATTGAGTTTCAAATTAGGGTTTCTATTTTGCAATTAGCTAATCACTATTTATAGTTTCTAATTTTAGAAATTAGGGTTTTAAATTACTAATTAGGGTTTTCCATAATTAGCGTTAAAACTTATAATACATATCATATACCACATAACACAGTGACTTAACAGATTTTAAAGTCTCATCTGACTTCGAAACTAGGGTTCATTAATAATACTAGGGTTTTGTCAGGTTATAATAAATCTGCTCCCCATATTAACCTTGCACACATAACATACATATCTATAGCACTGAAATATACTTAATATAATATTATTATTCTCTTTCCTTATTCCAAATCCAGAATTAGGGTTTGGATTGCATATCTGATGTATCTTGCATATATAACATTATTAATTAAGTTAAATAATTAACTTAATTAATCTGAACTAAAATTCATATAATAAAATAATAATTATAATAATTTCAATAATCATTTCATATATTATTAAAATAATATTATAATCATATTTTCATGGAAAATAATTAATAAAAATATTATTCTTATAAAATTAATTATTATAAGAATATACTTTATAATGATCAATAATTCTAAAATATTATTTGTAATTATTCATGTAATAAATAAATTTTATATTTATCACATAAATGCATACACATTACCTTGCACATATTCCCATCATTAAACTAAAATAAAAATTATACGTAAAATTTCTGATTTAATTATATAGAAAATATCGGGTTATTACAACATTCACACACAAATATGTAACAGTTTTGAAAAGCTCGTAGTAGCGGCTTAATTCCTCTTACTGGAATCCCCAGCAGAGTCGCCACCTGTCGACGTCGAGATTTTTATTATCCCTCTTCTGTTCTTGTCTTTTGGTGTTCTCATGTTAGGTGAGATTTGTTTGAAAAAATAAGTTGTGAAAAGGTCCGACATTTATATGTTGACGATTTGACTGTAAGAGTCTCCAGTTGGTGTTTTTAAATGGTTGCACCAATGCAACCGAGAAAAGGTTTGCACATTGACCCAATGATGTGACAATCGCTAAGCAGGTCTGCACAAACCGAGATTAATTAAGGTCCGGGACTTTGCTTATATGAATCAAGGTGTTAGCACCCAAACATGTCCGTGTTTACACGGTGACCGCCACTTTTTATTTAAACTGTTATATGAATGTGTGTATGTGTATGTGGGTCAATATGCAATTATTTGAAAGTAGTGTTATGCCTCGTTCGCACCTATATACACAGGTTTGAATTTGTATAAAAATTCAGTTTTAAAAAAGATATAGCAATGAGATTTTGTGAAAGCGGTTTTTCAAACCTTGTGCTCAATAGTAATTGAGGCCTTTGATACTTCCATTTTATTAAATGTTTTGCTTGATTACATTTATTTTCGAGATGCGAAGGATCTTCGAGAAAATAATGTACAAAGCAGTGCCGAACTCTCCATGGGCATGAAAGCCATCTAAGGAAATTCAAACACCGTGAATAATTTACAAGCTGCTTACAGCTGAAAATGTCCATCACGGAAACCAAATCTAGATTCAGTAGACTGAATCTGTGATCACATGATTCCTAGGCTCACATCAACCACCACGAAGCATCTCCATGGGGGATCGGAAATGTAAATATATAAAAGCGATAAATATATATAGAGAGACGTGATCAACCACCACGAAGCACCTCTATGGGGGATCAGAAATGTAAATAAAGCAGTAAAGACAATCAACTGCCACAAAGTAAACTCCAGGCGGGAGTAAATGTAAATAAAGCAGTAAAAATGATCAACCGCCACGAAGTAAACTCCAGGCGGGACTAAATGTAAATAAAACAGTAAAATGCCATGAAGTAAACTCTGTGCCAAAACATAAAAATATATATATATATATATATATATATATATATATATATATATATATATATAAGCGATAAACGCATAGGATATATATCAATCCCGGCTCGGTTTATAATTTCAGCGATTTGTCGCTATAAATATATATAAAAGTTGTAAACGTACCGGAGTTCGACAATAGTTCATATATATAAGTATATATATATATATACAAAAGCAAATAACCGCTCCAGACGTGAGTCCAGGCTCAATCGAGGCATAAATCGATAATGTTAGTCCATATATATATATATATATATATATATATATATAAAGAAATAAAAGCCACGGACCCACGTCCGGGCATACAGACGCAACACGACTCTCAATGTGAAGAATTGTGTGTGCAAAGTAGAAGAGAAAGGCTTTAAAAGGTGTAAGAAGGCTTACAGTGGACTGCCAAAGAAGACTTCTTTAGCTTTAAATAGATGAACACTCGGCTCCCGCCAGTAAAAATATGACTGAATATATGCTCACAAGTGTTTAAAATGAGAAAGCACTCAGTTTAGGGTGTACAAAGCAAATTGGACAGGGCTTCCTCGCCGTTATCCCTTATAAAATGGCCACCCCAATCCCTATATTTATAGAGGGGGGAGCCGCAGGTGTACTTACGGTAGCCGCAGATGCACCTGCGGCTGCTCGGGGTGCCTCGGGCTTCGTGGGTCCCGCTAACTCGAAGTATGTATACGCGTGCAACGTGATGTCCGTTCAAACTTTTAGAACTTCAATCCGGGCCTCCGATTGAGGTGTATAAGACCTTTTACAAAGTGCTGTTGTCAAGAGCTACACAAATGACATGGGATTAGAGGTTATAAGAAGTTAGGAAGATGGGACCATGCCCTTGGTCTTCAACTTCAAATTCTATCCGGTGTGCTGTCCTGTGTAGTAGTCACTCAAGATTGTAGCTATTTGGTTCTTGTGGGACACTGTTGTGAGGAGTGTATGTTGAAATGTGTTGAGATGGCGCACATGTGGGATCGATGTGACAAAATAATGATTTTACCCCTCACTGGGGTTATCTCTGGTTTGGGTTGATAAAACAGTCGTTGCTAAGGGTTATCTCTGAGATTGGGCTGCTGCAAGTATTGGATGTCCTCAGAGTTGTCTCTAAGGTGTGCCTGACATCCCAGGGTTATCTCCAGGACTGGAGCTATGTGCCTCGGTTTGGTTTCCAAGGTTGAAGCTGACTGCATAGGTTAAAATGAGCATCTCCGGGGTTATCTCCGGAACTTCAACTACATTCCTCGGGGTTATCTCCGAGGTTGACGCTGTCTTTCCCGGTGTTATTTCTGGGACTGAGACTGAGTATCTTGGGGTTATCTCCGAGATGAAACGACCTTCTCCGGTTTGATTTTCGGTATTGAGCTGAGCTATCCTCCAGGGTTATCTCTGAAAGACGATTCTGCCCTCCTGCAATGTTAGAAACAGGTATGCAGAAAATTTTGAGTGTCTACATGAATGATTTGTCTTAGTCATGTAAAGTTAATACTTTAATCTAGTGTATTAGTGTATTTTTGAAATACATAGAACTTGATCGTTGCGAAAAATTATTTTTTAAATACTGTTATTATAAATAATTTTTCAGTTATTATTAGTGTGCAATTACTCTTAATCCTGATAGAATAATGAACTTAATTTTATAATGTATGTCACTTTAATATATAAAAGAGTGAGATTTTAAACACAATCAATACATCAATCTGTTGGGTGATATATGTTATGAAATTAAGAACATGTATTTTTCAAGATGGAATTCTACAATTAAATTATAATATCCCCTTGATATAATTTATTGGTTGATCACCAGAATCTTAGCCAAGTATTTTAGTAATTCAAATTACTAAAGTATTAATTTAATTTATTAAATTAATGTGTGATCAAAAGTGTATAAATTATGTAGTCAAGGATATAAGCAGTAAATGTAGTGAGTTAACAGTTTTATTCCTACACGCGTTTATGGATATTACTGTAGAGGAGTATTTTTGCAAGATACTAATAGTGGAAGAATTTAATTAATTAATTTTAATTCTATTAATTCTAGAGTGCAATTATAACTATTTAGTGGAATTAGTTATAATTAATATAATTCTAAATTGATTGAAGAGTTAATAAGAAATTAGTATTATATTGGAGCTAGAATTGTAAAATCATACTTGATCCCCACTCTAGCCCTTATTAAGATATAACAAAATAGCAAGATAAAATATATCAGATAAGTTTTCAAATTATCCTGATAAATATCAGAGAGTTGAGGACTCTATATAATATATCACTTTGCAGTATTTTGAGCTCACACTCAGAAAACTACATAATATCAAAATAAGGGTCATAGGGAGGAAGATCAAGAAGGAGGAAAAGCCTTTATCAGAATAAAAAAAATTCTCCATTGTGCTACAACCGAGAACGAGGTATGTATTATAATTTATTTAATTTTTGATTATGCTAAATTATGAGAAAGATCTTGGAATAATAATTTTTAAAAGTAAAAATTATTAAATTTATTTTGGAAATCGTTTCGTACAGCATCATGCTCGCTCAATCTCGTGGTCGATTTGCTCGAACTCTGTTGAAATAAATAAACATGGAGTGTCCATTAAATAAGAAATCTATCCAACTTGTGTTTCTCCTATGGGACTATGGGAGTTTAGGTCATTACAAAAATCAATGCCAAACATCATCCTTTGCAGATATTCAGGTGGAAGATCCTTCATCCTCTTGTTCTATGGATATTGTTACATCTGTGGAGCATTAGGAATTTTCATCAGAATTTGGGCCTTGGATGGTTGTCCAGAAAAGCGAGTTTGCTCTATTGGTAGACATGGGGCATCTTTAGTTTCAGCCCTGGGTTATAATAAGCCCAACACGCCTTCCTCTTCCAATTTGGATCAGGCCTCTTTGACCATTTGGACCCAACTAAGATGCGAAAACCCACCATCCAGTTTCTTCCAAACTTCCTTCCAAAGGTTACCAGATGAAACCAAACGACAAAAAAAACTCCACCAAAAAATTCAATTCCCCTCCTTCACGCCAAATATACTCTAGTAAAATTCAACTTCATAATTCAGCTCCGTTACAAAATTCTTTTGCCATGTTAGCTACCCAAAGTGACGGTTCACAAATCACTTTCCCAACAAACACATTTTGGCGGTTGACATGGATACTACGGACTCATCTTATGTGGAGGTTGACTCCCAATATGAAAAGTCCCCTCTATCTCCTCCCCTACCCTCTTTTGCATAAGTTTAAATGCATCCGGTTAGGGTGAAATCCATTTGTATATGGAGCTTCGACACCAGCTAAGTCTAGAGAGAAGTTATGAGCATTATGTTCATGCATAAATTCCATACCAAGGTTAGCACGGTTAATGATATCAGTCCAAGTATTAATTACACGGCCTTAACTATCAACTACAGATTGATTGAAATTGAAACCATTTAGGTTGAAAGCCATAATGCTAATACCTAAAGCAGTGAACCAGATACCTACTACAGGCCAAACAGCTAAGAAGAAATGTAAAGAACGAGAGTTGTTGAAACTCACATAACTTGTCATCAGTAAATTTTAAAACTTTTTGCCTAAGTTTTAATGCATTAAGATAGGAAATATTGCATTTGTATTGACATGGAGCTAGAGTTAAAAATGGAACTTCTATTTAACCAATGCAGTAAAAAGTTGTGGAACTTACGAATGATAAGTTGTGTGACATCTTCATCCTAATCAATCCGGTTTAAAAACATTGATTACTCCTCCAAAGTATGTTCCCTTCTCTCCAGCTTCCCAACTTGCAACTCATCCTCTTAAGAAAACTAAACATAGCCCATCGTCAAGACCTTAACCATGCTTCACCTTATCCCCAAATGTTGAATCTCACTCCCCTTATTTCTAAGATGAACACCAAAACCATCTAAGAGACTTCTCCATTTCAAGCACATCTGGCATTACCTTTTGAGATCATCCAAAACCTACTACAATCGACTGCATTATATTATTTGAAGTTACCCAACCATGACTTCCCCATCACCTTCTTGTATACTCTGATGGATAATATTTTATACATTTTATTATCCCTAATTTTGTCCTTTTATTTATATTAGTGTAGACACTCGAAATTTTGCATTCCTGTTACTAACATTGCAGGAAGGCGTAATAAATCTTCGAGATAACCACGGAAGACAAATTTCGGTTCCAATCGAGAAACAACACCGGGAGTTTCAGTTTCAACCTCGGAGATAACCCCGAGGAATGCAGTTCAAGTTCTAAAAATCCCACCGGAGAAGGCCGTTTCATCTCGGAGATAACCCTGAGATATTCAATCCCGGAAATAACACCGAAAGTTACAGTCTCAACCCCAGAGATAACCCCGAGGAGTACCGTTGCAGTTCCGGAGATAACCCCAGAGATGCTTGTTACAACTCATGCCATCAGCTTCAACCTCGAAGACAACACTGAGGCACTCAGTCCCAAGCCCGAAGATAACCCCAGGAGATCAGGCACACCTCAGAGACAACCCTGAGGACTTCCAATACTTACAGCAGCCCAATCTCAAACATAAACCTGAGCAACAATTGCTTTATCAGTCCAAACCGGAGATAACCCTGGTGAGGGGCAAAATCGTCATTTTGCCACCTCGATTCCACACGCTCGTCGTCTCAACGCATTTCAACATACATTTTACACAACAATGTCCCACAAGAGCTAAATAGTTGCAATCCCAAGTGACTACTACACATGACAACACACCGGATCCAAAACCCTAATAAGACTGTGGACTTGATTCAGTGGCTTTTATTTGTAAAATATATATTTTTATATATAAATAAAATTTCTCCGCTCTCAATGTGTTGTGTGTTAATATATACTTTGTTTGACAAATTTGACCAAATAAATTTTTGTCCTAAAAACGCCGTGTTTTCGATATATATCTCGTGCTTAAATTTTTTTTTTAATCGAATCTGACTTTTTTCGATAAAATTATTTTGACAAGTTGCTTTTTTGTGCGTGTTTTACACCTCGTGCTTTTTTTTTTTCCGTAATCGACAAAACGTTTATCGTGCTTGTTAGGATTAGTGAGAAATTTAGGTTAACAATCCTAGATTAACAAACCCTAACCCTAATTAGAAAAACCCTAACCCTAATTTATAAACCTAAACCCTAATTAGCTAAACTAACTCTAATTAGCTTATGTTAACACCTAATCATGGTTAGTAAACTTCAATTAGGTACTAATTAACATTACTTAACAATCCTAATCATTAGAAACAAAACCCTAATCAAGATTAGTGAAGATTAAAGCCTAATTAAGTTACTAAACAAACCTAACTAGCTCACAAGTAGGTTAGAGTCACCATTGCAAGTTCCTAGGTCGCATGACATGACATGCTTATAACTCCCAAGCATGACAATAGTCATCAAGATCGATATTTGTAGAGGCAAGTTGCTCAAAAATGACCAAAAAGCCAAGTTAAAGAATTCTATAAATAGAACCTTAGGGCTGAGCAAACTCACAAAATTCCTAAGCCTAGATACACTTATAAACTTACCAAATCAAGCTCGGTGATAGCAAAGAACAAAATCGTAGTTAGAATCAAAAAAAATCATTCAAGAAAAGGTACAAACCCTAGTTCATAATTAGCTCTATGATCCTATGTTAGATTTGTTGTTTAGATGTTTAGAATTATGTATTAGTATGTTAGAAAGTATGTTAGATTGGTAGAACACATTTTCATAACATCTAGATACCTTAATTAAGTGTTTTAAGAAATCTAGAAATTTTGAAAACTATGTTCGATAAATGAATGTCAAGGCCTATAGATTCATATGTGTTTATGTTTTGGTCCGTTAATTGTTTGGTATTTGTAGCTTCGTTAGTAGGTCTTTAATCTGAAAAGAAAATGTGTTCATTTGAACCATAGATTTCAAGTTATATAAGGCCAAAGTGGGTCGACTGTTTCACGGATTGCGATTTTTTCTCGGGTTACCCGTAAAACTCAAGAACAAATGAATCCCGCTTACTTTGACCAACCTGCTTAATCATCTTCGCTTGTTATTTTTGTAAGTTTTTGTTATAGATTAATAATACTCGTTATATATACTACATATCTATGATCTTAAATTGAACAAACAACGATAGGTTTATCGAATTAATGGTCAAAATCCATCGACCGAAGCTTCGACCAAGTTTTTTCGGGTTTTCCAAAAATCAAGAACACGAAGAACAACGCTTATGCATTTCTTTGACCAAAGATAATTAGAGACCTTAGAGTTATGCTTTGTTCATGTTAATGTTATATATATGTACCCTATATATATATACTACATATTACAACAAACAACACACACATCTAATACATGTAATCAAAGATATTTAAGCCACAAAACCGCTGACCGGCCATGACCACTCGCTCGGGTTACCTGTAAACTCAAGAACAAACTCGATAAAGGACTTTGAGCCTCTATAACTTCTTGTTATATGTAGGTTAAAGCCTAAAATTTGTTTCATGTTACACTACCGTATTAGTACTACAACATCAACTCTTAAACAAACCAAAATCATTATCAATAAGATTTTAATTAGTGGTCAAACTAGTCACCGACACGCCACTCAAACCCGCCTGTAAACTCAAGAACACCTACAAATAATGACACTTTCATCACATCAAGGGCTTTTAGCGATGCATAAAAATTTTTTTAAAAAATAAAAAATAAATTAGAAAAAATTAGAAATAATTAATAAATAAATATAAAAAATAGTTTTAAAAATTATATTAAATTATTATAAATAAATTCGATATATTTTTACATAAATTCAATAATTATTTTATATTATTTTGATATTATTAATAATTAACTTATTAATAAAGAAATTAGAATAATTATTTATAAATACTAAATAATTATGGAAAAATATTATTATTGATATAAAAAGTATAATAAATGAATATAAATTATTTAATAATAATAATCAATGTTTTTGTAAAATTTTAAGTAAATATTAATTACTTATAAATAGAAATAAATGATTTAAAAATCATTTAAAAGATAAATAAATGTTTTAAATACTTTTAAAATATTATTAAGGATAATTAATTTTTTTCTTAAATAAAACTTAGTCCATTTATCAAAGGTATTAAACACCAAACCCTATTAATCTAACCCGATATTATATAAATGTTATAATTGAGTATTGTTATCAATACTAACGTGTTAGATTTATATATATGAACATCGTAGGTATTTATTAACGAATATAACATAATAATAGATAACTCGATCTGCAAGTTTCTACCCAAGTTATTACTGCAAGTTTCCTAAACCTTAACTTTTTTTCTTTATGCAAATTTCTTAAAAACCTGTTTATTCATTAAACGAGATTTTTATCTTGATATGTTGTTGATATAATATACTACACCTACAATTGAATTACCTTTTTTTATTGTACAGTTATTGCTATAGCTTCAGCATAACTAAAAAAATGAATTGTTTATTCATATGATATTATTTATTGAGCATAAACTGTCGTGTTAAACCAAATTGTTTTGGTAAGACATCTTATATCAAGTTGGGTATCCCGTAAGGGATTGAAATTTAGTCAATAATATATCGACATTTAGTGTATTTTGAGCAATCGGTAGGATGATATGCATACTCCTAAGATGTTGAATGGGTCGATCCCCTATCTCACATCTCGAACAAAATTTCTAAGTCTGTGTGATCGATGTAAATAAAGAAAAATTCCGTAAATGGTTGAAATAAATAGAAATCCGTAAATGGTAACAACTATCACCAAAATTTGAATTGTTATATTTCTTCAAATCCTATATTGTTATAAAATACAAAACTTGTCGAGCATGTCATAGCTCACCCTTGCAAATTATTCCCTTTGCAGCTTTTAGATGGTAACTCCCGAACATCCGAGTAGATAAAGGAAGTCATCCCCACATAGATTAGATTATATTCTTGTCTGCTTGAATACCTTGTAATAAGAACTCGTTATGAGAATCATGTAATCTTAATCTTAATATATATATATATATATATATAACATCTTTTATTTTTCGCAACCGTGTTTTTTTACATATATAGATGTAAAATTAGACTTCTTCAATCTAGTTGAGATCCTTGGGAACTATTTATCCGAGTGAGGGTATTAATAGCATGGACTGCTCATGTTGTTATTGATACTCGGATTTTGATAGATAGTTACTATCGATACGATAGTATAAATTTGTTTGGCGGCATGACTATACATCGGGTGAGGGTATTAGTAATATGGACTGTTCATGTTATTACCGATACTCTCAATTTTGGATAAATAGACTCTAGTCACGTATATATAGCTCATATATCCAAGTGAGGGTATCCAAACACAAAGAATAGTTCTCTTGAGAATTTACATCTGTTATGGGATACCGTGAATTTTGGATCTATGGGAATTATATCCGATAGTCCTCTATTTAATGTAATCTTATAATCGATACCATGGGTGTATAGATTTAAATGCATTATATCGATTCATAGTAAGCACCATATATCGATACCGTGGGAGTATAGATATGGGGGGTGTTATAATTTTGGTATCAAAGCTTTAAGGCTATAGATATAAGGAAGAGAAATCTTAGTATATAGTCTTCGAAGTCCGTAAAAAATTTTAAAAGTACATATAAAATATAACATTAAAATTATTATGTTGTGTAAAATTTTATACCAAAGATTAAAGGAGTTTTCTTTTTATAGATGGCCAACTCCAATGCCGAGGAAATGGTAATAGCCAATAATCCACCACAAATAGAGTCATACATAGCCAAAGTGATGCGTAAGATGAGGAATTGCTTCATGATCAACAATCGTTAGATGTCGAGGAAGAGGAGGATCCAAAGCAAGGTGATGCTTAATGAGAATTGATGAGCATGATGAGGCAATGGCATCACCGTAAAAGACAATGTAATATGAGGGTAATAAGATGAGGTTTAGAAAATGATATAATGAGGGAATGCTACACAAGATGAGAGGGGACATAGTCAACGACTAAAAGTACAATCGCATCATGCACAGAGGGGCGCAAAAGGAAATTCACCAAGGCTTCTTAAAAAACATCTCCGGGTGTTCGAGATACTTTTAACGATTTGCAGCTACAGTAGTTCGATATCCTAGAGAGAGAGAAGAAGACGGCTTATCTCATCGATCGATCCGTGGTTTGTCACATGATTCGTGATTCCTTTGATGATATCAATGAATTCTAGAGAGTAAGATAGGTGGTTGAATGCTTTATATTAGTACAATAAAGAAGCATTCAAAGTTTGTAATGTAATCAAGATTTTGTAAGATAGTAGTATGTTCAATTATGAAGTTGTTGTGTAATACCATTGTGATATATAAAATAAACAATATGTTGTGTTACTCAAATTTTTATGTGAATTTTATTGGTTTATATAGAATCATGCCACCAACCGTAAGACCCCAAAGAGAAATGAATGATGATAATTCTACCAAAGCAGCTAGTAGACCTTATGCTAGAGTTGTAAATAGACCGTGAACCAAAACACAACTTTAAAAGACTTTAAATTAGTTGGACCAATTGAGTTTAAAGGTACATCGTAACCTCAGAGATGCACAAATTTGGATTTCGAGATAGAGAAATTTTTCCTAGTAACCAATGTTAATAATAACCAAAAGACAACTTTTGCAACCTTTTTTCTTAAAGGGTGAGGCTAATTATTGGTGGGAATCAACCAAAGGTGGGTAGAAATCTAAATTATTCTTGGGATAGATTCAAAGAGTTGTTCTTTGAAAACTATTTTTCCCAATCCCTCGAAAAGACCGAATGGAAATAAAATTTCTGGACTTGAAACAAAGGAGATCTTATCAGAACCCAAAGATACAACTAAGTTTAATGAACTCGCCTGTGTTTGCTCCTCATCAAGTAACCAATCGAACTTAGAAAGACTCAGAGGTTTCGTGAAGGTTTAAAACCTCGATTCGAGTAGATTGTCAAGATTTCAAATAAAAACTTTCTCTCGAGATACTAGAGAAGGCCACTATAGCCGAAAAGTGAGAATGAAAGTCTTGCTAAGTTTCATCAGACAAGAGAAGTTTAATGAAAAAAGAAAAATTAGGACAGTAACCCAGCCTGTGGGTTTAATAACAAACGAATGGGATAATTCTTTTTCTAACAACCCAGGAAAAAGATAGGAAATACTAATAACAACTTTAGTAATAATATTATTAAACCTTGTCCTAATTGTGGTAAGAAACATAGAGGAGAATGCCTTCATAACAAATGTTTTAATTGTGGACAATGGACATTTTTATCCACAAAGTGTCCTCTTCCAAGGAAAAATAAATGTTTTAATTGTGGTTCATTGGACCATTTTTCAAAGAACCGTCCCCAAACCTAAGAATCAAGGAGGAAAAGGGTTAGAATACCAGAGAATAATCAATCAACAAAGAGTCAGTAGTTGGGGTTCGTAATCGACCTACCATGAGAACATTTAATATGTCTGTGAGGGATGTTGTTGTTTTCACAGTGACGTGGTGACAGTATCATCCCTATCATCAACACTTTAAATGCATATGTGTTATTCGATTCGTGCTACATGTTCGTTTTTGTGTCTAGAAATTTCTACAAACTTGAATATGCCTTGTGAAAATTTAGACAAACCATTTTTATGTAGAAATTGCTAATAATGAAAGAATTTCTAAGCTAAGACATATATACGTAAACCGTAGTGTGGTAATAAAAGGACATAATTTTAAGGTAGATTTGATACCAATTCAGTTGGGAGAATTTGATGTAATTCTAGGAATGGATTGGTTAGTTAATCATAATAACGATGATCGATTGTCATCAAAAACGATAAACCTTTTGACCGCTTCAAGTCAAAGGTAGTGTTCAATTCAGAGTTGTTCACCCAAGCAATCTCGATGTTTGACTATAGTTCAAAGTAAAGATTACTTAGAAAGGGTTGTTTAGGATATTTGGCCTATATAGTTGATACTCGACAGAAGGAGTAAAACTAGATCAAATACCTATAGTTAAGGATTTTCCCGATGTATTTCTCTCGGATGACTTACTGTGTTTGCCTCCAGATAGGGAAATTGAGTTCGCTATTGATCTTCAGCACCAGAACTACAACAGCTTCTAAGGCACCGCATGTAATGGCACCTATAGAACTGAAAGAGTTATTTATACAATTACAGGAACTCTTAGATAAAAAGTACATACAACCTAGTGTTTCACCCTGGGGAGCACCAATTTTGTTTGTAAAGAAGAAGGATGGAACTATGAGACTATGTATATAGACTATAGGAGCTAAATAAGTTAACTATTAAAAATAAATATCCTTTACCAAGGATTGATGATTTGTTTGACCAATTAAAAGGGGCAATAACATTTTTCAAAAATTGACCTTTAGAACAAAGTTATCATCAATTAAAGGTAAGAAAGGAGGATGTGCCAAAAACAAACTTTTAGGACACGCTTATGGACATTATGAGTTTTTTGTAATGTCTTTTGATTAACAAATGCATGCACAACAACATTTATGGATTTAATGAATCGAGTGTTTAAACCATGCTTGGACAAATTTGTTGTAGTATTTATCGATTATATATTCGTATACTCGAAAAACACGGAAGAGCATACCAACACTTGAGAGTCATTTTGAGATATTATTTAAAGGAACAACTTTATGCAAAGTTTTCCAAGTGTGAATTCGTTGAAGAGAGTTCAATTTTTAGGTCACATAATTGATAAGAATGGAATATCTCAGAGATCCAATTTAAGATCGAAATGGTTGTGAATTGGGAACAACCAACAACTCCAATGTAATAACGTAAGTTTTCTCAATTTAGCGGGTTATTATCGATGGTTTATAAAAGATTTTTCAAAAATAGCAACCCCATTAACCAATTTAACTCAAAAAGACGGTGAAATACGCCCCGATGATAAATGTGAGGAAAGCTTCCAAGAGTCAAGAAGCGATCGAGCATGGCTCCAAAGTGTTATCCTTACCAGATGATACAGAGGCCTCAGTAGTATATATAGTGACGACATCACACATAGAGGTTTAGGTGTGTGTTGATGCAACATGGGAAAGTGATAGCTTATGCATCACGACAACTCAAAGATTATGAGAAGAGGTATCCTACTCATGACCTAGAGTTAGCAATGCATAGTTTTTTGCTCTAAAAATTTGGAGACATTATTTGTACGGGGAGAAGTAAGTAGATATATACAGATCATAAAAGTCTCAAATATATTTTTACACAAAAGGAATTAAATTTAAGATAGAGACGATGGTTAGAATCGATAAAGGATTTTTTGATGTGAAATCTTATATCATCCCTAATAAAGCCAATGTTGTAGCCGATATGCTAAGTAGAAAGAATCAGAAAATTGAATGTATTAACCACCAATGATAAGTTAATAAAAGACTTTGAAAATTTAGAAATTGAGGTGGAATGTCCAACTACCTCTACCCAAAAATTGTATATTTTAGAAGGAGTTTCATCTCTCGCTTAATAAAGTTAAAGAGATACAGTGAGAAGGATGAAGAATGTCAAGTTTAAATCTAATTCAACACATGATAAGTATAATAAATTTAGAATAGAGATATGGATGGAATAATAAGATATGAAAATAGAATCTGGGTTCGTTGTAGACCAAGCTTTAAAAGATGAAATTTTAAACGAAGCTCATAATTCTAAATTTGCCATACATCCCGGCAAAGACAAAAATGTATAAGGATTTTAAGTCGACACTTTTGGTGGTCTAACATGAAAAGAGAAATAATGAATGGGTAAGTAAATGTCTCACGTGTCAAAGGGTTACAACGAGCATCAAAAGTCGAAAGTGGTTTACTTCAACCCTTACCAATTTCTCGAGTGGAAGTGGGAACATATAACTATGGATTTTGTTGTTGGTCTTCCACCTACACAAAAGGGCCATAATGCCATTTGGGTAATAGTTGACCGCTTAACAAAATCAATTTCACTTTTTACCTATTAAGATTACTCATAACCTAGATCACCTTGCCAAACCTGTACATCAATGAAATTATCTCTAGGCAATATGGTACCTGTTTCCATAGATCGATCGAGATCCAAGATTTACTTCTAATTTTTGGAAAAGCCTTCGTAAACACTTAGAACACAACTAAGATCGAGTACAACTTATCATCCTCGATCGATGGATGAGTGAGAGAACCATACAAACATTAGAGGATATGCCGAGAACTTGTATTATAGACTTCAAAGGAAGTTGGGAAGATGGGCCATTCCTTAGTCGAATTTGCCTATAACAATAGTTATCATGCTAGCATAGGTATGCCACCCTATGAAGCTTTATATGGGCGTAAGTGTAGTAACACCTTTATGTTGGGATGAAGTCTGGGAAAGACAAATGTTAGGACCCGAGATAATTCAACAAACAATCAAAACTATCGTAATTATTTGTCAACGATTACAAGCATCTCAAGATCGACAAAGAAAATACGCCGATCCACATCGTCAACAATCTAAACTTTAACGTAGAAGTCACGATTCTTGAAAGTATCTCCTTGGAAAGGCAAGATACATTTTTTGGCAAGAAAGGAAAATTAAGTCCGAGATTCATCGACCTTTTGAAATTTTGAGAAGGGTTGGTGAAGTTGCTTATGAAATAGCACTACCTCCCGAGTTGAATCATATTCATAATGTGTTTCATGTGTCCAGATACGCACCATATAAACCCGATTATAAACACGTTATACAATATGAGCCAATCCAAATAGAAGAAGATCTTTCTTATGTAGAAGAACCCGTGCAGATCGTCAATCAGAAAGAGCAAGTCCCGAGAAATAAAGTGATGATAGCATCGGCCAAAGTAACTGGAGGAATCGTAACGTTGTCAAGAAGCTACATGGGAACTTGAAGATAAAAAATGCGAGAATTATCCTCAATTATTTACTTAAACTTGTATTGTAATTTCGAGGATGAAATTTTTATTAGTGGGGGTGAATGTAAAAACCCAAAACCCCTAATAAGACTCAGTATATGTAAAATCCCGTTATATAAATAAAATTTCTCCATTCAATGTGTTATGTGTTAATATATACTTTGTTTCGACAATTTGACCAAATAAATTTTTGTCCAAAAACGCCGTGTTTCGAACACCTCGTGCTTAATTTTTTTTTTCAGAATCTGACTTTTCTTAAGAAAATTATTTTGACAAGTTGTTTGTCGTGCTTAAACCGACAAAACGCTTTGTCGTGCTTGTTAGATTAGTGAGAAATTTAGGTTAACAATCCTAGATTAACAAACCCTAACCCTAATTAGCAAAACCCTAACCCTAATTTATAAACCTAACCCTAATTAGCTAAACTAACTCTAATTAGCTTATGTTAACACCTAATCATGGTTAGTAAACTTCAATTAGGTACTAATTAACATTACTTAACAATCCTAATCATTAGAAACAAAACCCTAATCAAGATTAGTGTGAAGATTAAAGCCTAATTGTTACTAAACAAACCTAACTAGCTCACAAGTAGGTTAGAGTCACCACAAGTTCCTCCAAGTTCCTAGGTCAGTTTACATGACATGCTTCAGAACTCCCAAGCATGACAATAGTCATCAGATCGATATTTGTAGAGGCAAGTTGCTCAAAAATGACCAAAAAGCCAAGTTGAAGAATTCTATAAATAGGAACCTTAGGGCTGAGCAAACTCATGAAATTCCTAAGCCTAGATACACTTATAAACTTACCAAATCAAGCTCTGGGTGATAAGCAAAAAGAACAAAATCGTAAGTTAGAATCAAAAATCATTCAAGAAAAGGTACAAACCCTAGTTCATAATTAGCTCTATGATCCTATGTTAGATTTGTTGTTTAGATGTTTAGAATTATGTATTAGTATGTTAGAAAGTATGTTAGATTGGTAGAACACGTTTTCATAACATCTAGATGCCTTAATTAAGTGTTTTAAGAAATCTAGAAATTTTGAAAACTAAGTCTGACAGTCGAATGTCAGGGCCTATAGATTCATATGTGTTTATGTTTTGGTCCGTTAATTGTTTGGTATTTGTAGCCTGTTAGTAGGTCTTTAATCTGGAAAAGAAAACAGGTTCATTTGAACCATAGATTTCAAGTTATAAGCAGTCAAAGTGGGTCGACTGCTCACGGATTGATTGTAGTTTTTCGGGTTACCCGTAAAACTCAAGAACAAATAACCCGCTTACTTTGACCAACTGCTTAATCGCCTTCGCTTGTTATTTTTGTAAGTTTTTGTTATAGATTAATACCTCGTTATATATACTACATATCTATGATCTTAAATTGAACAAACAACGATAGGTTTATCGGAATTAATGGTCAAAACCATCGACCGAAGCTTCGACCAGTTTTTTCGGGTTTTCCGTAAAAATCAAGAAACACGAAGAACAACGTTGGTCATGCATACTTTGACCAAAGATAATTAGAGACCTTAGAGTTATGCTTTGTTCATGTTAATGTTATATATATGTACCTCGATATATATACTACATATTACAACAAACACAACACACATCTAATACATGTAATCAAAGATATTTAAGCCACAAAACCGCTGACCTACCACGATGACCACTGCTCGGGTTACCCGTAAACTCAAGAACAAACTCGACAAATGACTTTGAGCCTCTATAACTTCTTGTTATATGTAGGTTAAAGCCTAAAAATTTGTTTCATGTTATACTCACCGTATTAGTACTACAACATCAACTCTCGAACAAACCAAAAATCATCATCAAGTAGATTTTAATTAGTGGTCAAACTAGTCACTCGACCATGATAAACGGCCGCCTGTAAACTCAAGAACACCTACAAATATACACTTTCTCATCACATCAAGGGCTTTTAATGATGTATGTAAATTATTTTTCTAAAAATAAATTATAAAAAAATTAGAAATAATTAATAAATAAATATAAAAAATAGTTTTAAAAATTATATTAAATTATTATAAATAAATTTCGATATTTTTACATAAATTCAATAATTATTTTATATTATTTTGATATTATTAATAATTAACTTATTAATAAAGAAATTAGAATAATTATTTATAAATACTAAATAATTATGGAAAAATATTATTATTGATATAAAAAGTATAATAAATGAATATAAATTATTTAATAATAATAATCAATGTTTTTGTAAAATTTTAAGTAAATATTAATTACTTATAAATAGAAATAAATGATTTAAAAATCATTTAAAAGATAAATAAATGTTTTAAATACTTTTAAATTATTATTAAGGATAATAAAAATTTTTCTTAAATAAAACTTAGTCCATTTATCAAAGGTATTAAACACAAAACCCTATTAATCTAACCCGATATTATATAAATGTTATAATTGAGTATTATTATCAATACTAACGTGTTAGATTTATATATATGAACATCGTAGGTATTTATTAATGATTGAATAACATAACTCGATCAAGATCTACGCCGTGCAAGTTTCTTCTAAACCCTTAACTTATTTTTTTTCATTATGCAAATTTCTTAAACTCGCTATTTATTCATTAAACAAGATTTTTATCTTGATATGTTGTTGATATAATATACTACACCTACAATTGAATTACTTTTTTTTATTGTAAAGTTATTGCTATAGCTTCAAAGATAACTAAAAAATGAATTGTTTATTCATATGATATTGTTTATTGAGCATAAACCGTCGTGTTAAACCAAATTGTTTTGGTAAGACATCTTATATCAAGTTGGGTATCCCGTAAGGGATTGAAATTTAATCAATAATATATCGACATTTAGTGTATTTTGAGCAATCGGTAGGATGATATGCATACTCCTAAGATGTTGAATGGGTCGATCCCCTATCTCACATCTCAACAAAATTTCTAAAGTCTGTGTGATCGATGTAAATAAAGAAAAATTCCGTAAATGGTTGAAATAAATAGAAATCCGTAAATGGTAACAACTATCACCAAAATTTGAATTGTTATATTTCTTCAAATCCTATATTGTTATAAAATACAAAACTTGTCGAGCATGTCATAGCTCACCCTTGCAAATTATTCCCATAGCTTTTAGATGGTAATCCGAACATCCGGAGTAGATAAAAGGAAGCGTCCCTACATAGATTAGATTATATTTTTGTCATTTGAATACCTTGTAATAAGAACTCGTTATGAGAATCATGTAATCAAATCTTAATATTTAATATATATATATATATATAACATCTTTTATTTTCAAACGTGTTTTCTTACATATATAGATGTAAAATTAGACTTCTTCTTCAATCTAGTTGAGATCCTTGGGAACTATTTATCCGAGTGAGGGTATTAATAGCATGGACCTATTCATGTTGTTATTGATACTGGATTTTGATAGATAGTTACTATCGATACGATAGTATAAATTCATTTCGCATAAACTATACATCCGGGTGAGGGTATTAGTAATATGGACTGTTCATGTTATTATCGATATCAAATTTTGGATAAATAGACTCTAGTCATAGTATACAGCTTCATATATCCAAGTGAGGGTATCCAAACACAAGAATAGTTCTCTTGAGAATTTACATCTCATTATGGGATACCGTGAATTTTGGATCTATGGGAATTATATCCGATAGTCCTCTATTTAATGTAATCTTATAATCGATACCATGGGTGTATAGATTTAAATGCATTATATCGATTCATAGTAAGCACCATATCGTATACCATTTCTGGGAGTATAGATATGTTACACAAATTTAAACCCTTTGTATATAGGTGTGAACGAAGCATATCACTACTTCCAGATAATTGCACATTGACCCACACACACACACACACACATATTCATATAACAATTTAATTAAAAAATGGCGGTCACCATGGTAACACGGATGTCGGGGGGTTCCTAACACCTTCCTTCTGCATAAGTAAGTCCCCGAACCCTAACGAATCTCAGTTTCACAGACCAGTTTAACAGTGTTACATCACGTGGTCAATGTGCAAACCTTTTCTCGGTTGCGTTGGTGCAACCATTTAAAAACACCAACTGGCGAATCTTATAGTCCAATCGTCAACATATACATGTCGGACCTTTTCACAACTTGTTTTTTTAAACAAATCTCACCTAACATGAGAACACCAAAAGACAAGAACACAAAAGGGACAAATAAAAATCCCGACGTCGATAGGTGGTGACTCTTTTGGGAACTCCAGTAAGAGGACTTAAGCCGCTACTACAAGTTTTTCAAAACTATTACATGCTTGTGTAGGGATGTTTCATTTACATTTTTGATGAATGTGTACGAATGCATTTTACTTACTGCACTGCAATATATCTATCTGTGATATTAGTGCTTCATACATGTCGTCATTCCCATAACGGTGAGATACATTATATGTGAATGTATGTTGTGTGGTTCCTCCACCAGGAGGCTATCCTGTCGGTGTTTAATTACTGGACTCGTAGGGAGACTAATCCCAATGAGGCTCAGGAAAGGCACCACCCAGATTCGCTCAAGTTGAAAGACCGGATTAACCTCTTGTCGAGTAAATTGCGATAATCTAGGAACCTCCATGCCAAAAAGCAGTAAGAGTAACCTAAGATAGGTCAGCCTCTGATAAACCAAACACAGAGGAAAGTCTCTTCATGTTTTCCATTTTCAATTACTTGTAAAGACAATTACTTGTAATTTCATTCCATGTCAATCCTTATGTAATGGAAAATATGAAGAATATGTGTACATGCATATTAGAGCTTGGTATGCTATCAACTGACACCCGTTTTGCAGGATAATACTCCTAAAAAAATAGACACATTATGATAGCATGTAAATATTTATACATTCCCTAAAACTAAACTATGCAAGTTTTTGTAGGGAAACAATTGGGTCTGTTACCCGTTCAAAGTCCAAAAAGGCCACGAGCGTACAACCAATTATATCTTCATTTGACCAATCTAATTCTGCTCCTGTCTCTCATGAAGAGTTTGACAGATTAAGCAAACAAATTATAGATTTAGTTGTTCTACTTAAAGAACTACACCAGTCTACTCAGGGTTCGCGAATACCCGTATATACATAATCCTCTGCACAAGGAGGAACCCAAGGTTCAGATAAAATAATTCCAAAACTTCAGTTGGATACAACCAACAAAACCCCTAAAAACACCCATCTTAAAGAAGATCCAGACATCGGTGATATCAGGAAAAAAGTCCTTCAAATGGAAGAAACCATTCGTTCAATCAAAGGAATTGGACCACACAGGAGTGTTTCATATGATGACCTTTGTATATTCCCTAGTGTGCATTATCCAGAAAAGTTCAAGACTACTGACTTTGAAAAGTATGATGGGTTAGGGGATCCTTACACACATTGAAGGTATTCATTGGAGAACTCGGATCTTATGCCGAGGATGAAAAGCTCATACTGCAGCTGTTTCAAAAGAGTTTAACTGGGGAAGCCCGATCATGGTATACCAGATTAGATAATTCTAAGATCCATAGTTGGGAGGAGCTAGCTCATGCCTTCTCAGTCAGTACAGCTTCCAGTCTTAGATGGCTCCTGTCCAATACCAAAATACCAAGGTCAAGAAACAGTCTAATGAGTCTTTCAGAGAGTATTCTCAAAGGTGGAGGCGCCTTGCTGCTCAAGTTATTCCTTCTATGAAGGAGTCAAAAATGGTGATGACCTTCATAGACATACAAGAAGCTCCTTTCTATGAGAGAGTCTTAGCTGGCATTGGCAAGCCATTTTCTGAAATGATCAAACATAGAGAGATGGCTGAGATGGGATTGAAATCAGGAAAGATCCAAGACCCAGCTGCTCTAAAAGCTGTTGCAGAGCACATCCAGTCCGGAACTTATAGAAACAACCCCTAGAGGGTCCATAAAAAGAAAGACGAGGATGTTTCCTTGATACTATAAGGTCAGAAAGGCAGTCAAAACATGTCTATCCAGAGGAGAAACTACTCCCCTTTTCAAGCACAGTCTTCCAACCCCACATTGCCAAAGGGTGGAGAAGTCCGACGTAATCGAATGTTCACACCCCTAGGGGATTCGCTCGAGAATGTTCTCAATCTTCTGACAACTCAGAAGAAAATTACTCATCTTCTTCCACCAGCCAACCCGAATGGGAAAGGTTTCAATGATACCCAGAAGTGTGCCTATCATGCTGGAGCTCCAGGACATGATACTCAGGATTACTGGGCCTTGAAACATAAGATCCAGGATTTAATCGACAACGGGGAGATTGTGGTGACTAAACCCGACCAACCTCATGTGCAAGACAACCTTCTTCCTCAACACAAAGAAGAAGATGTTAATATGATTAATTGGAGCAGTGGACAAAGTTCTAATTACGTTGTTGAATCTTCCCAAACCAGCAAGGACGGTGCTGACAAATGGGATTACGCACAGTTCCAGTTTATGATGGAACGAAAGATGAAAGCTCTTTGTAAACAAGTAGACCAATTGGCAGAACTGGTGATCCATCAACACCAAGTCACACGCCAATTAGTCAGTTAAGAGCATGCTAGTCTCCTTCCTTTTGTTTTAATACTCCATCATCGCCTTCAGAAAGTGAAACACTGGAGGATAAAGTTGTAAAAAGAGCAAGTGCCAAAGCCCATCGGGATTTTTCCAATAAAAGGGAATTTATATACCTTGGCCAACTTATGGAGGAGATATTTTAGATGCTGATCAATGAAGGAAGAATTACATCCCTTCTACCTACAATTAATCCCCGCTCAAGACGGTTCAATTCTAATGGAGTATGCTAGTACCACTCCCATTCTTGCAGTCACAGCATAGAAGAATGCTGGGCACTCCGCCATTTAATTCAGAATTTAATTGACAGCGGTGTCCTGCAAATGGCATAAGACGACACTTTCTTACTCGAGAGTGGGAATACATATCCTACGAAATGGAAGGATGTCGTAGCAGTTATATCCACTGAGGCTGCTAGTCCACTTACCATAAAAGCAATTCAACTCAAAGGTGTGGTCAATCCTTTGAAAGTGGCTGCGCCGAAGAAAATTTCATTGCCATCTAGGCCACAGTATCCTGTTGTTAGCCTACACAATGTACCATAGAATTATGGAAAGGCTGAAGGAATTACATTACATACAACTGCTGCAGTGTCGAAGGAGAATCCACTGTATCTTCCCCAATGGGTAATGAAGCCTACCATCAAGGTAAAGGGGAAGATTCCCATGGAGAAGATTAAAGAGTTTCTTCGTACTATGGGTCATAATGAAGCCAATGTGATTTTAAGCTTAAGAGAAGCTCCACAAAAAATTTCCATACTGGACTTGGTTTTTTCTTTTGAAGATCGCAGAAAGGTTCTGCTAAATGTTTTGGAAGAAGCCCACTTGCCGAAATCAGTGGATGTTGAAAAATTTCAGCATCTGGTTGACCACATTTTTAACAACATTGTGATATCTTTCACTGATGATGACATACCCGTTGAATGGACTGGTTATTGCAAGACGTTGCACATAGCTATTTTATCCTCCAGATACATGGTGGGAGGAGTCTTGATAGATGGAGGTTCATCTCTGAATATTTGTCCTTATGCTACCTTGGAGAAGATGAATATCAACCCCATGAGGATCAAAAGCAGCCATATGGTTATCAAAGCTTTTGATGGGTCCCAACGAAATAATGTTGGGGAAATTGATTTACTTGTGGAGATTGGTCCACATACATTCAGTGTATCCTTTCATGTGCTCAAAATAGCTATAGGATACAACTTGCTTTTGGGAAGACTATGGATTCATATGGCTGGAGCCGTCCCTTCCACCCTTCACCAGCAACTCAAATACATTATCAATAATAGCCTAATCACTGTTAATGCTGACCTGGAATGTCCAGAACAAGGTGACATACCACTCATCAGCTTCAACACAGAAGTTGAGATGGTCAGTTTCCATGCACTGGAGGTGAGCAACACTCATCACCATCCCATTGGGGCTCCACCTCTCACACCCAAGATTTCCGCCGAGGTAATGTCGGCCACTCAAGAGATGATGTCATTGGGTCATCAACCTGGACAAGGATTAGGCAAAGATCATCAGGGTATTAAGAGCCCAATTCAAGTTCCCAGTCAAATAGGGACATCTGGATTAGGCTATTCTAGTAGTTCCAGTCACATGAATCCTCACAAGCACAAATAGATTCCTTCATCTTCATCCATACGACGATTATCTTCACCTACATATCCTGAGCCTGTACAGTCTCCAGTAAAGGTTCGAGCCCATGTTATGGCTATGCTATTTCCCAAACTGATACCAGTTAGAGCAAAAGAGGTCCTGATTCCTGATCCCAAGGAAGAAAGGGAATGAAGACGTAAACAAGAAATCGCCAGGAGTTTATCTCACCTACGCATCCTTTTACATGAGGAGCACACAAATAGATACACTCCAGATGATGATTTTCCCGACATTATGCACTTCAAGAAATAGGACTATTTTACGACGGAATTAAGGTCGACTGAATGGTTTCGCTCGGGATTACCTTATTGCTGACGAAATATTCAGTCGTTAATAATTCCCTCGAGACTAGAACAACTTCGACTGAATTCAGTCGATCCTATACCATGTTTGTGGCATGAAAGTTTCCCTCCAGCGCCAATAACAACCTCGACAGAAGAACTATTAATATCGACTGATTGTCTGTCGAGGATACTTTATCATCGATTGAATTAATCCCGACTGAGTTCCGTCAGAAATAATCCTTAAAACCTACACACTAACAGACGCGAGTCTCACTTTAGCATCTCCTCATTTCTTTTTCCTCTTTTCTCTCTTTGCTTTGCTGCTGCGTTCTCTGTCACTCCTCCCGTCCCTCTCCTCGTTGGCCGTCGTCCCTCTCCTCGCCGGCCGCTACATCTCTCCTCGTCGGCAGCCCCATCTCCGGTCAAGCCCTGGCCGGCAGCCTCACCTCTGGCTCCTTCTAGTGCTCTCTCTTTCTCTAGTCCCTCTCTGCTCCTCCTTCTATCTCAATTTAAGGTTAGTTTTTTCAATTAATTTTAAATTTAGAACCCTTAATTTTCAGATATGTATATAATTATGCATAAATTTGGGTATAAGTACTTTGAACCCTAAATTTTCTATTTAAATGTTGTTGAAAGTGTTGAAATATTGTTGATAGTGTTGAAATATTCTATTGAAATGTTGTTGAACCCTAAATTTCCTTTACAGTGTTGTTGAAATTGGGATTTTCTGTGATAGTTTGCTAAGTTCTGTTTGGTATGAAACTGATTTTGAGACTGAGATGTTGCTCGGTGACTGGTATTGGTTTACTGTATTGGTGTTTAATTTGTGCCCAACCAGTTATAATGTCTTAATTGAGGAGTTATAATGTAGTGTGATAAACTTAATTTGCAGTGTTCTGATTTCAGCCTTTTTCAGTTTGTGAATCAATGAAGACTTCCTTTATTCTGGTGTTAAGTATTAATTCCGACGGAATTTCCGACTGAATTTTTGTGGAAGTTATAGATGGCAATAAATAAATATTTAATTAACTATATAAAAGATAATATATTATAATATAATAAATAAATATTTATATAATTAATAAATTAATACAAAAAAATACTAGGAACTTTAAATAACTTTAATAAATTATATAATATAATATAATATAATATAATATAATATAATAAACTTTAAAATAAAATAAATTTACTTTATTATTTAGTATAATATAATTAAAAATAAATTTAATTTAATTTAATACTGATAAAATAAATTTACTTTATTATTTAATATAATATTATAAAAAATATAATAAAATAAAATATAATAAAATAAATAAATAAATCTAAATAAATAATTAATAAATAAAATGTTCTTAATAAATTTTGTATTCTAGTATTATGGATCCTGTCGCTAAAGCGGCCATATACCACCTCATCTGCTGGAGCATCTCCCCTTTGGTTTGCATGCGATTTAGTCGTCTGGCGCTACGATGCTTGCTTCATGGTGACAGTGTTGCGGGAGTTTCACGTAAGTCGACTTACATATATTAAATCAAGGTCCATGCATGTTATTTACATATTGTTCAAATAATAAATTATACGTATGTTATGTCTGTTTGATAGAGATACTATAGATACGAGGCCGACATCACTTAGGCGGATGGTGACGCCATTATCATTGCCCACATATCGAAGAATTATACCAGCTGGTTGTACGAGATGTGATGAGGAGGCGATCAAGGCGATAGAAGAAACGCCGGGACTACTTTTGAGATCATCAATATGGCCGTGATATCGAGATACGACATGAAAATTGCGATGTGTGCATCTTTGGGATGATCTTTGCGTTCAAGACCAAGTCGGAGTAGATGAAGAAGAATCGAGATAAGCTGCGAGTTGTACATACTTCTGGCTCGTAGTCGTTTCAGGAGGTTAAGTCAGTATGTATTTCCCTTTAGTTTAGTTTAATCTTATATTGCAATTATAGTAAATTAAGGTGATCTTATTAAATGTATATGATCTAGGCCATGCGGAGTAGCTTGGGTCGACCTCGTACTATGATCGAGTTCTGGGATAGAGTCCATACGCCGAAGTGCTCTACTTCGGGGTCGACGATATCTCCAGCAACACTAGCTATACGGGTAATACATTTACTATAATAGATATTATTTAGGATAATATTACGTAAATTATATGATGATACCAAGATAACTCACTTGTATATCAAATTACAGGAGCGGTTTGAGAAGCTCCTGACCAACAGATAGCAGCGAGTTGCAGGTCGCTAGGGGCTATCTTTGAAATGTTAGATTCCATAATCCCTCGCCCGAGATTAGTTTTATCTCAAGGCGAGAGAGGCGACTCTTTGGGTCGCGCGTCTCGGGATACTCCCATTAGTACTACCTACCAGGTATCGAGTCTTTGGGTTTCTGAGGATACCAAATTTATACACGCCATGAGGTATAATATTTGTGTTTATGAATAAAGTAAACTTATAATATTATTCATGTTAAATTTATTTTTGTAGGCTCTAGCCAACGTCTGCGTCTGAGAGCCCCCGTGGGACCATCACATACGGGCGCTGGCTTAGATGATGCTTTGTTCTAGCGTGTTATGGCTGCGGTGTCGGAGAGGTTTGAGACCGATCCGCTGTTCCATCGTCAGGACCCACCCAACCGTTCTCACCTCCATCGACCACGCAGACGTTGCTAAAGCGGTGCCACCGCCAAGATGCGGGTATCCCTCTGGAGGCGTTGGGCGCGATCTGTGACGAGATTGTTGGATGGTGGTTACCTTAGTCGAGGGCGTGTTTGGGCCGATGTTGAGTCGGTCATTTCATTGCTTCGTATATTTCGTTTTAAATACAAATATATATTCTGCATGTTATTTAATTTTCATTTAGTTATTTTTAACTGAATCATATATATGGACTAATGAGTTACATTATATTATATCAACAGGGTGATGAGCGGGATGATGATTTTCATACTCTAGAGCAGCGTCGATGCCCGCCCAATGATCCTCCTCACACCGGGGGCTCTACTAGCTTGACTTAGTTTACATTCTTTTGTAGTTTAAATTCTTTTGTATTAATTTTACATAACTTTTGACGTACATATTGTAGTTTAAACCTTATCATTAATTACTTTGGTTTTGTTTCGATTTGACACTTAGCTTAATTTAGCTTAATGGGATGTTTGTTATAGTTAGTTTAGATTAATGGGATCTTTTGTAATTTACCTTACTTTAATTTACTTTGATTAATGCGGTTTTACATTTCATTACTTTGGTTTGTTGCAGTTATGCTAGTAGTAATGGGATGTTTTTGACATTTAGCTTAATTTAGCTTGTGTATGTGATGTTGGGAAAACAGGTACAGGTACAAGATGTGGGTTAAATCCCTGGATATTGTAAAAACAAATAAAATATTTAAAAAAAAATAGTAACCTCGACGGAATGAGGTTCTTCTCGACGGATAACCGTCGAGGTTAAGGTGTTTCCCATTTTCGGTATACTATCACGTGGCATACATATCCTCGACCGAATATCCTCGACGGACGAGTTATAGGGTCGATGGAATTCTGTCACGCGTAAGGTGTTTTTCCATTTTTGTCAGGTTGCCACGTGGCATGCTTATCATCGACCGAATATCCTCGACAGACACATTTCAGTCGGGGATATATTAACTCCGACTGAATGTTCGGTCGATAATAAGTCCATCGACTCTATGTATTTCCGACCGAAGAATTGACGGAGTTATTTTCAATGTGCTTATATACGATCGAATTTCCGACCGAATGTTCCGTCGGAAATGATATCACCCTCGATGGAATATCCTTATTGCCGACGGAATATTCCGTTGAAAATAAGCCTTTTTGTTATAGTGATGGTCATTGTTCGGGAAAAGGAGGACGATGATAGCCACTTCATCACTGCCGTCCATCAGGAGTTCACCCTTGACAATTAGAGGAATACTCCTTGCATTTGTCGCCAAGGGTAAAAATGGAAGAAACCCCCTTTGCCCTGTAGATATCAATAACTGCTTACTTTTCTGTACAATATTAGCAGTTGTTTTGTCAGTACAAGCTAACACTTTGTATGATTGAACTGTTTCATATATTAAGTGAAAGCATATTTTGTTTCAGGACTCTGAACTTAGATGTGCCTATACTTTCTGATGAGGTTCCTTTTCTCCACAAGGACTGTAACTTTGATGAAAAGTTGAACTCAGACTTGATGGAAATATAAGAGGATATTGAGATACCTCAGTAGATCAAGGAATGGGTCAAGGATAAACCTAAACCAAATCTTAATCAAACCACTTCATTTAACCTCGGAACCTTAGAAAACCCTAAGCTAATCCAAATTGGTACAGACCTCACTCTAAACCAAAAGAATGATATGGTTGCACTATTAACCCAATTCCAGGATGTGTTTGCATGGTCTCATGAAGACATGGTGGGTTTGTCCACTGACATCGTCATCCATCGCCTTCCCATTAAAGAGGGATTCAAGCTAGTCAGGCAGGAGCTCAAGTGATTTAAACCTGAGTGGAGTTTAAAGGTTAAAGAAGAAATTATGAAACAATTTCAAGTTGGCATCATCATGGTGTCTACATACCCTCAATGGTTATCTAACATAGTCGTCGTACCTAAACTAGGAGGAAAGGTGCGAGTTTGCGTGGATTACCGGGATTTGAATAAAGCTTGCCTCAAAGATAGCTTTCATGTGCCTTTTATCCATATTCTCATTGACAATACTCCTCAATATGACATGTACTCCTTTGTCGACTGCTTTGTGGGGGTACCATCAAATCATGGTTGTTGAGGAGGATCGTGAGAAAACTGCTTTCATCATGCCTTGGGGAACCTTTTGCTATAGACGGTTGTCATTCAGCCTCATCAATGCCGGAGCAACCTATCAACGAGCTATGATGGCTCTTTTCCACGACTTAATGCACAAAGAGATAGAGATCTATATGGATGACATCATTGTCAAGTCCCAAAGGGAAGAAGACCACCTAGACCATCTTCGAAAGCTATTCAACAGGTTGCGTAAGTACAACTTGAAGTTGAATCCAGCCAAGTGCACCTTTGGTGTTAAATCAGGTAAGTTGCTAGGATTCCTAGTCAGCCACAAAGGGATTGAGCTGGATCCCACCAAAATCCAAGCCATTACAAAATGCCTATTCCTCAGACAGAGAAGGAAATACAGGGATTTTTGGGAAGAATCAACTTCATTATTAGGTTCATTTCTCAACTCACAACAACCTATGAGCCTATCTTCAAATTGTTAAGGAAGAACTCCTCCATGAAATGGAACAATGAGTGTCAAAAAGCCTTCCTTACAATCAAAGAGCAGCTGGTCAATGCTCCTGTTTTGGTACCTCCTAGGGATGATGTTCCCCTGTTTATGTACCTGTCCATTAATGACAATGCCATGGGCTGTATGCTGGGAAAAAAGGATGATAGATGCTAAGAGCGAGCTATCTACTACCTCAGTAAAAGATTCATTAGCAGTGAACACAAGTACACTCTGATTGAGAAGACTTGTTGTGCTTTAGCATGGGCTTCCATGATGTTACAACATTACCTCCATGGTCATACAACCCATCTCATATCCCATGTGGATCCTCTCAAGTACGTGTTCAGCAAAGCCATGTTGAATTATCGGTTGTCCAGATGGTAGTTGATCCTACAACAATTTGACATCCTCTACATGACGCAAAAGTCCATTAAATGTCAAGGAATTGCGGATCAATCGATTTCGCACCTCTGTGGGATTTCAAACCCTTGAAACATACTTCCCGATGAAGGGATAATGACGATCAAAGAACACCATCGAGACAATGATGCCAGACGTGGAAAATATATTTTGATGGATTTGTAAATATAGAAGGTTTTGGAAGCGGTTCTAGTATCCCAGATGCGGGGAGCGATATCCGTTGCCATCAAATTATAGTTTGTCAGCACCAATAACATAACTGAGCATGAAGGCTGTATTATGTGACTCAAACTTGTTCAATCAATGGGTATCAGGTGATTAACTGTCTTTGGGGATTCAAAATTGGTAATCAAATAGACCACAAGAATCTATCACACCAAAGAACTACATTTGCTGCCTTACCATTGGCAAGTTCTACAGATGGCTTCGGAGTTTGAAGAAGTAACCTTCCTCCACATTCCTAGGAATAGGAATGATTTTGCAAATGCGCTAGTAACTTTGGCCTCCTTGATTCATATACCTAACAAGGAAAACATGCCAAGCATCCCACTTGCCCTACAAAAGACTCCAGCCTATGGGAAATACATTGGAGATGTATCGGATAACCTACCTCCCATCTAACACCTTTGGTATTAGTACATTAAGGAGTACTTGCGAGATGGATCTACACCCACTGAGGCGAGTCCAACTGAAAGAAGGCAGATCCATCGACTGGCTATAAAATTCTACCTAAGCGGAGATGCACTCTACAAAAGAGATACAGGACTAGGTCTCCTTAGTTGTCTGGACAAGGACCAAGCTCAGAGGCTCATGGATGAAATCCATGGTGGAGTATGTGGCCCACACATGAGCGGCCCTCTACTTGTTAAAAATATCCTCAGAACAGGGCACTACAGGCTCTCGCTTAAGGCTGAATGTGATAACCATGTCAAGAGATGCTACCAATGCCAAATTGGGAAAGCTATCCACGCCCCTCTGAGGGAACTCCACAATATGAGTTCACTTTGGCCCTTCTCAATGTGGGGAATGGACATGATTGAGCCCATTGAGCCCAAAGCCAGTAATGGGCATCGATTTATCTTCACCATGATCGAATACTTCACTAAATAGGTAGAAGTAGCCTCCTTCCCCAAGGTTACCAAAGAAGTTATCATTGCTTTCATCAGAAACAATGTCATTTGTCGATATGGACAACCAGAGGTGATTGTGTCAGACAATGCTAAGAACCTCAACAACAAAATGATGGAGGAGTTATGTAGTAAATTTCACATCAAACACCTTAACTCCATTATCTACCATCCAAAGATGAATGGTGCTATTGAAGCGACTAATAAGAACATCAAGAAGATCATGTAAAAGATGTCCGTCAATCATAAAGGATGGCCTGACCTCTTGCCTCTAACTCTATTAGCCTACATAACTTTAATGCGTACTTCCACTGGGACAACCCCCTACTCATTAACCTATGGGATGGAAGCAGTCCTCCCTATAGAGGTGGAAATGGAATCCCTCAGAGTGTTGATAGACGCTCAGCTGGAGGAAGACCAATGGTTATAAGACAGGTATCACCAATTGTCTCTAATAGGCGAAAGGCGAAGAAATGATATCTTCCATGGTCAGTTATACCAACAAAGGATCGCCAGATCCTACAACAGAAAAGTCTGGCTATGGAAGTTTAAACAATATGACTTGGTTTTGAAGAAGATCATTGACAAGAAAGATTAGTCAAAGGAGAAATTTGCTCCGAACTGGGAAGGCCCGTTTATTGTCAAGGAGGTATTGACAAGAGGTGCTCTCAGATTACAGGAAATGGATGGCGACAAATTTCCACAGCTTATCAACTCAAACACCATGAAATGGTACTATGTCTGAAGTTACCATCAAGCAAACATCCTGGTTTTGGATCACCAGATCCCTAGTCATTTCAGGTTTTCTAACCCTTTCCACACACAACCTTTCTTTATACCCAATTGCCCCATTAGGGAAACTCACTCTTCAAGCCAGCAGCCTGGTTACCTCTCTTACACAATTTTGATTATCCCACCAGGGATTAAAACATTCCCCTGCAGTTTTTCCTGAACATGGGATCAACCTTTTCGCCCGCAGTTTAACTTGAACATGGGATCAAACTTTTTTGGTTGCAAATCATCCTGATCATGGGGCGAACTACGTCGACTTGATCTCCCTGATACCTGGGAGTACGTAGGCAACCATTTTATATGGCCCGATCATAATAAAATAAAAACAACAAAAACATTTCTACACCCTTCTATATAAAAAATCACAAAAACATTCCTACACTTTCTACCCCTTCACATACGGCGTTGAACCTCTTACACCAGGTTCGAACTATGCAGACCTGATCTCCTCTTCACTAGGAGTACATAGGCAGCTATTTATGGTTCGGTCTAACCCCCTACCAAAATATAAATACTTGTCAACGGTATTGGGATCAAACATCAATCCACCACATGTCATCGGCTTCAGACCAAAGGGATGGAACTACCTGGCCTCCCAAAAAATGGGAGAGTTGACGAGCATCTAAGCTGCGGTTGATTCCTTGAAGAACAACACCAATCCATAAGAGATGGAACTAACTGGGCTCCTCATAAATAGAAGTACTGGCGACCATCTATGGTGCGTTCAATCTCAGAGTGGAAAAGCCACATTCCTCTCCACATCTACATACAGAAACCAGTCCCAAGACACCAAAAAAGGTAGGGATACACACAGATCAATGATCCATTCTGACAAATCTTGAGACGTCTTAATGTCCACCTATCAAGGATGAGTTCAGAATACATCAAGATCACAAGCCCTGAAGAAGCAGGCAAAATATCAAGCAAGTATCCAGGCATAACTAAAAGGGAAGTGCATCAAAATATATTTCCCTACCATATATAATGTTGTTTGATATATACAATAGGAACTGTACATGACAAAATGGCTAAGCTAGTTTGTGAAGGAAAATACAAGTCTATCTACAGATCGGTGTGTATGCGGGCTATTAGATCTAACATAGCATCTCTCTCAGAGGAAGGGGTTAACGTTGTGGTCTCTTGCATCAGCATATCTACACGTACTAACAAGTCCGCAGCCATCTGCATGGTGAAATGATGCTCATCAAAATATGCACTCATATCGGCAAGCATGCCAGTGGTAAGGGATCTCAATATAGTACTGTCTGTAATGGCTACGTCCCGGGAAGATAGGGTAGCATCCTACTCAATAATCAATGCATCTATGGATGATCTAGCCTCATCCCGCTCAGCAATAACTACATCTCTATGAGCTACAGCCTCATCTCTCTCCAATAGAACGGTGTCTCTCCCATCAAGAGCTGTCTGTCAACGTCGGGATTTTTATTTGTCCCTTTTCTGTTCTTGTCTTTTGGTGTTCTCATGTTAGGTGAGATTTATTTTAAAAAACAAGTTGTGAAAAGGTCCAACATGTATATGTCGATGATTGGACTGTAAGAGTCGCCAGTTGGTATTTTTAATTGTTGCACCAATGCAACCGAGAAAAGGTTTGCACATTGACCATGTGATGTAACACTGTTAAACTGGTCTGTGAAACCGAGATTCGTTTGGGTCTGGGGACTTGCTTATGCCGAGGGAAGGTGTTAGGAACCCCCGACATCCGTGTTACCACGGTGACCACCATTTTTCAATTAAACTGTTATATGAATGTGTGTGTGTGTGTGTGTGGGTCAATGTGCAATTATCTGAAAGTAGTGCTATGCCTCGTTCGCACCTATATACAAAGGGTTTAAATTTGTGTAAAAATTCAGTTTTAAACAAGATATAGCAGTGAGGTTTTGTAAAAGAGGTTTTTTAAACCCTTATGTTCAATAGTAATTGAGGCATTTGATACTTCCATTTTATTAAATGTTCGACTTGATTGCTTTAATTTTTTAGATGCGAAGCATCTTCGAGAAAATAATGTACAAAGCAGTGCCAAAATCCTCATGGACATGAAAGCCATCTAAGGAAATTCAAACACCGTGAATAATTTACAAGCTGCTTACAGCTGAAAATGTTCATCACGGGAACCGAATCTAGATTAAATAGACTGGATATGTGATCACATGATTCTTAGGCTAACATGATGCCATAATTTATATGAAAGCAATAAGTAGTTATATATATAAAGGCTGTATATATATATATATACACACACACACACACACATACATGATCAACCACCACGAAGCAGCTCCATGGGGGATCAGAAATGTAAATATATAAAAGCGGTAAATATATATATAGAGACATGATCAATCACCACGAGGTATCTCCATGGGGGATCAAAAATTTAAATAAAACAGTAAATACGATCAACCGCCATGAAGTAAACTCCAGGCGGGACTAAATATAAAGAAAGCTGTAAAAGGCCACGAATATATATATATATATATATATATATATATATATATATATATATATATATATATATATATGCGATAAATGCACAGGATATATATATCGATCTGGCTCGGTTTATCATTTCAATTGATTTTTTATATATATATATATATATATATATATATATATATATATATATATAAGCGAACGCATATATAGGATGTAAAATCCGAAGAAACGCTTTGGATATAAAATCCGGGCTTATCGAATAGAGTTCGACAACAGTTCATATATATATATATATATAGATATATACAAAAGGAAATAAAAGCCATGGACCGAAGTCTAGGCATACACACGCAACACGACCCTCAATGTGAAGAACGATGTGAGCACAGTACAAGAGAAAGGCTTAAGAAAAGCAAGAAGGTTTACAGTAGATTGCCAAAGAAGACTTCAATAGCTTTAAAAGGATGAACACTTAGCTCCCTCCGGTAAAAATATGACTGAATATAAGCTCACAAGTGTTCAAAATGAGAAAGCATTTAGTTTAGGGTGTGTACAGAGCAAATTGGACAGGGCTTCCTCGCCATTTTCTCTTACAAAATGGCCACCCCAAGCCCTCTATTTATAGAGGGGGGAGCCGCAGGTGTACTTGTGGCAACCACAGATGCACTTGCGGCTACCCGGGGTACCCCGGGCTCTGTGGGTCCCGCCGTCTCAAAGTACGTGCATGCGTGCAACGTGATGTCCGCTCGAGCTTTCAGAACTTCAATCTGGGCACCCGATTGAGGTGTATAAGACCTGTTTCGGACTGCTGTTGTCAAGAGCTACACAAATGACATGGGATTAGAGGTTGTAAGAAGGCAGGAAGATGGGACCATGCCCTTGGTCTTCAAGCTTCAAATTCTATCCGATGTTCTGTCCTGTGTAGTAGTCACTCGGGATTGCAGCTATTTGGCTGTTGTGGGAAATTACTGTGTAGAATGTATGTTGAAATGTGATGAGACAACACGCGTGTGGAATCGAGGTGGCAAAATGATGATTTTTCCCCTCACCGGGGTTATCTCCGGTTTGGGTTGATAAAGCAGTTGTTGCTTAGGGTTATCTCTGAGATTGGGCTGTTGCAAGTACTAGATGTCCTCAGGGTTGTCTCTGAGGTATGCCTAATCTCCTAGGGTTATCTCTGTGCTTGGGACTGAGTGCCTCGGTGTTGTCTCCGAGGTTAAAGTTGACGACATGAGTTGCAACAAGCATCTCCGGGGTTATCTCCTAAACTACAACGACACTCCTCGGGGTTATCTCCGGGGTTGAGACTGTAACTTCCGATGTTATTTCTGGGATTGAATATCTCAGGGTTATCTTTGAGATGAAACGACCTTCTTCGGTGGGATTTTGGAAACTTGAACTGCATTCCTTGGGGTTATCTCCGAGGTTGAATGTAACGCCCCAGAAAATCGAACCTTTGTAAATATTTTTAATAATGAATAAAATAATATTATTTATTATTATTACGTATGGATAAGATGAATGTCATTCTATAACCTAGAAACATTGGAATGTCATAGTATTTTAACTACGTGGGAGAATTAAAGTGTTTGAATTTGTAAGACGAAAATAAAAGCTTTCCGAGAATTTTTTTGAAAAACACTATTCATCAATTTCTGCTCGGGAAATTTTTTTTGAACTTCCGAGAAATACGTAACGTTATAATATCAAGGTGATATCAATTATGTAATAATAATCTAAGTATGGAAAATGTAATATTTTGCATACGGACTTAATTTGGGAACGTTAGGTTTATTAAGCGTTAAAGGAAGAAAGTTGTGATCGTATAATGTATATTCATTAGATGAAGGTAATGAATGTAAGTATAATACGACGTATTGTACTATTATGTATGAAGAATGAGATAACGTATATTATGAATTAATATACGAGCTAGCATACGAGAATTATACGTGGTGTATATATGTTAAGTTGTTAATTAAATGTAATGGACTTGTAGGATTATTAACCTAATAATATAAGTCCAATAGAATGTGACAATCAAGCCCAAGTGTTTGATAAGTCATAAGTCCAAACTATGGTAGCACAAGCCCAACAAGAAAGTAGTTAGATTAATTAACAAAGCCCAATGAGAAGCCATGATCCATGGGGCAAACCAAGGGTGAAATAGGTAGACTTGATGGGCAAACATTTTGTTTGGTGCCCAAGTGTTGTGATGAGCAAGAAAGGGAAGTGGCTAGCAAGTTAACTTAGTTGTAAGGTAATAAATAGTAAGGAGGTGGAATGAGGAGGTGGAATAAGGAGGTGGGATGGTATTATTAACCATTTTGCCCTAACCTTAAGTTGCCTATAAATAGAGAAGCCTCATTTCATTTGTTGGTTGTTCAAATTGCATCCAACTCCTCTCAAGATAAGCTACTTAATTGTTAGAGAGAATAAGCCACTTAAGCACTTATAAGCCACTTCAACCTTTGCTAGATTTTCCAAAGTGAATTGAAGTCGTAGTCTTCAAGGGTAAGACTCATACTTTTTACCTTTATCTCTTCTATGATAGGATTGATAGAGAAGGGGGATTGGTTGTTAAGAACATGTTATAAGTTATTAAGGAATAAACTTAAGCCGAATAAGTTGAATAAGCAACTTAAACTCTAATAAGTTGATAGAATCATGAAGAACTTATCATATGTTTGTCATATGATGTTAGTATGTTGAATATAGTATGAGAACATTGATTGGTGGACTTAAGTTCATAGAAAGTCATAAGCATGAGGAATTGTAGTTTATAAGTTAAATAAGTCATTCACTTATGAGAATAAGTCAAAAACTACTTTGATTATAAGTTGGTGTAATAAGTAACTTGTGATGATCATATGTTGGTTGAAATCCATTTAGAAACATTAAGAATGTAGTTTTGCCGGAATTCACACGATTGGACGATTATCGTCAAATTCGTAAAATTCTCGAAATGGAAGTTGTATTTTGTGTTTAAGTTGGAAACGTTGGTTTTCGATGGAGACAAGTCATATTTGGCATTATAGAGTTGCGAACTCGAAAATGACCGAATTTTGACTAAGAACGAAGAAATGAGCGTTGAATGTTCATGAACGTTTATCGTTTTCGTTAAAAATGAACTCATAGGTGAAATTTTAGAAAACAAAGTCAAATAGATAAAACTATTGCATGAACGCATAGAGTATATAATTTGTGAACCGTAGGCTTTTGAACGGACCAATTCGGACTTATAACGAAGAAGTTATGCGTTCGGGAGTTTCGTGAAATTTTTAAAATTTTGCAAACTGTCTGAGGCACAGAGTCCGCGCCACGGCGTGACTCACAACCTTAAAGCCCACATCGCAGCGCGAGGTTGGAACCGTGCATACTGCTAACTCGCACCGCGATGCGAGATGCAGAGTTAAGTGTGGCGCCGCGGCGCAAGTCCTAGAGTTTTGTTGGACAAGAATGTTTACAAGTATAGAATGAAAGAGAACTCTTTGGTAATGAACTAAGGTGTTAATATAACATTGTTAAGGCATTGTTAGACACTTAATGTATGATGATTAGAGATTAATAATCAATTGAATGTGAACGTAATGTGAATGATGTAATGAAAAGCCGGAAACCATAATAACAGATCTAAGTCAGGATTTGGATTCAGATGAAGGGTAAGATATAATAATATACCTACTTGATTATATAAGACCTAATGTGGAATGTTATATGATCATGTATTGTAGAGACTTAGAGACTTAAAGTGTATGTGTGATAATTAGTAAGCAAACGCTGAAGGAAAGTATTCTAACCCTTGTTCCAGTTCAGTCTGGACAAGTTTTGTAATTCATGTATTCTTTCACATGAAGTCTTGAATGATGAAGTCTAAAGCCAACTCTTTCGGCTAGACTTATATTATGATTTTGTCAAGCATGATTTATGTTTACCGAGTTATATTGGTATGGTTTTCAATCGAAGACCAAGTATGCTAAAATGTTTTGTCGTTTAACGACAGGCACGCGAGGTTGCCACAACTTAAAACGTATACATGTTTAATGAATGTAGTGTTGATCAACATAGAGTACTATGGGCTGATCACCCAGAAGTTCTCGTAAGTTATGCCAGACTTACGGACTTAGTGTCGGGTTGTCCTTTTCAAAAAAAATTATGAACTGCTCACAGTCTTGAGCCTTAGTTGATATTCTACTGAATATTATTTTTGGAAAAGGTTTTGAATGAAAAGAAGTGCTATTTTGAATTATCGATAGTACTTCATAACTATTGTTCAGTTACTGAAGATATATGAGTTCTATGTTTCAAGCATGTTGTTTATTAGAATTATAGTACTTGCTGAGCTAGTCATGCTCACTCTTGCTTGAACCATATGAACACAGCCAAGATCGAGCGGACCGAAGGCTCAAGCAAGGACAAGGGCAAGGCAAAGACGAACCCTTAGATTACTTATGTAATAGTATAGGTGAACGATTGTAATATATTTGATATTATGACAAGAACAAACGAATGGGTTATAAAGAACCTGGGAAATGTAATATTATTTTGGATATATAGAAGTTATATTAGTCCTTTTGAGACTATTTAATTGAATGAATGAATGGTAGTACCATGTAGCACCATCTGTCGGGTTGGAAGAGACCCGGATTTGGGGGCGTCACATATAAACTGAAACTCCCGGTATTATTTTCAGTAAGGCTATAAAATGAGCAAATAGTGCAGACTCGATTCGTACTCGCTCGACTAAAAGTTCGATTCGAGCTCGACTCAAAATATAAATGAGTTAAATATGAGCACATTTTAAAGTTCGATAAATTACTCGAACCTCCTCAAATTATAATTTTCTATTGATACTTAGATCATATTCGTTGGAAAAGTCCAAACTGCTCGGGCTCGATTCGGAATTATGCTCGAATCGGTAGCTAAATTAGCCTTAATCAAACCTTATTTTATACTCAATAAATTTTGTGAACCAAATCTGAGAAACTCAATAATCGGATCAACTCGGTTCGTTTACACTCTTAGTTTCCGAGATTAGAACTGAGCTGTCTTCTAGGGTTATCTCTGGAAGACGATTCTGCCTTCTTGCAATGTTAGTAACAGGAATGTAAAATTTCGAGTGTCTACAGATGACCCTCTTTATCATATTCGTGCAATGGAATGGCATGGATAAGATAAAGAATACTAGACACTTGAAATATGATAAGATATCATGATGTAATGTACAACAACATGATGTAAATATATGTGGTTTGTTGGATTGTTCTCCAACATGGTGGGATGACTGCCGGTTCCCCTGACTTCTGCTGGGTAATCAGAATTATCATTAACCACCTTGATGAACTACTTGGACGTGTGATCCAAAGCTACCAGGAACTTCCAAGATGTTGACGTTCGGGTTATCACCAAAGTCCTGAATCCTTGGTAAATACTTTTCCCTGAAGATGTATCTTTTATGTACAAGAGACTCTGTGAAGATTTGTTTTATCTGTTTGAGGATGTGTATAACATATTCCATCATCAGTCCTCCCCGATGAGGATGATCCTTCCTGGTTTGTATCGCCAGGTGTGATAACCCGAAAATTTCTAAAATCTTGAATGATTAGAATAAAGGTTAAAGAATAAAACCTAGATGAGAATTTGAGGATTTATTTAAAAATTTTCAAGTAAAACCTATATGGTTTGCTATTCGAATAAGAATAGAGGAAATATGGGTTACAAAATTCCAAAACCCTAGAAATGAATTAATATGTACTTGAAGGAATATTAAGAATAAGGTATTACGATACCTTTAAATTCGATGCGAACGGAATAGCTAAAAAAATGTTATATAAGTACATATGGAAATTTAATTATTGGAGATAAGATTTCACATGAAGAGATGCTATGAGGTTAAACGAAGATGAGTATATGTATAGAAATATATATACTTAGTAAAGTGCTATATATATTTTAGCAAGAGGAATGATGAATTAAGTTAATGATATAATGATCAAGATAAAACTATGTTAGTAATTAACATAGTTTGAGTGTTGGCCTTGACTGGCAAATAAGAATTTGAATAAGTATAAAAGTCGTTAGATAATACGATTAGCAATGAGAAGGAGTAATTTAAAACTCAAAATTTGAGTTAGAGATAGAATTTTGAAGCATGGAATTTGCTTTCGATTGCGTCGAGCGTCAATTTAGTCGAGAATGGATGAGTAAACACAAAATGTGTAAAGTTTGACTTTTGGTCAAAGTCGATAGTTGACTTTTATGGAGAAAAGTCAAAATTAGTGTGAGAAGTGAAATATGTTATGATTATGTGAATTATGGATGAGTAAATAAGTAATTAATGTGAATACATTTATTTTGTATATAAAAGTGAAGTAAGAATTAAGTTATGTAACCTAATATATATATTAGGTGTGATAATTAAATAACCTAAATGGTTATCGTTATTTAGTGGTCCTAATATTTTATTTTTATATTAGTGACCTAATTTAAGAAGAATTGTGGAACATGTCACAATTTATTAAATTGTTTTTATTCGAATAGGTGAGTAAAGGAATATGAAGATTATGTGATGGTTTATATTTGTTTATTATATAAACAAATAAAATAAACTAGTGTAATCCTAATTATATATTAGGAATGAAGAATTGAATAACATAAGAGTTATTAGATGAGAGAATTATGATATTTAGAATATATACTAATTATGAGAGATTTATTTTATACATCTCAGTTAATTAATTTTATAGCCTAATTATAGCAAGTCTAATTAGGTTAAGATATTAAATGTACTTAAGTAAGAATTTTTATTTCACTTGAGTGCATGTAAACCCTAATATAATGATAAGGGTAGAATGGAATAGAATTAAAAGTAATGGACTATAATAATATTATAGCCCAATAATTTATTTAGAGTCCAAGAGAAGTGGATTTAATGGACTAAGGATGTTATATTATTTAAACAAGCCCAATTAAGGAGGGACATATTGGACATTTGGTATACTAAATAAGAATTAAAAAAAAAAATCAATTATTGATATGGAAATGTCCATTTTACCCTTTTGTCCCATTTTGGTGAATTATGGCTAGAGAATCCTATGTAATCTTGCAAAATCTAGCAAATTATTGAAGGGGGAATAATTATAACCTAGCATGTGACTTATAGCTCAATTATCAATCATCTAGAATTTACTAGATTCCTTGAATTATAACTTATATAGATTAAAAGTGAGAAAAGCCTCACTTTAATTATCAAACTTGTCCAAGACTTAGAGAGGGAGAAAGAGAGAAAGAGAGAAGGGAGGAATGGCATTATGAGAGAGTGAGAAGAGATATCATTCGGCAGCTCCAAGAGGAGAAGGAGAAGGAGAAGAAAAGACTTTGATCTTCATACACCTCAAGATCCATCTCATATCTTTGAAGAAGAAAGAAAATCAAGCAAAGGTATAAACCCTTTTTGTTTATGTAATTTTTGATGGTTGTAAATCAAACCTTGAATCCATAGTTCTACACTCAAAAACCTTAGATATATGTGTTTAGTAGTTAACCTAAGTGGTAGAACTCAAAATCACGTTTCTAAAAGTCGTGGTGTTGATTTATGTGAAAACAGTCCGTTTCTAGGAACTGTTTTGGATCAGTCCGTAGCAGGGCATTTTCGTCCCCTTTTGTGCTTTATAAATTCTGGAAATATTTGGGGTGTTAATATCAGTAGATATTCAGGTTGTGTAAAAATTTGAGAATTTTTTGGCCATACTGGTTTGAGAGATATGGATTTTACGGTGAAGGACCCCAAAACTGTTTTTTTTGGCCAAAACGTTGCTGCCACAAAAAGGAAATTTCGGGGTTAGCTAGCCTGCTCTAAAAATTCTGGGCTTTTGGTATGTTATATTACACTCAATAAGCTTTCCATAGACTCCAAAACGGACTAAATCCTACATCGGAGGAGAGAGTTATGAAATTTCTCCCAAACTACTCAAAGGTAAGAAAAACTGTTAGAGCAACAGTTTTTAGCAGCCACTTCGGGCTAAATTCGAGAGCTTAACATGTCCAAATATGGATTGTGATAGATGAAAACTGTAGTTAGGAAAATTCTGAATCCAACAAAATTAACGGATCGTTAATCGGAGTTACAGATCTCGTTTTATATAAGTTTTAGCAAAGGACTCTTAAACTGTTTTATGACAAAAAGTTGCTGTCCAAGAAATGGTAGGGGCTGTTTTGGAAACTTAAATTGTGAAATAAATTCTGGCCTTTTGGGAAATGAAAATATATGGTATTAAGTACCTCGTGTCCAAAAAATGAGCTAATTCCGGCTAAAAAAGCGACCAAGTTATGACCATTTCAATTTTTGTGATTTTTAAATGAAATCGCTATATAGGAGTTCTACAACTCGATTGCCACGAAATTTAAAATGGAGCATCATGTTAACATATATAAGGTTATGTCAAAAGATGGGCATCTCTGGAGTTAAGCACGAGGTAGCTAATTTTCTTAAGTCACGCACTAATTACGATTTTGAAAAATAGAATTAATGCTTTAAAAATCATATAAAAATGATTTATGTGTTATAAAAATATTCTAAGTTATAAACTATAACTTTTGATATTTTGTCATGAAAATATTAATATTTTATTATTAATATCAATTATCGGATAATGATTTGAAGTGTTTAAAAATCATATAAATGTGATTTTAAGGTATTAAAAATATCTAGTGATATATTATACATTATATTATAATATTATGTAATGATTTTCATTAATATTTGATATTAAATAGATTTTAATGATTAAAGAATTATGTGGTATTTAATTCATTTAAATCGTTATTAATGATCGAAAAATTTAGATAAATGATATTAATTATAAGAAAAATATTTAGAGCTTATGAAAATCATTTAGGTGATAAGAAAATTATCGTGATATCGTCAAGTGTTTAGCGAGTTTAATTAAACTTAGACTCCTTAAATTGTCCAAACTAGGCAAGTCGGGATGATAGAATTGTCTGGATTTCAACTTCGAATTTGAAATAGTTTGACTTGAAGCTATGTCTTATGTGTATAAGAGGTGATAAGATTATGTGGTAATATGTTTAAGTTATTTTATAAGCTGTGATGATATTATTCTATCTTGGAGATCTATATTATTAATATTAGGTCTTGGGAAAAGCTTATTATATTGTGTTACGGTAATCAGCAGTTCAATTTTTTTTTTCAAGTTCTTTTTACTTAAACTCTTTTAAGAGTGGTTTTGACGAGATGATATGCTTATGAATTGTACTCTGTACATATTGCATGTATTCATCGGTATGAAAAGGTGATCACCTTCATTACCGGTCGATTCGAGATATAATTGTTATGTTCATTTTCAATGTTCATTCGACTTTGAAATTTTTTGTTCATGCTAATTCACAACTACATTGTGAAGGATAGCGACTTATTATTCAAACTCTTTCGATCATGATATATCTTTACCTTGTTTTTTTAAACTTCTTTGGGCAACTTTCATGCTCACCCTTGCTATATCATGATAAAACATTGCGAGATAAAGCGAATCTGACCGATTCTGAGGAAAAGGAAAATGCGAAGTTTGACTTGGGATAGAATGTCTCTGACTAATTTGTAAAAGTATGGTTGAAGAATAGTATTGTCATGTGTTAGATAGTTTATGATTGTGTATTAGTTAAGGTTACTCGATTTTGGGGAAATAGTGTGTAAAGTTTAATGTATAAACAATTTATGTTTATATCTTCATGATAGTGATAGAATTAGTATCTAGGATCATGGCGATTTGGGACCCGGATTGGGGATCTACACCTGTGTCTTTTTTCAGCGATATGTGAATTGCGACAACAGGCTATGTTATCAGGGTTGCCTGACCTTCGCTGACATGTACATCAACGGATGAGATCCATGCTGGGGATAATGTCAAGGCTGTTTGACCTTCATTGACATGTACATCAATGGCTAAATTGAATGAAATTCTTTTGAGGAAAAAGAAGGGTTTAGGGTTACGACCTTGAATTGATGGTATCAGACCTTTGTGAGGTATTGCCACCTATGATTTGCAACAGCTGAGATCATCGGTATACTGTACCCTATGTTTGGGGGAATACCAATGAGTGGTATGTGAAGCCACAGTTTGGCTTGAGAAAACCAGGATTTCAGGCTATTCTGCTCAATCGCGTAGCATTTTTGTTCCTGATTTGGCCTTTTCAGCTTGTGAACTCCTTTATAACTTGAATTGGACCGAGCCGGAGGCGTGGGCCTCACCCAGGGGAGCCGCAGGTACACCTATGGCCAACCATGGGTACTTTAAATCTGCAAGTTGCTTTCACAAATCATTTTTACATTGCACCGCAATGGAAATCCGAGAGCTCTTCTTCATATTTGCTGAGTTCAGGCGTCTTTCTGCAAATTCTGTCACCGTACAAGTGTTCTACACTGTCCTGGTAACGTATTCATGTCTTCTTTTCCAGTTTTTATCTGTTGGAAAATGACTTATCACATGAAATGCATCTAAACACATAGTAGTGCATATGCATGCTTATGTGACATGATAAAAAATATTCAACATAGTAAATGTTAGTATTAAACTATACTGAACATAATGTTATAAAAAAATTCAACTTTTGAAACAGTCAAATTGGCACCTTTTTTCTGCTCTTTCTTATCCTATTTGAGGACAAAGGAACTAAGGTGAAAATGTAAAGTAATCCTGGTAATTAGGCTACCCTTATGGATTGTGACTTTGATGTACTAATGCATATAGGATGTTTATGACTATAGGTAGGTGTGCTACTGAATGGCCACCTAGTCATGCCTATGTGCATATGGATAGTCCTATTTATAGAGGAAACTCTGGCAAAAAAATTTCAAAATGTAGGCATTGGGTAGTTATGCATTTTTAACTCTACTGTAGGCGTATGTTAAAGCAATGCATGCATGCACGTAGTCATAAAAATGCATTTAAAAAAGCTCAAGGTTAGAGTTTACCACACCCTTTCTGAGGTGATTTGGAGACTTATTGTCCAGATATATGGATCTGATCAGCTGAGTAGTTACCGCAGGACCACTTTAGGTGTGCGGAGGAGGGCTTCTCATGTGCCTCAACCTCATTCAGTTAGACAGCCTTGTCATCTAGAGGAGGCGGTGATACGTCCCGCTTAGGTTGAGGTACCGGATGTAGGGGATGAGGAGAAGGATGTACCAGTTGCGGACCCTACTCCTACTGCTCATGTTCCCCATAGGGATTTCCCAGGTATTCAGGTGATGATCCCAGAGCTTCTGGGAGATTTTAGTCGACACCCCTCAGTTTATTTGCATACAAATAAAGTACAAACTGCATTTTGATCTTTCTTCATTCCTATTGATGAGGATTAAAGATTCTGGTGTTGATCTACTTTTGTGATGTAGGTTCCCGGTTTTACACAGCCTAGAGGGAACTGGTTCAGTATTCACTCCATATATCAGGCTCTGCATCCTGATTATCGAGCGATTGTGCATGGCTGAGGTTTTGGGGTGTTCTTTTCCATCCTTCCCCGTCGTTGTCCCTGGGGTTACCTTAGGGCATTGTCTCAGCGCTGGTTTCACCAGACTCGGTCTCTCTATTTATTGGACTGAGAGGTGATGATGACACCGATGGATTGGCAGTTTATCACAAGGATAGAGTTTGGAGGGGTGTCGGTGCCATGTACGATGGATATCATCCCGACTGCCGTTAGATCCTTGCTAGTAGTCATGGCTGAGGTTCTCAAGGGCAGGATTGTTCGTACAGGTCCTTTGAGCATAGATGCTATGAGAGGGCTGTTGAGTGAGCCTATACCCGATGATGTGAGAGTTAGGGATCGCATTCTCGGCGATTGTTCCTGATAATCATTAGGGGCTGCTTCATAGCAGATAACTCTTCCATGGTATCATTTGCTTAGATGAGTGCTATACGAGATGTGGACCGTATTGGAGAGTATAATTGGGGCTCCTATACCTTCGCTTATTTCCTTAGGGGAATACACATGTGTTCGTAGGGCTTGAAAGAGGCTTGGCTAGGATTTTACCCATTTCTGCTGGTGAGTATTTCTCTTTTGATTTCCTGTGTATAGGTTAAGAGTGTTGACTGACAATAGATGTTTGCCTTTGTGTTGGCAGTTCTATACCTATGAGAGGCTCCCATGTTTGTGTCCTGTGAGTGTGCTAGGCTTGGAGACCTATCCACGAGGACGGCGATGACATCATTCCATACTGGTGGAGGTCCCTGTAGCTGAGGGTTTTACTCATTGTCGCCTACAACTGGAGTTATTGACAGCTGATGTAATCACTTGGATTCCCTACTCGGGGGAGCATTTAGCCATTGGGTTTGAGGATGGGTACTCGATTGGTGTTGAGTACGTGATATCCACCCATAGGGTTCCTCTCTTTATAAATGGAGGATGAGAGCTCCATTTAGGAGAGCGTGCTATCAGGAGCACTATAGGAGAGATTCATATACCGATCTTGCCTCCTGCCAGGCGTTATTGGCCTGTTTCACAGTCGCCTATTATTGATATCCCATTAGTGGGGGTTGACAGTTTTACACTGTCAGAGGGTCCTTGCACTTAGGAGATGTTACATCATTGGTGGTCCCCTCGTACCATCGGAGCCCAGACCCTAGCCACATAGTTTATGGGGTATATGGTTCCTGGATCCGTGATGATGACTGATTGGATGGCCTGTGTCAGAGATCCAACTCATTTGACACAGATTGACAGTTTGACCCGACAGTTGGACTAGGAACATTTCTTTATCTGGCACTTGGGTAGAGATCCTTCAGAGGTAGATACTTTTCATCCTTCCAGCTCAGGCTCTGGCCCCTCAGGTGACCCATATGGTTTTGTCGGTGCAGATCCTCCCTTGTATAGGCCAAACATCCCCGTTGATGGAGATCCAGTGACTCAGGAGGAGTTACATCAGGTGAACGGGATTGATGAAGTAGACATTGACACCATTGTCTTCTTTTGATGTATATTCTCGTTATATCTTTTGATAGGCCTCTGTTAGATACTGGGCGGCTGTGCCCTATTCTCGCTATATCTTTTGATAGGCCTCTGTTAGCTGTTGGGCGTCTGTTCCCCATTTCCCTGTATTTTTTGCTGTACAGAGATGTATTAGATGATGATGTACTTAGGAATGTATATCCTGCTATTCCTTACATCATATTATCGTCTATTATTGAACCTATCCGATATGGCCCCTATCAGCCGCTAGAAGATCTCGTCATCTAAGCCATCGCCCATATGAGATGGTGCGACATGTCTTGCTCTCGGAATATTTGGTATTGGTAATTTGGAGCCTATAAAAAGATACAAATTCGATTACTAATAATAATTTATATAATGTGATAAATTTGGATAATTTCGTGAAACATAAAAAATATTACCTTCAGGAATTGTATATGCGGGTATCCTCGACAGACCCAACACTCGATATCTGCCGGTACTACTAGTAGGGGGATCCTGAGATGTGGCCCATAGTCTTAGTTCCTCATCCCGATCTAATACAATATCGGGAAAGGGGTGGCAGAATCTAATAGCTCAAAACCCCTCCTAATAGCCTCCAGCTCAACTATAGGCTCGTCCCGAAGCCTCTGAAATCGGTCCTGTAATTTATTTTGTATACGTATGTTAATTATATCATTTTATTTACGATTGAATATTACTAAAAGCTAAATAGTAAGATGAGTTTTACCTGTATAGCTAAAGCTGATTGAGACAAAGCACGCTTGTCCTTAGGCGTGTGGGCTCGATCCCAAAACACTAAAATGGTGGGATCTCGGCCCAAGGTCCTTCTCAAGGCCTAATAAAAACATTTATAAAATATGTATTAAGTATTTGTGTGAGAACTTGATAACTAAACAACTAAATACAATGCACTTACCGTCTTCGCCTCCTCGAAAGGATCGAGAACCAGTGGTGTGTCTTATCAAAAGCGGCCACAATTCTTTTTTAAATCGCTTTCAGACTTTTTTTCTTGAAGTCATCAGCATCCCAGTGCGCACAAATAGCCTCCCAGGCTAAATCGAAGACTATTAAAATTTGGTGATCTCGATGGTGGGTCAATGGTCTCAATCGCCCGGCTTCCCTTTGCCACATCTCATACAACCAGCCAGAGTAATTCTTAGTGACATGTAAAATAATCACATCATCGCTAACTGACTGAGAGATGCTTAGGTAAAATCTATAATAAACCTATAACAAAAGTTTAAAAATTAGGAACAATTGATTTCTTCATCCTAATACAACTATGTAGTAATTAATATAATATGCTTAACTTATATGAAACTCCCGCAATACAGTTTGTATAAAGGTGGCATCGTACCGCGTATATTGGCTGAACCACATGCACCCTCTCGGGAGATGCGTCAACTGACAGAAATATTAACAATATATTAACACTTACTGTCCAGAAGCGATATCCACTTGAAGATTTGTAAGTGGGCTAACGACGACGACGACCAAAGATCTTTGAGGTTCGTCCCCTGTCGTCGATGAGGTACATCTGTAATAATTATATTTAACCGAGTCAATAAATATAAACTAATGCAGCTTGAGATATATTTAAATCCTAGTTAAGATAACTTACTAGCGCCTGAAGAAGAGCCTCCATCGTGGCTACCGTCTCCCGTACCGGATCGCCCACCACCTCGATGACCTCCACCGCTATGTCTAGCCATGAATATCCTACTGCAATAACCAAATTGGTAGATTATGATATATAAGTTTTAACAATATGTGGAATGTACTAATATGAATGCTTATTTTTAATTATGTACATCATCAAACCCATCAGAATCAACGTGTATATCATTCTCGAATTCAGTATCTTCCTCATCCTCAATTTCAAGATCAGTTTCGTCATCGTTATCATCCTCAACGACTACATAATCATACACGATGATGTTTGCCTCGACATCCTCATCGTCAGGTACGTCAATGACATCAGTACTCATCACATCTTCATCATTTAACACTCTTGACAAAGGATTGCTAACATCTTCTTGCAATGCCTCATCTATACCAAACATGTTCTCAGCATCAAATGAACGTGTTTTAGTTGTGACTCTTGTGTACCGAGGGCTAGAAAGGCTCATTGGTAAAAAGCTGAATGAAATGCAAGAAAAAACCGAACCGATGCAGATCCAAAATTAACTTGAAAAAACAAGAAGCTGGGCAAGTGCAGAAATTTGGGTTCGGTACAAAATAAGATCTGGATTTTTTTCATTTGGTTTTGGTTATACCACATGCATGGTAATATATATAATTATTAATAAATAATAATAATTAAATAATTTTTTAATATATTAACAATTTTTTTAAAACTAAGAAAAAGAAATCATCAACAATTATATATCATACATAATTATAATTAGCGGTCTTTTTACACATAGCCCTTGAGCTTAGGCAAATAATACAATCTTTGTAAGCAACTATATATATTTGTCAAATGGTGAAGAAGTTGAGCATTATTGCCATCTATTAATACTTTAGAACTTTTTAAATCTTGCTTAACTTGTGATGTTAAACTATAGATCTATTAGCGAAATAAATACTAACGAAAAGGAAAGACACATAAATTACAATTTTCAATGTAAAAAGACAATATTGGGATAAACTGACATATCAGATTTGTTAATTACTAGCTTTATAAAACATAAAAAGAAAAATCAAATCACTTCAGTCTAACAGAAGAAAGCTGCTAAGAATACTACTATAGTAACTATGATTAACCAAGAAGTAAATGAATTCAAGAATGCAAATCCATGCAAATTTTGGTTTTTTTTTTTGGTTTTCCGGTTTTACCGTATTCCAAATTCTCATTACCGCTACCGGTACCAAAAAGTATAAAAAAACCAAAAAACCAAAACTAAAAAAACTGAAACCGAAAAAAAACGGTACCGCTGGTACCGGTTTCAACTGGTTCGGTAAAAAACCCGAAAAAACCGAATTTTTTGAGCACCCCTACCAGGGGCTTTGAGTATTTACGACATTAAGAGCGTAATACACTTGAGTCGCTTGACTTACTAACATGAACACGTCATCAGACTCTAACACCGACTTGATATCTACGGTTGTGATTTTATTATGATCAACTTGAACCCCCTTTTCAGTATCAAACTAGTTACACTTAAATGTAACTACCTTTTTACCCCCGTGATAATTGAGCACAACCACATCCTGTAAACGACCATAGTAATTGGACTCAGAATCTTGGTAGCAACTTCCCAACACCACAACCCTAGAATTGACTGATATGAGTTCATTCAAGTCATCGACCCTAAATATGTACCCATTCACGATGCAACCGGGAAAAGAACTAATAACTTTGTAAAGTCCTTGAATGACATCTATAAAACGCTCAAAAATATTTTCCTCTTCAACCCTTTTCTTAAACCACTGTTGGAAATTAACATTAGTGAATGTTTCCAACTCTGATGTAGTAAAAGTTGGGTTAGAAGCATACGCTTCCTCTTCGAATGAACTGTGAAAATAGTAAAATGTCTTTATAATATATAGATGACTACACTTATAAATTACACTAAATACCGCAAATAATTATTCATACCTGATGTATGATGATACTTCGGGCATATTTAGAAGCACGTTTATAGATACAATCTTCAACTCTTTGTCACTTAAGTAAGTCAGCGTCTCATAGCCAAATGGCTTAGCCGTATATGTGAATACAGCTAACTCATCATCAGCATGAGACATTGGTCCAACGACCTCATTCCTTCTTAAACGGTTGTGCTTCATTGAGACTACATCATCAAAATACAATGAGCAGAAGTTGACAACCTCTTCCTCCGTATAGTGTTCAACAATAGTACCCTCTACACGAGCTTTGTTCTTGACCTTTTATTTTAATCGACGCATATACTTAAGATAAATAATTTGACAAATATATATGAGTATTATTAATATGAGCAACATAAAGCAATTAGTAGTTTATATTACCTCTCAAAAGGATACATCCACCGATATTGCACCGGTCCTCCAAGTTTGAGTTCATAAGGTAGATGAATAAGCAGATGTTCCATCGAGTCAAAGAATCCTGGAGGGAAGATCATTTCGAGCTTGAAAATGGTAAGCAAAATATTGTTCTCCATCTGCTCTACATCAATGTACTTAATTACAGTTGAGCAAAGATCTCCAAAGAAATTTGAAAGTTTGGTCAATGCATCCACAACTTTTTTGGGTAACATCTCACGAAATGTAATTAGGATCAACTTCTACATGAATACATGACAATCGTGACTCTTGAATCCAAAACTTTTCAATTGCTCGACCTTACAACAACGTGTTATGTTCGACGTATATCCATCTGGGAGCTTCAACCCTCTAACCCACTTATACACGTCTTTAACTTATTGCTTAGAAAGACAAAATGGAGCTTTAGGTTTCGTATTATTAGGGAAAAGCCACAATTCTGGCCTAATGTTCAATGCCTCCAAATCTTTTCGAGCATTGTCATTGTCCTTGGTTTTACCACTCTCATCTAACACGGTGTAAAATAAGTTCTTGAAAACATTCTTTTTGGTATGCATGACATCTATACAATGACAAACTGAAAGTGTGCCCCAATATGACAACTCAAATCATATGGGCGAATGTGTCCAATTATGAGTCCGCCCGTACCCGGCTGCTCTCAATTTACTTTGCTCCTTCCCCGACAAAGGAAAATCAAGCTGGTTCAACCAGCCCAAGACCTCACTGCCCGACAGTCGACTAACAACCCCCTTCTTCTTTGTCTTTCTATTGAACTGTGTAGACATCTTTCTGTAATTGTGATCAAGAGGCAAGAATCTATGAGCAGTTCCAAAGAAACTACATTTTTTCCCATGCTGGAATTAATTGCCATGCACATCCCCAATACACATTGGACATGACAGCTTCCCGTGAGTTGACCAACCACTAACCATCCCAAGAGCCAGAAAGTCAGTGATAGTCCATAACATGGTTGCCTTGATCACAAAATTTTTGCATATCGATTTATCATACGTCTTGACCTCTTTTCTCCCACAACATCTTTAGTTCATCCACTAACGGTCAAAGGTACACATTAATGTCTTTTGTAGGACTTTTATCCCCCAAAATGAGTAAAGTTGTAAGACCCCAACTTTTATGAATAAAGATAAATTTTCTATAAATATCATTTTTGAATATTATGGAGTGAATTTGATATAATTTTTATAGTTGTGGGTAATATTTATAAATTTTGCAAAGTTTGTAAGTTGTTATATAATATTCGATTGGTCGGGGAATATTCGTTTTAACAGGGAATATTCGTACGACAGGACAATCATTGATGGACCCCACAAACGGAATTATTTTCGGATTGAGAAAATGACAAAAATATCTTTTTATAAATAACGGCGTAGTTGTTACCGTTAATACTGTTGGAATACCTGGTGGTTAAAATACAATAATACGTGTTATTGCACAGTATCACGTGGTATTGCACGGTATTTTTGAATTATTGATTCTTATGTAAGAAGGCACTACTCAATAATTGTTATAGTAATTACTGTTTAATATTTTATTTTATTGATTCAATAATTGCTGCGTTGAATTTGGAAAAACTTAAAGCTACAAAGTTGTAGAGAATTCGATTTCGTGTGGAATGGACATAAAATTCGTATTTTTCTGATAAAAGGGCTATTTATTATGAATTGTTGAATTTTCAGAAATTAAAATGTTTTTATTAAAATTATGGGTGGGATCCACTTTTGTTTTGGTGGAAAAATGTGCTGAATTTTTGGTTGAAGAATGGAGTACTTGAATTGGTCTAATACATGTGCGTAGGAAAAGAAAAATAATATTATTATTTTATTATTTTAATTTCCTATGACATTCTAGCATTTTCCTATAAATAGGCGCTTAGGTTAGAATTGAAAATCACACCAGAATTAGAGAATTCTTCTTCTATAATATTGAGCGTATTTCTTTAGAGTTTTAGAAAGCTTTGAGCGTAGAAAACAGTGAAAGTTTTCTTCAAGAATATCCCCGCTATACCAGTTGGAATACTCTTCTTTTCAAGGTAAGGGATGTTATTTTTGTTCTATATTCGCTTGAAATAATATTTTCTTCCATACTCTGTAGTATGTAAGTAATATTATTTCATTTCAGATTTCGAATTCTATAATTGTTTTATTAAAGTTTTGGCTTTTATACTCCATGAAATTAGTAGAATATCCTTGATATTTGCGCTTCATCTAGTATATTTTCATGGAAATATTATTCTGAGCATTCTTGATAAGTTTTAACTTTTTCATGTCGGAGTACTATTCACGGGATTACTATTCCCGAAGTACTATTCACGGGGTACTATTCACTTGAGTACTATTCATCCGGGGTACTATTCATTATAAAAATTGATTCGTTTTCGGTCCAAATTATTTTTGGGACAATATTATTCTTGAATTTTACTCCACAAAGCAGTATCATGTTGACAATTTGGACGTTATTGATTTCTGGATAAATTAAATTATAAATCTTTAAAAATTTATCCTTGAACTTGTTTTATTGAATTCTTATATCATTGTCATCATCCTCATATGTATATTACATTGAAAGTCATCGTGGCTGTAGTGCATAGATGGACTTGGTATGATTATGACCGAGGATTATTCGGTATAATCATGACCGTAATGTTATAAATGATGTGGTAAAAGTCCTCATTGGCACTGTAGTGCATTGATGGATGATTGTTGGCATGATCATGACCATTGATGAATACACGAATATCCTTGGCCTTTTGTAGTGCATGGATAATTTGTGGTCGTGATACTAAAGAATATCCTTGGTAGTAGTGTGGGGATTAGATGATGTGGATTATTTATTAAGCTGAGTCTCAGCGATAAAAGTGATGAAAAACCTTTTAAATCATATAAGATAGTAGATTTTATGGTCTACTTGACTCTTTTAATGGATTGCTTGTTCCGCTGCAGTTAAACTTGATGTTTGTTATATTTTATCAGTTTAACACTGTTGAAGGCTAACGATAAATTATTCTGCATTATCTTAGTCATAATATTTCTTACTGGGATAGTTGAGCTCACTCTTTTACTTTCATTGTCCTCTTCAGGAAATGAGAACGTAGCCGGGACTAGTCGGGGAACGGAGTGACTGTCCAGATGATAGCATTAGTAGTCCTCACTATTCTATGAAATAGTGTGATAATAAATATATTGAGGACTACATTTGAGTTGAATACTATCTAGAAGATAATATTCGTATTAAAACTCTCAGTTTATGTTTTGTCGTATGTCACACGACAGTTGTATTATTAAGTTGTACTTGAATTTTGTACCATGTATTTGGAGACTCAAGATGGGTGATGTATACCTATTTTGGTGGCGTCACAGTTGGTATCAAAGCTTAGGGATATGATCCCTGGATAAGATTTGAGACATGAACTAGGAGGGGAGAGACGGGGAATTCCTTCGCTAGTATGACCTACCAAAGTTTAATTGGTATTTAATTGGTTGGTCAGAGTATAGGGATAGTATGTGACATGTCAATTAACTCTTATTTTGTGGCAGTATTTAAAAATGACATCCGAGAATAGCAATGGAGCACAGGAGACCGTAGAGTCACAATAGATGAATACCCAGGATAATGTGCAATAAGAAGACAATAATCCTCATACAAACAACAACACTGACCAAATGATGAACGATGGAATGTTTAGAGGCTTTCTACATATCATGCAACATCAGGCAAAAATGACTCCTATCCGAAATGCAGGTGGAAACACTGGCAACTCTCGGTCGGTCACTGCTAAATAGTTCAAGGAGCTGGGACCACCGGAGTTTTTTGAAGAGCCAAAACCACTTAAGGCGGAGACGTGGATAAAGCAGATCAACAAGATATTTGATGTCTTGGGATGCTCCGAGGAGCAAAAGGTTCCCTTTGCCACCTTCATGTTGCGGGCAGAGGTAGATTACTGGTGGGAATCTATAAAGCGTACTTAACTTGCCGCATTGAAGATGTCTTGGGAGAAGTTCCAAGAACTGTTCAACGACAAGTACTTTCTCGAAAGTATTCATCAAATGAAAGAGGTAGAGTTCATTAAACTGGAGCAAAACAACATGATCATGTCACAGTACAAAGCCAAGTTTGCTGAGTTATCCCGGTTTGCGTCCCATTTAGTTGATAATGAGGGGAGAATGACGCGAATATTTCTAAGAGGTTTGAAACCCGAGATACGTTAATACCTTATCTCTCATAAACTGTGTTTGTATTCAGATGTTGTGAATAGGTCTCAGTTATTGGAGCGCGATAATGAATCAACCCAACCAAGAGAGAGCAACTGGAAAAATGATAATACCAGTGGTAGCAGTCATCGAAGCGGTGGCAACAAGCGTGGAGGGAATCAACAGGCCAGAAATGGTAACCACTTTTGTGGTAATCATGGCCAAGACAATAAGAGTGGACATTTCAAGAAGAGGAGATTCAACAATGATGGAAAGGCGTCACCACCAACACCCGTGGTTAAGGAAGGAGAGCGACCACCTATCATATGCTTCAAATGCGGAGGGGAGGGACACATCAGTCCAAACTGCGCGATGCAGTCCAAAGCGTGTTATAATTGTGGAAGAGAAGGTCACCTAGCCCGATTTTGTCGTGCACCGAAGACAAGTCTAGCTGGGATGAAGGCACCAAAGGCCGTCCCAGAAAAGTCAAAGCCGGTAGTTCAAGGGAGAGCATTTGTCGTGACCACCCAGAAAGCAAGGAACCCAAACGAGGTCATCATGGGTAAGCTTATCATAAACTCTAGCGAAGTTTATACCTTATTTGATACCGGTTCTACCCATTCTTTTATTTCTCCTACTTGCGCTCAACGTTTAAATTTGACTCTGGAGAAATTAGACTTTGACTTATCTGTTGAAACTTCGTTGAGAGAAACCTTTATTACATCCACTATTTATAAGTCTTGTTTGGTTCAAATCGGTACCCTCACATTACCTGTCGATCTTATTTCATTGAAAATACTTCCATTCGACGTAATTTTAGGGATTGATTGGTAAACTACTCATCATGCAAAAATTGATTATTTTCGTAAGGTTGTTAGCTTTCATATTCCTAACCAACCTATTGTGATGCCCCCAAATTAGGACCTCCATTTGGTCACTCGAATTCGGTTCATCACGTTCTCATGGTAAAACCATAATAGCTAAAATAACATATTCACAACGGAAAAACTAATTTAGAATAATATACATTGATTTATTATAATTATTCCCCCAAGTCTCGCAACCTACAGTGCTTAATAGATTACATAATAAAATCGAAGAAAGACTTATTACATAACCCTACTTAAGCTTAAACATAGTCTTAGTACAACATAATAGATTTTAAACATAAAGGGACAAGTTAGTTGGTAGCCTTGCCCTTGCCCTTGTCTGTTCCAAAGACACCTCCATGTTTCTCCTTAACTAAAATGTTTTAAATAAGCAAGGATGAGCACAAATTGCCCAGCAAGTAATATATAACAAGGGTGTAGGATATAATATCACAAGATTTGAAATATCGAAGTGTCATTTCTAGAATAGTTCAAAGTGTCAGAATAATATCATGGATGAGGAATATCAACAATTCTTGGAATAAGAACAACAATTCAATATAAATCAACAGATATATATGAATTCAACGACTAACAATATATTCAACTGGATAAGCAATTTATACTGAGCAGTCACAAATGACTATTGAACTTCCACTAGAGTTACCATATTAAACTAATAGCCCAAAAATATCAAGTACTATAGATGATCAGTCTACAACACTTTACGTTATGCATAACACCACAATAATATTTATTCATGTATTGGGGTTTCCAACAACATACACTCCCCTTACCAAAAGGGTTGTCCAGCTCAGTTTTCAAGATTTCTGCACCAATCAATTAGTTTGGACAGCTTTTTTTTATAAACATGCGTATAGTCTAGCCGAATCAAATGGCATCGACTCTTTCACAATATTCAAGATCAATACTATGTTTAACATGAATAATAACTTTCACAAGGGTTCAACCATATTAGCTCTTTCGAACGAGAAAGTAATATAACTTGTATTCAAGAGATAAGCTTATGGTATTCATCGAACAATGAATGCAATTATACTTGCACAATCAAGAATAAAGTTCAAGGAAACTTGCTCAATAATAATTAGAGTAAGTTTAGGGAACTTGCCTTAATCGTAGTTTACCAAATATCACTTATCAATACACTTTCGAATCCTATCATAATATGATATGCATATAGGATATTCATTAGTTAAATATGCTCATGCTTGATATGTAAGTTTAAATGCATACTTAAACATCTAACTTAGTTGTATACTCTTCACATACTTCATAAAATCAGTTTGTAAGTCACCATAAAAATCAAATAACATAGTCTTCAATCGTTGCTTTATAGTTTGCAAATACTTTTTGGACTTATCACTTGAAAGTCTATAATCACATCATTAAACATTCACTCAAATCATTTAGCCTGTTTCTTAACACATTGGACATGTACTGGTCATATAATACATGCTAGAGTAATAATACAAGTATGCAACTCCTACAAATTAATAACAAAAACCGATCCCATCAGTGGTGGATGCAATGGCGCTTTGGTTTGTACTAAGGAGGCGTAGCAATTGCGTGGCTCTCAGTTCAAACCAGAGCTGGCTACTCCTGCAGAAGGTCAGTGCATACTCGGTTGGTACGTTCATAAATAATTATGCAATACACACATGTTAGTAGGTGGATAACCAAGTTTGACCTCTTATCATAACATTATCATAGGTCACCATCTATTCTCATTTACTCAATACTTTAAAGGCTAAATTCATAATTTTCTTATGTTTAATCGTTGAACAAAAACTATATGATCCACAGGTCAACAACTCATGTTTGCATTAGATTAGTCATGTATTACAAGTTATGATGTTCTAGTTCATCCATGCTTGTTCTAAGACACATTTAACTAGTTTTACTATGCATAAGGCTCACTAGGAATTCATATTAATCATATCTACATGCATAACATATCTAATCTTAAGCACAAATTAAACTACATAAGCATGCTCACAATCTTAACTCAATGTACATAGTTTATCAAGTTTATATTTGAAATATGCTTCGTTTATGATTTACTTGAATTACAATACCTAGGCATGATATATATATATATGTATATATTTATGATACATGAGTGAGTCTAAGAGTATTATCCGATATGTTCATAATTATCAGATTTCAACCCTCAAGGTAGTATATAAACATTCACGTTCAAAGTTCATATTTTCGTTTAGTAAAACTTACTACTAAGCCTAACATGCTCATGCTTCAATATGAAATCCGTGTACTTAAGTTAGTATGTTTGACATGCATTTCAAAACCATACTAACATGTTTGCAAGGTCAGAATATGCATTACTCAAGTTTACCATTTCTAGTTTTTCCAAATCTTGAAGTTTTCTTGAAAACTAAACTCTCCTCAAGCTAAAACAACGTACTATGTTCAAAAAAATATCTAACCACATGCTAGGGTCATTTATATACATATTCTAACCAAAGTAACATGCTTAGGATGATACAAGGCCACAAAAATAGTTCACATGATTGGAAGCAGGAGCGATCGTGATGCACATGATTATAGAAGTAGTGACCGCGCGCCACTTGAAAGGTAAATTCACAAAAATGAAGGCTCTGCTTCTGCAGAGCTTCCTTCCAACACATGCCAAACTTGTAATCAGACAACTATAACACTCCTAAACATGTACACAAGCTCAAATATCACAATGACCTGCTAATCCATACCAATTAACAGAGAATTTCATACAATTGGAAGAATTTTAATTTCAAGACTCAAGACTCCATTTTTACAAAAACTGAAATTGGGAAGCTAGTAATGGAATTATACCTTTGTAATGTGAAAGAACTTGCTACTACTTGCACTCTTGAACTCTAAGGATGCTTGTATGCTCTCAATTCTCACTTAGCAATTCTCAACACTTGGAAAAATGGAAGGAGAGCTCATACTTATAGAACATCAAAAATCTGGACAATAACAGTCTCCCCTAAATTAAACTCATGTGTTAAAGGATTGCATGGGCGTTGACAAGGAGTTGTTAGATTGGTTGTTGGAACCCATCATGATCACCACTCCCCCATGATCATGAGCTAGAGAGTTGGAAGAAGAAATAGGCTAGCCTTTTGCTATCACACGTGAATGAGATTATAGAGTAAATGGACTCTCAATTTGGGACAAAGTAGAAAATCCTAGCATTTCATATCATCAAGGCTTGGTGTGGTCTATTTAATTTCCCACAATGAAATCTTAATGTACAATTGTTACCATATTGGGAATTTCAGGGATAAATTATACCCTCACACCATATAGTCCATATACGCGATAAAATAATGTAGTCAGGTATTATTGTCCGGGTAGTTCCATAATTAATTCTACTACTCATGTAATCATATAATAACCTTATTATATTAATATCATACTTATTTATGTTAAATAAATAAATTTATTCCTTCACTTGATTAATTACCACTTGATATAATATAGATCATATAACTTAATATATAGTCACACAACGTCGCACTGCACTATATAGTATAGTTGTACATGCACATAACCGTCAATATAATATTATTATATTACTAACTTACTTATTTATTAAATAAATAAATCATGCACTTCCTTAATTAATTAATCATCAATATTAATTAATCCACTCATTGATTAATGTAGTTATGGAATCCCATAATCATTATTTATCTTTATAATATATTGCAAATAATAGTAATTACACATTATTAGTTAATTACTAAAAATTCAATATTCTACCACAACCATCATCAATTAATTAATATAATCATTAATTAATCCTTATTATTAAATAATTAATATACCACACATCAATTATCAACTAATATTATACTACAACAACAATTAACAATTAATACTACTTAATTGCTCATCTTATAATTTCTTCGCCGATTAACATTACTATTAGTATTTCCCATCACCATGCCACACAAGGCTTTCAACGAGTTTGGCACAAACTCCACGTATTCTCAATTATTTAATTATTTAATATAATTGAGTTATCTCATTTCATATCACGAAATTGTTCATATTCAAATAAATATTCATTTCCATTAATATATTTATTTAATAATACGCAAAAATTCTCGGGTATTACATCCTCCCTCCTTATAAAAATTTCGTCCCGGAATTTCTACAAGGTTACACAAAAAGATGGGGATAATCCCTCATCATCCTATCTTCTAACTCCCACATTGCCTCCTTGACATTGTGGTTACGCCAAAGCACTTTTACAGAATAAATGGCTTTCTTTCTTAAAGTTTGCTCTTTCCTATCTAGAATTTGGACAGGAATTTCTTCATATACTAAGTTCTTCTCCACTTGAATGGGTTCATAAGAAATCACGTGCTTGTAGTCAGGCTTGTACAGGCGCAACACAGATATGTGAAACACGTTATGGATGTGCTCCAATTCAGGTGGTAGTGCAACTTTATATGCTACTTCACCCACTCGCTTTAGTATCTCGAACGGTCCTATAAATCTTGGACTCAGTTTTCCTTTCTTGTCGAAATGGATTTTTCCCTTCCATGGAGATACTTTCAAGAATACAAAACTGCCGACTTCAAAATCTTGGTCTTGCCGATTTAAATCTGCGTACTTTTTCTGGCGATCTTGAGCTGCCACTAGCCTGACCCTTATTATTGTCACCACGTCTGCAGTTTGTTGTACTAACTCTGGTCCAAGTATTCGTTGTTCTCTGACTTCGTCCCAACATAATGGCGTTCTGCACTTCCTTCCGTAAAGAGCTTCATACGGTGGTATGCCAATACTCGCATGGTAACTATTATTATATGCAAATTCGACTAAGGGTAGGTGGTCGTCCCAATTTCCCTTGAAGTCCATCACGCAAGTCCTAAGCATGTCCTCTAGCGTTTGTATTGTTCGCTCACAATGTCCGTCTGTCTGAGGATGATAAGCAGGACTTAACCGTAACTGTGTTCCCATTCTCTCTTGCAAGCTTTTCCAAAATTTTGATGTGAAACGCGGGTCTCGATCAGAAACAATTGACACCGGCACTCCATATCGTGAAATAATTTCCTTTACGTACAGACTCGCTAATTGATCTAAACTATAGCGGATCTTGATAGGTAGAAAATGTGCAGTCTTCGTAAGTCGATCCACGATGACCCAAATGGCATCCAAACCTTTCTGCATGACTTGAAGTCCTACCACGAAATCTATCGTGATATGCTCCCATTTCCATTCTTATATTTCCAATGGTTGTAATAAACCACTCGGTCACTGATGCTCTGCTTTGACTCGCTGACACGTAAGACATCTACTAACGTACTCCGCGATTTCTCTTTTTAGATTTGGCCACCAAAAATGTTGCTTCAACTCTCGGTACATCTTTGTGCCCCCCGAATGAATGGAATACGTCGTATTATGAGCCTCGTACAGAATCTCCTCTCTTAACTCGGCCACTGCCGGTACCCACACTCTCCCTTCGAATCTTAAGATACCATCCTTATCTATTCAAAATTTTTCTTCCTCTTTTTCTATGATCCTTCTCCTAATTTTCTCACATTCTTCATCTTTCTCCTGGGCTTCCTTTACTCTATCCAACAATGTCGAACAAGCTTCTACTACAAATAACTTTTATGTAGACCTCTCGGGTCCCCTCACTTCTATTTCCAATTTCTCCATATCTCTTATTAACTCTTCCTGAGTCGTTAGTTAAAACAATTTCTCCTTTCCTTTCCTGCTCAGAGCGTCGGCAACTACGTTTACCTTCCCCAGGTGATACAGAATTTTACAGTCATAATCCTTGATTAATTCTAACCACCTCATTTGATGCATATTCAACTCCTTCTGCGTGAAGATATATTTTAGACTTTTGTGGTCCGTGTATATCTCACATTTCTCTCCGTACAAATAATGTCTCTATATCTTTAATGCAAAAACTATTGCCGCTAACTCTAAGTCATGAATAGGGTATTGTTTTTCGTAATCCTTCAATTGTCGTGATGCATACGCAATGACTTTGTCGTGTTGCATAAGCACACAACCAAGTCCTCTATGTGACGCATCACTGTACACCACAAACCCTCCTGTATCATCTGGTAATGATAATACAAGTGCCTCGCTTAATCTCTTCTTCAACTCTTGAAAACTCTCCTCACATTTATCGGTCCATAAAAATTTCACCGTCTTCCTCGTCAAATTAGTTAACGGGGTTTCTATCTTAGAAAAATCTTGGATGAATCTTCGATAGTATCCTGCTAACCCTAAGAAACTTCTCACCTCCGTCGGTGTTCTCGGTTGTTCCCAATTACTCACTGCTTCAACCTTTTCGGGGTCTACTGAGATTCCATTCTCATCCACCACGTAGCCTAAGAATTGAACCTTCTTCATCCAAAATTCGCACTTAGAAAACTTCGCATACATCTTCTCCTTTTGTAGTGCCTCCAAAACTATCTTCAGATGTTCGGCGTGTTCTTCCTCCATCTTCGAGTAGATCAAAATATCGTCAATGAAAACTACTACGAATTTATCCAAGTATGGCTTGAAAACTCGATTCATCAAGTCCATGAATGTTGTCGGAGCATTAGTCAAACCGAATGACATTACCAAGAACTCGTAATGTCCATAACGGGTTCAAAACGCAGTCTTTGGTATGTCCTCATCCCGTACTTTCAGTTGATGATATCCCGTCCGTAGGTCGATCTTTGAGGAACATTTTTCTCCTTTTAGTTGATCAAATAAGTCGTTTATCCTTGGTAGCATATATCTGTTCTTGATCGTTACTCTGTTCAATTCGCGATAATCGATACAGAGCCTCATCGATCCGTCCTTTTTCTTAATGAATAACACTGGTGCTCCCCAAGGAGACACACTCGGTCGAATGTAACCTCTATCCAATAACTCTTGAAGTTGTATCATCAATTCTTTCATTTCTACTGGTGCCATACGATACGGGGCTTTCGAAATTGATGTCATTCCTGGTGCTAAGTCTATTATAAATTCGATTTCTCTGTCTGGCGGAAGGCCAGGCAGATCGTCCAGAAACACATCCTAAAATTTACTCACTATGGGTATATCTTTAATATCTATTCCCTTTTTCCGAGTATCCACAATGTAAGCTAAATAACCTACACATCCTTTCTTTAACAATTTCTTGGCCTACATCATCGTAACACAACACGATTTCTTAAGCGATGAGCTACCATAAAACACTACCCTAGACTTACTCAGAGTCTAAAGGTTCACACATTTGTTCTGACAGTTAATTACTGCTGCATGGTTATATAACCAATCCATCCTCAGTATTACGTCAAATTCTCCTAATCTAATAGGAATCAAGTCTATGCTCAGTTCATGTTCTCTAAAGTTTGTGTGACAATTTCGATATACGTATTCTATAGGGATTATTTCCTTATTCACAACTTCTATGTTCAAAGGATCTTCTAAACCTTCTCGGGGTGTACTAAGTTTATTAGCAAATTCTTCAGATACAAACGAACAGGTGGCACCCGAATCAAATAATACATAAGCATTTATATTATTGATTGGGATTATACCTGACACCATGTCATTTGCAACTACGACGTCTTGGACGGTCATGTTAAAGGTTCGAGCAGTTGATCGATTGGGTTGCGCAGGTCCACCAATCATCAACCTACTTCATCCCCCTTAGCTTTCGCCAGCTCCACCGCTTCCTTTCTTCGGGTATTCCTTTATCTGGTGCTCTATTGATCCACAATCAAAACATCCTCTGATCTTCTTCAGCTTTGGGCAATTTGGCGATATGTGCCCCTCTTGGCCGCAATTATAGCAAGTGCTTTTCCTCTTCCAGCATTCTCCCTGATGGCTTCTTCCACATTTATTGCAAGCTTCGGTCCTCTTCTTGAAGTTTCCCCGGTGACTCCCACCTTGGTTATTGTTTCTGTTGTTGTTATTGTTTTCCCATTTCCTTTTTCTGGAGTTACTTCCTCCGCTGCTGCTCCCTCCACGATGTTCACTACCAGCGTTCTTGTTCTTCTTCTCCTTATAATATAGACTTAAGGCCTCACTGCCACCATCCACAAAGATTGCCTTCTCTAACAACATTATAAAGGAATCAATCTGGACGACCGATACCTTATTATACAACCACGGTTTCAACCCTTGCTCAAAACGTCTCGCCTTCCTCTCCTCATCCACAACTTGGTGCTCTGCAAATCGCGCTAGTTCATTGAACTTAGCTGCGTATTGCACCACCGTCATATCACCTTATTTTAACTCTAGGAATTTTACTTCCATCCTACTCTTCATACTCTTCGGAAAATAGTTCTCGAAGAACAATGTAGTAAACCTCTCCCATGTTATCATTCCTTCCCCCGCTCTCTGCTGATTAATTTCCCACCAATAGTTCACTTCACCCCTCATCATGTATGTGGCAAATACTGTCTTCTGGTCTTCACCCACGCGAGCTATAGTGAAGGCCTTCTCGATCTTCTTGATCCAGGTTTGCGCAACTATCGGGTCAGTGGTTCCCGTGAACTCTGGGGGTCTTACGCTCTTAAAATCTTTGAAGGTTGTTACTGGGACAACTTGAGGAACGGGTGGTACGGGTTCATTTCTTCCCCTCAGAGCTTCTCCCAATAAATCTACCAATCTCTGTATCGGATCTACATGACCTCTCTCATCATTAACTGACTCTTCTGGGACAGTTATTCTACGTCTGGACTGCATTTTCTGCATCACAAAATTTTCATTTTAATATCTAGTTATAATACTTAGACATTTCTCAATAGAAAAGAACTATAAGTTTATAACACGTTTCTGAAATAGGATCATTTATATTCATATGCCAAAGGGTTACATTACATGTTCTTTTCTAGCATACTTCTATAAATGATAACACATATCCCCTAATATCACAAAAGATGGGGACATACTAACTTACCAACACTTTTCAGAAGTTTGGGGGTTTATCACTATCTCACATCTTATACAAAAGATTGAGATTACAACAACATATTAACAACATATAGATAAAACTACTACACTAATGGTCTTCATCCTCTAGACTCAATCTAACATCCCACGCTCCACAGTGCTCTGATATTCCTTCTGCATAATGTGCACTACCATATCTAGACTTATGGTATGTCGGGTCTGTCCTTTCTCAGCTGGGTAATGGTGTAGCCCATTGATCAATCTCTCCATGGCCATGCGTAGAGCATAGCCCATCTTGTTCATCTTCCTCCTCTTGCACCGTACCTCATCCTCTAGATCATCTGCCCTATCATTGGCTTCCTCCCACTTCTCCTCGAAGTGAATGCTATCCATCACCTCCATTTCTAACTGAGTTCGGAGAGCTTCCTTTTCCGTCCTCTCACTCAAAACCTTCTGATCTAATTCCTCTAGCTTTGCTGCCACCTCAACATTCCTCGCCACTGCTCGGTGAAACAAAGCTCCCATTTGGATCCCTGCTTCCTTACGGTGAACAATTTCCACCTCCATCTCATGCATCACTAGCTGTCTCTGATGGTCCTCGTCCCTTAACTTCTGGAACGCAGACTCCTTTTGGGTAAAATCTATATACGCACAACACGCAAGTATACGTGGTCAACAAGTAATAAAGTGAAAGTAGAGTATCGTTCCCACAGAGAATTATTTAATAAAAATCACCAATTACTAACTCGTAATCAACTTAATCTTATTTAAACGAATGAATTTCAATTTATAATTAAACTAATTCTAATTACCACTAGTTCAATTAAGAATACGGAGATTTAAGATCACAACTTCACTTATTACTTCATTTAGGTTAACACACTTCTCATCAATTATTCTCTATCCTGAATTGTTAATCAAGAACACTAAAGCAGATAAAACAACCTCTCGATGCATAATACCCATACTCACTTAAATCCACAGATGATAGAATTAAGCAAGACATCCTAATTAACTAATCCACTATATCTCTATGTGAATTACAATTAAAAAGGATTTAAAGCACAAGTTCTCTATAAGATTACATATGGCGTAAAGGCATATCTCTATCCTACACACGAATCATGAATTCCATCTATGCAGAAATCACAAACACATGCTATCATAATCAGATCTAAATCTAAACTTCATCTCTCGAGTTCATATAGATTATCACGGTAATTAATGGCCAATCAATTAAATAATTAAGTCCAAATCACAATAGACAATTCTCATGATAGAACATAATAATTGATAATGTAGCTTATTAAAATGAACTACACAATAAGATTCATTGTAATCTCAAACAAAGAATTAGTTCATTGAATTAAAACTAAGAATCCACACTTGAAATAACATTAAAAGATAAAAATAAGAGTAGAGTAAAGAATAAATCTATTGTCAGCAAATCTCCATCTTCCTCAAGCTCCTACTCTTGATCTTCAATGGTCTCCAAGTTGCTTCAATCTCCAATTCTAATCTAATCTAGGGTTCCTAATCTAAGAAAGGAAGTAAAGAATTAATTAATAGAAATCTATCCCAAGAGGAATTTTATGGAGTCTTAGAACTAGCCTCCCAATCCAAGTTAAACTCAAGTATTTATAGTTCTAATGGATATCCTAGCAAGTTAGGCAACTAAGAATCCTATTCTAGCTCAATTTGGACATCAAATAACCCAATTTAACTCTCTTCCCGCCGCCTATCGCGCTCCGCGCTGCTGCTAAGCCTTTCTGGGGGCGCTCCGCTCTACACTAGCAGAGAATCTGGTGGCCTAGCGCGTCCCTAGCGCAGTCCGCGCTACGCTGTTTTCTGCTGCGACGTCCTTTGGTAAAACAGGCATAACCTTTGATCCGCTTGGAGTTACGGAGCCTGCCACCTATCAAATCGAAGATATCGACGAGATCTATAACTTTTAGTCTTTGAGATTTAACAAATTCGAATTAGATCAAGGAGGAAATAAGGATTGAAGTAGATGCAATGTAATTGGCAAGTATGACAACTCTTAGCTTTGATCTTCGTTGATAAAAAGGCCATAACTCTCACATCCGAACTCCGATTGGGATGATTCAAGATGTTCCGGAAAGCTAAGAAGTAGAGCTACCATAAAATCCAAGTTCCAAGCCAAGAACATGCATCTAACGTGGTGTTAAAAGTCCTTCAATATTCCCTTATTGCATTTGCTTGCGTATTTTAGTCCAAAAGATGTCCGAATAGCTTATCCTTCCTTCTTCATCCAATGTCATGTCATAGCCTACAAAATAACATAAAATATATGAATAGTAACTAAGAAACATGAATATAAGCAACAAATTCAAGTAACAGATACCGGATAAGTAGATATAAAATTTACTTATCAAATACCCCCAAACTTAAACCTTTGCTTGTCCTCAAGCAAAAACATAAATTAGACATATTCATCCTCTAGCAATGATCCACCCAAACAATGAATCAATATGAATTCGATTAATGGCCTCAAAGGTTACAACAGATGATAACCCGTAGAAAATTTCAAAACAATGTAATGTCTAAAATTTCAACAACTGTCATTAGACTCACATCTACTCTTGATCCTTTAAGTGCGTGTATGCATCCACATGTTCAATCCAGTCGTGATTTAGATTAGATCAACCAATACTCATAAAAGATTTTCAAAAATGAATTTCAAAACTTCTTATCACGTCAATCACCGCTAATATAGACATAGCACAATTTTTTCTTGAGGATCAACTGGATATTTAAACTTTTAATCACGTAAGAATCCTTCCCAAGTATTTCAAACATACATATTTTCTTTTTTCTATTTAGTGAGTGCGTTTTACGCTCCATCTCACTTTCCACTTTTCATTGAACGAGTGCGTTTTACGCTCCATCTCGCTTTCCACTTCTCATCGAATGAGTGCGTTTTACGCTCCATCTCGTGGCTGTGTTTATGGGGAGTGCGTTTTACGCTCCATCTCGACCCACCACAATATTCAATTATTCAACTCGGGAAGGTTCCAATAATTTTTTTTTTCATAAATACCCTAAGATTTACCCCAAACTTATGTGAGTGCCTAATTTTCACTTCGAATGATGCTCAAATAGGATATCTCAAGTTGCAATGGTATCTTTCATAAGAAATTAGCCAAAAAAAAATTTCAATCCCAACTGGCTAAACAAATGGATGTGTAAAATTTTTCAAAAAATTCACAAGTAATGTGAAACCCAACTAACTAGTTAAAATATAGACTAAGCATGCTCATCAATTCTCCAAGAGTTAACAATATCAACCACCCACTTATCATTGGCCAAAATCAAATTCCATCAAAACATTACCCAAGTAAATACTAAACATGATAAATACCCCCAAACTTAAAACAAACATTGTCCTCAATGGCTAAGATAGGAAAAATTAAAAGAGAGGACTTCCCTGACATATAGCAACTTATCTCCTTGTCTGCGAAGTTTGAAGAATAAGTTAAGCACATTGGAATGAATCAGGTATCATACTTGAGTTTGACTTGCATAACCTTTCTATAATCTTTTGGCTGACCATTGAACCTCCAATACCTGCAATGAAAAGATACAACATGGATTAGAATAACACTTTGGATTGGTAAGAGAACTTAATAAGAAAATTAATTCCTATCTACTAAATAAACTAGTAAAGCATAAAAATATAAAAATTCCTAGGTTGCCTCCCAGTTAGCGCTTGAATTACAGTCTTTTAGTCTGACTTTGTCTGGTCAATGCTACCCAATTCCTCTTCGAAAATTAAGGAACCCTCCATCCATTGGAAATAATGTAGCTTTTGGTAGGTTCCCAATTGTGATAGCCATTGCTTTAAAGTCACCTAGCATGCTCTGATTTGGCATGATCTCAATCAAGAACGTCCCACAGCTAGGTGTTTTCTCCATTGTGTATGTGATCACTTTGGGGCATGGAAGCTTGTCACACACAATGGGCTCTCCATCTATCCTCTCTTTCTCATCCCACCATGGATTCAAAATTGTACTCGCTCTTTTGTCATCAAGGGCTTTTTGCGAGCGACATGACTACCAAGTGGGCATGATTTTGCAAATCTGACCAACTCTTTGATCTTTGGTGGAGACCCATTTAGATCTTCGTGGACCTCTATTTCATTATCCCCAATTGTCTCCACACTTCCTATATCTTGTGGCTCATCCAGTCGTAGATTCGGTTCGGGTTCTCCATCAATTTCGTTATCCACATCATAAAGCCACGTGTTTGGAGGAAGGTTGCTTACGGCTTTGGTCATTTGATCTATCTTATTTTGAAGATTTTGAATTGCTATCTCTTGATTCTGAATTGACTGCTCTTAATTAATCCTTCTCTCCTCATTTGATGCTATGAACTTGGACAACAATTCCTCCAATCTCGAATTATATGTCTCAGTTTTGGAATCCATGTATTGAGGACCATAAGTTGAAGTGGTGATGAGTTGTTCCATCTTATTATTAAAATTTTAGGTTGATAACTCCTGACTCATTATCATCTCTTCTTTTTCTGCTATAATCCTTAACATGAATTCATTGAACTCTGAATTGTCTTCTTGTTGCATTGGAGGTGGATTTGAGAAATTTGATGGATATGTTGGATTTGGAGCGTAGTATTGGTCTTCATAAGTATAGCTCCATGACGAATCCGGGTGATACCCCCAACTTTAATGATAATTAGCATATGTATAATCGTTGAGGTATTCACCACCGTACTGTACCGACCCAAGATTGATGGTGCATTGATTACTCGGGTGATTTCCAGCACAATAGTCACACATAACTGCCATCCTTCGACTCCTTTGGGCTGCAAAAACGTCTAACTTCCTCGAAAGTTCTTCAATCTGTGCTGATATTGCGAAAAATGCATTAAGTCCATCAATCCCCATTTCCCTTGGTTGAGTCATGTACGTGTATGGTCATTGATACGCAAAGTCATCCATGGTACCTGAAAAGAGAGAAATATAGGAAGAGAATTAAAATTAAAAATAAAAATGTTTAAATTAAGACTAATTTGATTGAAATTAATATTTGTAAAAAAATATTAAACTAATTCCCCGGCAACGGTGCCAAAAACTTGCTGGGTAAAATCTATATACGCACAACACGCATGTATACGTGGTCAACAAGTAATAAAGTGAAAGTAGAGTATCGTTCCCACAGAGAATTATTTAATAAAAATCACCAAGTACTAACTCGTAATCAACTCAATCTTATTTAAACGAATGAATTTTAATTTATAATTAAACTAATTCTAATTACCACTAGTTAAATTAAGAATACGGAGATTTAAGATCACAACTTCACTTATTACTTCATTTAGGTTAACACACTTCTCATCAATTATTCTCTATCTTGAATTGTTAATCAAGAACACTAAAGCAGATAAAACCACCTCTCGATGCATAATACTCATACTCACTTAAATCCACAGATGATAGAATTAAGCAAGACATCCTAATTAACTAATCCACAATATCTCTATGTGAATTACAATTAAAAAGGATTTAAAGCACAAGTTCTCTATAAGATTACATATGGCGTAAAGGCATATCTCTATCCTAAACACGAATCATGAATTCCATCTATGCAGAAATCACAAACACATGCTATCATGATCAGATCTAAATCTAAACTTCATCTCTCGAGTTCATATAGATTATCACGGTAATTAATGGCCAATCAATTAAACAATTAAGTCCAAATCACAATAGACAATTCTCATGATAGAACATAATAATTGATAATGAAGCTTATTAAAATAAACTACACAATAAGATTCATTGTAATATCAAACAAAGAATTAGTTCATTGAATTAAAACTAAGAATCCACACTTGAAATAACATTAAAAGATAAAAATAAGAGTAGAGTAAAGAATAAATCTATTGTCAGCAAATCTCCATCTTCCTCAAGCTCCTGCTCTTGATCTTCAATGGTCTCCAAGTTACTTCAATCTCCAATTCTAATCTAATCTAGTGTTCCTAATCTAAGAAAGGAAGTAAAGAATTAATTAATAGAAATCTATCCCAAGAGGAATTTTATGTAGTCTTAGAACTAGACTCCCAATCCAAGTTAAACTCAAGTATTTATAGTTCTAATGGATATCCTAGCAAGTTAGGCAACTAAGAATCCTATTCTAGCTCAATTTGGACATCAAATAACCCAATTTAACTCTCTTCTTTCACGCTTAGCGGCGCTCGCCGGCCGCTAAGCCTTTCTGGGGGCGCTCCGCTCTACACTGGCAGAGAATCTGGTGGCCTAGCGCGTTCCTAGCGCGGTCCGCGCTACGCTGTTTTTTGCTGTGACGTCCTTTGGTAAAACATGCATAACCTTTGATCCGCTTGGAGTTACGGGGCCTGCCACCTATCAAATTGAAGATATTGACGAGATCTATAACTTTAATTCTTTGAGCTTTGACAAATTCGAATTCGATCAAGGTGGAAATAGGGCTTGAAGTAGATGCTATGTATTTGTCAAGTATGACAACTCTTAGCTTTGATATTCGTTGATAAAAAGGCCATAACTCTCACATCCGAACTCCGATTGGGATGATTCAAGATATTCCAGAAAGCTAAGAAGTAGAGCTACCATAAAATCCAAGTTCCAAGCCAAGAACATGTATCTAACTTGGTGTTAAAAGTCCTTCAATATTCTCTTATTGCATTTGCTTGCGTATTTTAGTAAAAAAGATGTCCGAATAGCTTATCCTTGCTTCTTCATGCCAATGTCATGTCATAGCCTACAAAAGAACATAAAATATATGAATAATAACTAAGAAACATGAATATAAGCAACTAATTCATGTAACAGATACCGGATAAGTAGATATAAAATCTACTTATCAACTCCCTCTCCCTAGCCTCAGCTTCTAGCTCCTCTACTCTACATCCCAACTCCAATATCTGCTCCTCATACTCTCCTAACATTCGATCCTCAAAAGTAGCCTCGTCGGAGTCCTCTACAGGCTCGGGCTCCTCCTCCAAAGGCTCCTCCTTCGGATCAGACTCCACCTCTTCCTCATCGTCATCATCAAAAGGGGCTACTACCAAAATAGGCTCTGCTATCAAGGGTGTCTCAAATACTACGTGGATATCACGCGGCTACTCCTCTACTATTCGGCTAGGTCCTCCCATGTCAGTCGTCCTACAATCACCAACATAACACAAACAACAACTCCATTAGAATGTTAAATAAACATAAGTTTATTGTATAGAATGAAGTTATATTTCATAACACACTATGTCTCTCAAGGAAAACTCTACGTGGGCTTTATCTCCTTCCTAACATCTAAGTTCTCCCGAGTTATAATCTAAGGACACTCGCTCCTAAGGTTTATAACTACGGCTTTGATACCAACCTGTGACGCCCCCAAATTCGGACCTCCACTTGGTCACTCGAATTCGGTTCATCACGTTCTCATGGTAAAACCATAATAGCTAAAATAACATATTCACAATGGAAAATCTAATTTAGAATAATATACATTGATTTATTATAATTATTCCCCCAAGTCTCGCAACCTACAGTGCTTAATAGATTACATAATAAAATCGAAGAAAGACTTATTACATAACCCTACTTAAGCTTAAACATAGTCTTAGTACAACATAATAGATTTTAAACATAAAGGGACAAGCTAGTCGGTAGCCTTGCCCTTGCCCTTGTTTGTTCCAGAGACACCTCCGTGTTCCTCCTTAACTAAAATGTTTTAAATAAGCAAGGATGAGCACAAATTGCCCAGCAAGTAATATACAACAAGGGTGTAGGATATAATATCACAAGATTTGAAATATCGAAGTGTCATTTCTAGGATAGTTCAAAGTGTCAGAATAATATCATGGATGAGGAATATCAACAATTCTTGGAATAAGAACAAAAATTCAATATAAATCAACAGATATATATGAATTCAACGACTAACAATGTATTCAACTGGATACACAATTTATACTGAGCAGTCACTAAGGACTATTGAACTTCCACTAGAGTTACCAATATTAAACTGATAGACCAAAAATATCAAGTACTATAAATGATCAGTCTACAATACTTTATGTTATGCATAACACCATAATAATATTTATTAATGTGTTGGGGTTTCCAACGACATACACTCCCCTTACCAAAAGGGTTGTCCAGCTCAGTTTTCAAGATTTCTGCACCAATCAATTGGTTTGGACAACTTTTTTATAAACATGCGTATAGTCTAGCCGAATCAAATGGCATCGACCTTTTCACAATATTCAAGATCAATACTATGTTTAACATGAATAATAACTTTCACAAGGGTTCAAGCATATTAGCTCTTTCAAACGAGAAAGTAATATAACTTGTATTCAAGAGATAAGCTTACGGTATTCGTCGAACAATGAATGCAATTATACTTGCACAATCAAGAATAAAGTTCAAGGAAACTTGATCAATAATAATTAGATTAAGTTTAGGGAACTTGCCTTAAGCGTAGTTTACCAAATATTGCTTATCAATACACTTTCGAATCCTATCATAATGTGATATGCATATAGGATATTCATTAGTTAAATGTGCTTATGCTTGATATGTAAGTTTAAATGCATACTTAAACATCTAACTTAGTTGTATACTCTTCACATACTTCACAAAATCAGTTTGTAAGTCACCATAAAAATCAAATTACATACTCTTCAATCGTTGCTTTATAGTTTGCAAATACTTTTTGGACATATCACTTGAAAGTCTTTAATCACATCATTAAACATTCACTCATATCAATTAGCCTACTTCTTAACACATTGGTCATGTACTGGTCATATAATACATGCTAGAGTAATAATACAAGTATGCAACTCCTACAAATTAATAAAAAAACCGATCCCATCAGAGGTGAGTACGAATCGCTACTGGTTTGTACTTAAGGAGACGCTACAGCAATAGCGTGGCTCTCGAGTTCAAACCAGAAATGGCTACTCCTGAAGGAAGGTGCATACTACTCGATTGGTAACGTTCATAAATAATTATGCAATACACACATGTTAGTAGGTGGATAACCAAGTTTGACCTCTTATCATAACATTATCATAGGTCACCATCTATTCTCATTTACTCAAGACTTTAAAGGCTAAATTCATAATTTTCTTATGTTTAATCGTTGAACAAAAACTATATGATCCACAGGTCAACAACTCATGTTTGCATTAGATTAGTCATGTATTACAAGTTATGATGTTCTAGTTCATCCATGCTTGTTCTAAGACACATTTAACTAGTTTTACTATGCATAAGGCTCACTAGGAATTCATATTAATCATATTTACATGCATAACATATCTAATCGTGATATCTCATATGCACAAATTAAACTACATAAGCATGCTCACAATCTTAACTCAATGTACATAGTTTATCAAGTTTATATTTGAAATATGCTTCGTTTATGATTTACTTGAATTACAATACCTTGGAATGATGATATATATATTTATGATACATGAGTGAGTCTAAGAGTATTATCCGATATGTTCATAATTATCAGATTTCAACCCTCAAGGTAGTATATAAACATTCACATTCAAAGTTCATATTTTCATTTAGTAAAACTTACTACTAAGCCTAACATGTTCATGCTTCAATATGAAATTCGTGTACTTAAGTTAGTATGTTAGACATGCATTTCAAAACCATACTAACATGCTTGCAAGGTCAGAATATGCATTACTCAAGTTTACAATTTCTAATTTTTCCAAATCTTGAAGGTTTCTTGAAAACTCAACTCTCCTCAAGCTAAAACAACGTACTATGTTCAAAACAATATCTAACCACATGCTAGGGTCATTTATATACATATTCTAACCAAAGTAACATGCTAAGGATGATACAAGGCCACAAAAACAGTGCACATGACTGGCAGTAGGTGCGGCCGCGCCATTTCGAGCAGAACACAGAAATAAAGGTTCTGCTTCTGCAGAGCTTCCTTCCAACCCATGCCAAACTTGTAATCAGACAACTATAACACTCCTAAACATGTACACAAGCTCAAATATCACAATGACCTGCTAATCCATACCAATTAACAGAGAATTTCATACAATTGCAAGAATTTTGATTTCAAGACTCAAGACTCCATTTTTACAGAAACTGAAATTGGGAAGCTAATAATGGAATTATACCTTTGTAATGTGAAAGAACTTGTTACTACTTGAACTCTTAAACTCTAAGGATGCTTGTATGCTCTCAATTCTCACTTAGCAATTCTCAACACTTGGAAAAATGGAAGGAGAGCTCATACTTATAGAACATCAAAAATCTGGACAATAACATTCTCCCCTAAATCAAACTCATGTGTTAAAGGATTGCATGGGGGTTAACAAGGAGTTGTTAGATTGGTTGTTTGAACTCATCATGATCACCACTCCCCCATGATCATGAGCTAGAGAGTTGGAAGAAGAAATAGGCTAGCCTTTTGTTATCACACGTGAATGAGATTTTAGAGTAAATGGACTCTCAATTTGGGACAAAGGAGAAAATCCTAGCATTTCATATCATCAAGGCTTGGTTTGGTCTATTTAATTTCCCACAATGAAATCTTAATGTACAATTGTTACCATATTGGGAATTTCAGGGATAAATTATACCCTCACCATGCCACACAAGGCTTTCAACGAGTTTCCACAAACTCCACGTATTCTCAAATTTTCAATTATTTAATATAATTGAGTTATCTCATTTCATATCACGAAATTGTTCATATTCAAATAAATATTCATTTCCATTAATATATTTATTTAATAATACGCAAAAATTCTCGGGTATTACACCTATTATGCGAATTCAAGCAACCAAACCATTAAAATCAGTCACTGTCATCTCAAGCCATAAAGCTATTTGTTTATTGAAAAACGGATGTCAAGCTTTCTTAGCTCATGTCACAGATTTAAACAAAAATACATTAGTTTTGAATGATATTTCTATTGTTAATAAATTTCCTGATGTATTCCCTGAAGAAGTTCCTGGCCTACCCCCAGAGCGTGAAATTGAATTTTGTATTGACCTTGAACCCGGTACAAAACCAATTTCCAAAGTCCCGTATCGAATGGCTCCTATTGAACTTCAGGAGTTAAAAATCCAACTACAGGAATTGTTAGACATCGGTTTCATTCGTCCTAAAGTACGCCTCCTTGGGGTGCTCTGCTCTATTCGTGAAGAAGAAAGATGGGAGTATGCGACTTTGTATTGATTATCGGGAGTTGAATCATGTCACCATCAAAAATAGGTACTCATTGCCACGTATTGATGACCTGTTTGACCAGTTGCAAGGTGCCAAATTCTTTTCAAAGATCGATCTTCATTCTGTATATCATCAGTTAAAGATTAGAACCGATGACATTCCAAAGACGGCTTTCAGAACTCGGTACGGGCATTATGAATTCCTAGTCATTTCTTTTGGATTGACTAATGCTCTTGCTGCCTTCATGGATATGATGAACCGAGTATTCAAGGAATATTTGGATCACTTTGTGGTTGTCTTTATTGATGACATCCTCATATATTCCAAAAGCCGTGAAGATCATGAGCAGCACTTGAGGCTGATACTCCAAAAGCTTCGTGAAAACAAGTTTTATGCCAAGTTGAAGAAATGCGAGTTCTGGCTTGAGGAAGTAGCATTCCTTGGACACGTAGTATCAAGTCATGGAATATCTGTTGACCCGACAAAGATTGAAGCTATTCAAAGTTGAGAGCAACCTAAATCAGTGACCGAAGTACGTAGCTTTCTCGGCTTAGTTGGTTATTATCGGAGATTAGTAGAAGGGTTTTCTCGAATCGCTACTCCATTAACTCAACTGACTCGGAAAGATACAAAATTCGGTTGGAGCATGGAATGTGAGAAGAAATTTCAAGAACTCAAGAGGAGACTCATTTCAACACCTGTTCTGACAATACCATCTGGCTCGGAGGGATTTGTCATATATAGTGATACTTCGGGCAAAGGGTTAAGATGTGTTCTCATGTAACATGGGAAAGTCATAGCCTATGCCTCATGATAACTCAAAGAATATAAGAGGAATTATCCTACTCATGATCTAGAGTTGGCAGCAGACATTTTTGCACTAAAGATTTGGAGGCATTACTTGTATGGGGAGAAAGTGGAGATCTTTATGGATCATAAAAGCCTCGAATATTTCTTCATCCAAAAGGAACTCAACATGCGGCAACGATGTTCGCTTGAACTGTTGAAAGATTATGATCATACCATTCAATACCATCCTGGTAAAGCGAACGTAGTAGCTGACACATTGAGTAGAAGATCATATGCGGGTACGAGTGCGATATTGTCAACGCAAAGGCCCATTTAATATGACTTGCAACAGATGGAGATAGAGTTAAAGACTCTAGGGACCCACGTGATGATGGCGAATATACGAGTAGAACCGACTTTAATCGATAAAGTTAAAGCTGCTTAAGCTATAGCTGATGCGTATGAGGAAGAATGTGCAAGAAGGTGTTATGTCGGAAGCAAGAATCAATAAAGAAGGAATACTTCAAGTCAACTCTAGACTTTGCGTTCCTAACGACTCTAATTTAAAGTATAAAATTATGATGGAGGCACACAACAAACCATTTGCAATCCATCCTAGGAGTACCAAAATGTATCATGATCTTTGACATACATTTTAGTGGAGTAATATGAAGAGAGAGATAGCGGAGTTTATCTCAAGGTGTTTAACTTGTCAACGAGTCAAGGCGGAGAATCAAGTACCAAAAGGTCCATTGAAACCACTTGAAATTCCAGAATGGAAGTGGGAGCACATTACCATGGATTTCGTTATCAGTTTTCCCAAGGTTTCTCAAGGCATAGATGAGATTTGGGTCATTGTTGATAGATTGACCAAGTCGGCTCATTTCTTACCTATACGAGAAACTTATACACTTGAACGTCTTGCTCGTATGTACATAAACAATATTATAAGATTGCATGGTATGCCAATCTCCATAGTTTCTGATCGAGACCCAAGATTCACTTCAAGATTTTGGGTTAGTTTGCAAAAAGCGATGGGCACGGATTTACGATTTAGTTCGGCTTATCATCCTCAAACGGACGGGTAGTCAGAGAGGACTATTCAAACTCTTGAAGATCTATTAAGACTCTGTGTCCTTGACTTTAAGGAAAGTTGGGACAAGTTCTTACCATTGGTGGAGTTTTCCTACAACAACAGTTATCAAGCAAGTACTAGCATGGCTCCATTCGAGGCGTTGTATGGAAGAAAGTGTCGTTCTCCAGTATGCTGGGATGAGGTGGGTGAAGCAACGTTGTTGGTGCGTATGACTAAGGAAACAATTGAAATGATCTGATAACATATAAAAAAATCACAAGATCGACAAAAGAGTTATGTTGATCTTCATCGAAAGGACGTGGAATTCGATTTTGGAGATCATGTGTTGTTACGTGTTGCTCCATGGAAAGGAGTTACGAGATTTGGAAAGAGGGGAAAGCTCAATCCTCAATTCATTAGCCCATTTTTAATCCTCGATCGAGTAGGAACTGTGGCTTATAGACTCGATTTACCGCCAAGTATGTCTTGTGTTCATAACGTTTTTCACATATCTATGTTACGTAAATATGTGAAAGACCCGAACCACATTATTGAGTTAGAACCGAATGAAATAGCGGAAGATTAAACGTATGAAGAGGTTCCTGTTAAAATCTTGGATAAGAAGGAGCATATTTTATGCTCCAAGGTTATACCTCAAGTCAAAGTTTTGCGGAGAAACCACGATGTTGAGGAAATGACCCGGGAGTTAGAATCTGAAATGAAATCAAGGTATCCTTACCTCTTCGACATACCAGGTATGTACCCTAATTTCGAGGGCAAAATTTCATAAGAATGGGAGGTTGTAAGACCCCAACTTTTATGAATAAAGATGAATTTTCTATAAATATCATTTTTGAATATTATGGAGTGAATTTGATATAATGTTATAGTTGTGGGTAATATTTATAAATTTTGCAAAGTACGCAAGTTATTATATAATATTCGATTGGTCGGGGAATATTCGTTTTAACAGGGAATATTCGTACGACGACACAATCATTGATGGACCCCACAAACGGAATTATTGTTGGATTGAGAAAACGACAAAAATATCTTTTTATAAATAACGGCATAGTTGTTACCATTAATACTGCTGGAATACTTGGTGGTTAAAATACGATGAATGGCGTTGTTGTTGCGATAGCTAGATACAGTATTGCATACAATATTTTTGAATTATTGATTCTTACGTAAGAAGGCACTACTCAATAATTGTTGCAGTAATTATTGTTCAATATTTTATTTTATTGATTCAATAATTGCTGCGTTGATATTTTCTATTATTGTTGTTTCAATAATTGTCATTGCACAGTATTTCCCATTATCAAATTAATAATTCATATTATTTGAATAATATTATTAGATAGCATTATTGACAATGTCTAGAAAGTTCTGTCAAGGAGAGGTTTGGTCACCTAATTGCGCGCTAGTAAGGAGAAATCCTTATCAGAAAGCCCCCTCTTTCCTGGGAACGGCCTGGTTATCATTATTATGATTCTGTAATACTATTTATGAATAATTAATTATTGATTTATATGATAAGGAAATATTTATTATATGTGGACATAAATGATGGATAGGAAAATATTTATTTTATGTGGTTATAAATGAAAGAATTAATGCTGAGGTGTTTTATCAGTATTTTGTCGGATTGGAGGTATTAAAAAATTAAATCGGTGTTTTTAAAGCTCTATTGCGTGAGTTATAATCCGACCGTTGGATCATTGTAATTTTTGGATATGTTATACATGTATAAGTTGAGTATATTTCCACAAATTTTGAACCGTTAAAAATTAGCGTATGATTTGTTATGAATTTTAAGAGGGGTTGAAAATCATCCGTTTGTGAATTTCGGATATTTTCTGTTTTGAATTTGGAAAAACTTAAAGCTACAAAGTTGCAAAGAATTTGATTTCGTGTGGAATGGACATAAAATTCGTATTTTTCTGATAAAAGGGCTATTTATTATGAATTATTGAAATTTCGGAAATTAAAATATTTTTATTAAAATTATGGGTGGGACCCACTTTTATTTTGGTGGAAAAATGTGCTAAATTTTTGGTTCAAGAATGGAGTGCTTGAATTGGTCTAATACATGTGCGTAGGAAAAGAAAAATAATATTATTATTTTATTATTTAGTTTCCTATGGCGTTCTAGCATTTTTCTATAAATAGGCGCTTAGGTTAGAATTGAAAATAACACCAGAATCAGAGAATTCTTCTTCTATAGTATTGAGCGTATTTCTTTAGAGTTTTAGAAAGCTTTGAGCGTAGAAAATAGTGAATGTTTTCTTCAAGAATATCCCCGCTATACCAGTTGGAATACTCTTCTTTTCAAGGTAAGGGATGCTATTTTTGTTCAATATTTGCTTGAAATAATATTTTCTTCCATACTCTGTAGTATGTAAGTAATATTATTTTGTTTCAGATTTTGAATTCTATACTCGTTTTGTTAAAGTTTTGGCTTCTATACTCCATGAAATTAGTAGAATATCCATGATATTTGCGCTTCATCCAGTATCTTTTCATGGAAATATTATTCTGAGCATTCTTGATAAGTTTTACCTTTTCATTCCGGAGTACTATTCATGGGTTTACTATTCTCGAAGTATTATTCACGGGGTACTATTCACCTGGGGTACTATTCATGATAAAAATTGATTCATTTTCGGTCCAAATTATTTTTGGTACAATATTATTCTTGAATTTTACTCCACAAAGCAGTATCATGTTGACAATTTGGACGTTATTGATTTCTGGAAAAATTAAATTATAAATCTTTAAAAACTTATCCTTGAACTTGTTTTATTGAATTCTTATATCATTGTCATCATCCTCACGTTTATATTCTGTTGAAAGTCATCTGTGGCCTGCAGTGCATAGATGGACTTGGTATGATTATGACCAGGGATTATTTGGTATAATCATGACCGTAATGTTACAAATGATGTGGTAAAAGTCCTCATTGGCCCGTAGTGCATTGATGGACAGTTGTTGGCATGATCATGACCATTGATGAATACACGAATATCGTTGGCCTGTAGTGCATGGATAATTTATGGTCGTGATACTAAAGAATATCCTTGGCCGTAGTGTAGGGGTGATTCGATGATGTGGATTATTTATTAAGCTGAGTCGCAGAGATAAAAGTGATTAAAAACCTTTTAAATCATAGAAGATAGTATATTTTATGCTCTACTTGACTCTTCTAATGGATTGCTTGTTCCGCTGCAGTTAAACTTGATGTTTGTTATATTTTATCAGTTTAATACTGTTGAAGGCTAACGATAAATTATTCTGCATTATCTTAGTAATAATATTTCTTACTGGGCTAGTTGATCTCACCCTTTTGCTTTCATTGTCCTCTTCAGGAAATAAGAACGTAGCCGAGACTAGTCGGGGAATGGAATGACGGTCCAGATGATAACATTAGTAGTCCTCACTATTCTATGAAATAGTGTGATAATAAATGTATTGAGGACTCCATTTGAGTTGAATACTGTCTAGAAGACAATATTCATATTAAAACTCTCAGTTTATGTTTTGTCGTATGTCACACGACAGTTATATTATTAAGTTGTATTTAAATTTTGTACCATGTATTTGGCGACTCAAGATGAGTGATGTATACCTGTTTTGTGGGCGTCACAAAAGTCAAGAACAAATACGGATCCCTCATGCACATTGACGGTGGAAGATTATAAGTGACTATAATGACTGGCCAAATTGAGTACGGCTGGCTAAAATTATTAAAAGGGAAAAATCCATAAGTAGCCATACCAAGCCTAACATTCCTAACTTCTTCCTCAAACTCAGGATAATTTGCATCAAATCTCTTCCATTCATCTCCATCCGCTGAGTGAGTTAGCTGACCAGGCACGACATCCCTTATTCGATGCTAACTCATATGTTGAGCCGTATGAGACGACATGAATACCCGCTGAAGCCTCGTCGTAAGAGGAAAGTACTGTAAGATTTTCCTGAGAACATGTTTCTCCTTCCCCCCCACGTTTTGTCACCTTGTAGCATGGTAAGCTATATATATCACATTGTCCCTTATCTCTGTCCTCCCCATAGTATAACATGCAATCCTGCTCACAAGCATCGATTTTCTGATACCCCATATTTAACCCCTTGACCATCTTCTTCACTTAGTAATAATTCGCAGGAAGAATATGATCCTTGGGTAAGAACTGTCCAACTATAGTAAGCAAATCGTTGAAACCTCTCTCACTACGGTCGTGCTCATTCTTGAAGTGTAAGAGCAGCGTCACTGCAGAAAGCTTGGTGTCCGTATCATTTCCCAGATACAATGCGACCCCATATTCAGATATCAACTTGTAAAAGGCAGTAGCTATATCATTTGGCACTTGCTTAGCACTGCTTGAAGAAGGCTCATTTTCAGCCCAGTCAATATTAGTAGGGCAATAAGAATCGGGCAATATCTCCACTAGATAATAGTTTTTGACGTATGAATCCTGTAGAATTGGTTGTTCCACAATATTTTCAATCACATCTGATTCCCCGCGATGAGTCCATACAAAGTACCCATCCACAAATCCATGGGAAAATAAGTCGAATTTAATCTCGTCGACTATCTTCTAAATTAGGTTTTTACACTTGACACATGGGAATCACATCTTCACGTTCGGATAATCAACATGTTCTATTCCTTTGTTCAAGAAATCTGACACACCAACACGATAAGCTGAGATTAATCCCCTCCCATCACTGGGTATCCTACGGTACATCTAACTCCGGTCGGTTGACATTTTTAACTAAATAGAAGACACATTCAGTACAGGGATATTAATGCATGAATTAGATATTTACCTAGTATCTCCACTCTATAGGAAAGGGGTAAGGCTTCTATCCCATTATTGGATACGTCTCGTCACTAGTGCCAACACATTGAGTACGTTTCATGAGTTTCAAGAAAATTTCGGTAGCACCCCCCCCCCCCAATGGTCTCCAAGCACACGAAATAGACTAAGATAACTTAATCTAAGTATGCACTCGAAGAACATATAGAGATAACAGTCGAAAAATTCTCAAAACAACAAAAATGTATCGTTTCGTATTGGCACTGGCCTAAGTGAGAGACATAACATCCAGTAACAGTCCCAAACTGGGGACTATTCGACATTCACTCCTACTAAGTGAATGTCAAACGGGTTTCTAAGTTCTAAAGTATAGTACATATATTATTGAGTGTATTGAAGATTAAAGGGAGAATATTATTGAGTTTATTGAAAATTATAGCAAACAAAGGAAATGTTACTTAGTTTATTTTGCCAATAATAAACTAAGTAAGTGTTACTTAGTTTTTGAGAATTGTCATTTGGAATATATGGATACTACTGTTCGACATTCACTCCTACTTGTCAAACGGGTTTCTAAGTTTCATATTATAGTACATATATATATATTTATATATATATATATATATGTATATAATACTTATTGAGTTTATTGAATATTGCGACAAACTAAGCAAATGCTACTTCGTTTATTTTGCCAATGAAAAACTAAGTAAGTGCTACTTAGTTTCTCAGAACTGTTGTTTGGAATATATATGGAGACTACTATTAAATTATTTTATTTTATTTTATAAAATTTAATTGTATGAATTATTTTATTTTATTGTATTATTTTATTTTGTACTATATAGTATATAATATAATTTTAGATTATTTTATTAAATTAAATTAAATTCATTTTTTATTTTATTAAATCAGATTAAATTTATTATTATGTTTTAATATATTTTATTTTATTTATATTATATTTATTTTAAATGTAATTTATTTTATTTTATTTTATATATAATATTTTTAATTATTTTATTATAATTTTTATTTTTATTATTTAATTGAATTTATTTTTTATTTAATTTTATTTTTTAATTTAATTTATTTTAATTTTTATTATATTAATAAATTTAATTTGTTTTATTTTATTCAATTTAATTTATTATTTAATTCATTTTGTTTTATTTTATTAAATTGGATTAAATTTATTATCATGTTTTAATTTATTTTATTTTATTTTTGTTATATTATATAATTTTTAAATTTTTATTAAATTAAATTAAATTAAATTAATTTTAAATTAAATTAAATTTAAATTATTTTAATTAAATTAAATTAAATTTATTTTTTTATTTTTATTTTTTAAATATTTTTATTAAATTTAATTTAGTTATTAAAGTAAATCAAATTTGTTTTGTTTTATTCAATTTAATTTAATTTATTATTTTATTTTATTTTGTATTATATTATATTATCAAAATTTTAAAATTTATTTAAATTAAATTGATTTCATTTTATTTTATTTTAGTAGTAAGACACTAAGTAGATGCTACTTAGTTTATATTTTAATATTGTGAAACTAATTACTTATATAATACATGCAGGGCCCACAAATCTTGCAAATGAATAATTCTGACAGAAATTCCGTCAAAAATTTCGTCAGAAATAGCAAATATATCAAAATTAAAGGCAGCTCCAAAATCAGTGGCAAGAGTAATAATATAGTCATAAAATCAATGACAAAATATGATGTCTTAAATCAAATGATGTTAATCCGAATTTCAGCATATTTATCCCAATTTCAGCAAAATATAATTCCAAATTTCACAGCAACAACAAGTCCAATAGTATGCCCAATTTCAGCAGAATGGCAAAGTCAAAAAAAATTCACTCTAACAACAATATCAACAACTTAAAACAGGAAACAAATATTAGCAATTCAGTAATCTAAAATTCTCAAACGAGTTCTAATTTCAGCAACAACATATACATTATCCAAATTTTAGTTAAAATTATTACATTAAAACCAATATATATTAACCCTAAAAATTAAATTTAGGAATTGCAGTACCTTGAGAGTTCGCCAGAATTATAGTAGGATTAAGGAGGAGGAGGAGTCGCCGGAATCGCAAGAGGAGAAAGGAGGAGCCATTGCCAGCAGGGGGGACAGGTGAGACCGGTCGGGAAGGGGGCCGACTATGGTGGTAGGGGGGAGATGAGTGTTGAGTTGTAAGGAGAAAGGGAGAGGGAAATGAGAGCTACAGTGAGGAGAGAGAAGTGAAATGAAAACTGAATGAGGCGGCTGGAAGAAGACGATATTAATTAGGATTATTAATTATTTCTGACAGAATATCCGTCGGACTTAATTACCTCAAAATTAACTTTATTCTGACGCAAATTCCCTCAGAATTAACTATCATTCCGTTGAAGTTAGGGTTTGCGCTCGCGGGAAACTTGGCGCTAATGAGGGTATTCTACTTCTGAAGAAATTCCGTCAGTATAAGCTTATGTTTGAGGAACCTATCTTCGATGCAATTGTCTATCGTAAATAGGCTTATTTCGACAGATTTAAATCTGTCGAGAATAATTCTGTCAAAGCTAATGGTTTTTCTTGTAGTGAGGATGTTTTAAAATTAATCTAGTCTCTGTGGGGTTTGTACTTACTAGTTCTTCAATTTGACATTATTCACATACTGTTACATATTTTTATCACATCATACTCCACCCACCCTTCAACCCTAATTCCATTATCTCCCCCAAACCGATTCAACCCCCATACTTCATTCCATTCCACTACATGAACCCAAACTCAAGCCGCCAGATTTAACTAGTGGGTAATCATTCTCTTCTTCCTCTTCACCGATGAACCCGCCCCCATCCCAAATTTACCAACCCCCACCTGTAGAAGCGATACAACTCTATCCGCTACATTTCTATGAGGGGAGCTTTTTGCGCACCTCTCTTCTGCGCCCCTCGACCGTTCGCTAGCACTCTCATAATTCTATGGATTAACAGCTTTAAAAGCTCACACTACTCCTTCCAAGGGCTCTTTGTGAGCTTTCATCACATTATCGGAGGTTGAATCAAAAATTATATTTTTTCCAGCAATGAATATCTCATTGCTATCCTTTATACTCCCTTTTCCCTTTCCACTGTCTGTTACTGCCAAATACTTCATCTCGAATTCGTCTCATACATGGTGAAAGTGGAGAAGCTGATTATTGTGTTTGGCTCAATGTTTATCTAGTTAGGTTGGGTGGAGAAGGATGTCCAACCGATGCTGGCCTTAGTGTCATTTTTTGAAATCCAAAAAATCATTTCCATTTATGTTGATGAAGTTGATTATTTGGAATGCTAGAGATTGTGGTAATGAGTGTTTTTTTAGGTATAAAAGACTGACATCTTGCTACTATTTGAGACAAAAAGTGACTAGTTAAGTTTCACCTCATGCCATATGTTGAGACCAAGTTCGTTAAGGTACATTAAATTGATGGAAAAGAAGCTAAAGGTGAAATTTAGTTGCTTTGAAACCCTAACATTGTTTAGATCGATGTATATTAGTTCATATACTCTTAATATGAATAGTTTTATTTGATGAGCGATTTAATAAAGTACATTTGTAATTTAATTTAACTAGTTTGCCTTTAGTTATGTATGTTGTAAACTTTATGAAACAACTTAATATATTTTGTCAAGAATAGTACTTGAAATCCACTACAAGAAAAGTGGATAATCTCGACAAAATTATTTTCTACGGACTATTTTCTGTCGAAATAACTATATTTCCGACATAAGTTTTCGTTGAAAATCCTCGTAAATATAATAATTTCGATCAAATTCTATCGAATATTAGGCATCCCTTAGCGCCAACATTCCCGCCAACGCCAACCATATTTACAAGGAATGTTATGTATTTTTGACTTTGGTCAAAAATTACATAATTTCGAGGAAATAATTTTTGATGGATATTCTGTCAGAAATAACTTATAAAACCTAAAAAATATCAATTCCCCTATTCGTCGCTTTCTGTTTCTTTTTTTCTTAACTCTTTCTCATCTCTCAATCTCTCATCTCTCTCCTCTTCCCTCCCATCGTGTCCTCCTCCTCCTCTTTCTGTGCAAAGCTCGTGGCGGCGCTATGGTGGGTGTGGTGGAGGCACTGTAGTGGGTGTATAGTACAATTAGCTTAATTCACTTTAGATATCGGTTTTAGTAAGGTAATTGGGGAAACCCACATTTTGCTTTTTATATTCATTGAAGTTAGGGTGGATGATGAGTGGTTTTAGACCTATAAATTTTGTACTTTTAACTTGTTGATTTGTGAGTTTTCGAGAATTTTCTATTCCTTTTATGTGTTTTATTATTTTTATGTAGGAAATGAAGTTAGAAACTAATTGGTTGTATTTTAGTTAAATTGGAGCTATATGGATTGATTTTTAGTCAAATTGTAGTATATTGCAATTTCCAGCTTTTTTGCAATTTGACATCTCGAGCTACAATGGAGTTTTGGATGGTGTTAGAGTTTTAGAATGAGAAAGTGGTCTTCTTGAAGTTTGTAGAGAACTTCTCAAACTTTTCAGAAAGGCGTGGTTTACAAAAATTTGAGTTCGTTTGGACATCGAAACAGTGTGTCAAATTAAGCTAATCCGAACCTTGCTTGGATTAGATTCCTTTTTAGACCAGTTCACTTCAAAAGGCATAACTTGAGCTTCTGAACTCAAAATGAGGTAATTCAAAAGTATAAATTCATCTACATCTCCAGGGATACAACTTTCATGAAGAAACTAATCAAGATTCGGTCGTTATCTAATAGAAAATAGATCACAAATTCCAGCACAAAAGCAGATTTTCTAAGTGCAGAATGTTGAGAGCCGCGATGCCTGGGAGAGCTTCGGGGCGCTGTATTAGAGAGCCGCGGTGCTTGTGGCTTCAGCTGGGACCCAAATGTAGACGATTTTGACATGTTTTTGACTTTGGAATTGGATTGAGATACCTACTTTTGATAGGTTTTAACATGAGAGCTATAGATACACATCTTAAAGGCTGATGAAAAATGGAAACTAACACCCTAAAGAGGAGACTAACATACATCTAACATCTTAATACAACATCAAAACTAGGGTTTGCAATCAGATTTTCTAAGAGAGTGAGAAGGAAGCACACAAGAGAATCAAGACTTGAAGGGTGCGCTTAGAGATCAAGGATCCAGACAGATTTTATTCCCTAAACTCTTCTTTTTAATTCTTGTATACCTTGAGGATGTTATTGAATATTTTTATGATGTTCCCTTACTATGGTATGAACTAATTTGTTAATTAAGATTATAATGGAACCCAATGATTAGTTTAAATTGATTTACTCTCTTACTGGTTGTTATTGATTATATTCGAGTCATTTATTATATTCTGTGTTTATTGATAATTGTCTAGCTAGCAATTATTGTGATAACCTATATAAAATTGGATGTTGGATTATTAGTTTAGATCCGAATATGATAACATATGATTACGTTTACGCTCAAAATGATTTATGTTTTTTTTGATTTTTCAAATAACGCCATAGCTTTTATATGATATCATAAGATGTAATATTTAATAAAATTTAAAAATAAAAAACGTAGTTTTTCGGCTAATCAAACGAATTGCAAAATTCAACCGAGAATAATAAGGAAACGTTAAAGTCAACGATTTTGGCTACCTAATTAATTGAAGTAATCGAACTAAGGAAAGAAAACCTAGTTAAACTAATTAAGTTGAAACTTAATCCAAGTGAAGCCATTTGGACTAATCATAGGGGAGTGAGTGCTAAACGAGTTAGCCATCCCATCCCCACCATTTAACCATGGTTAAGTTAGGGGATAATTAACGTAATGAACATTTAACCCTAACTCTTGCAAGGGCTATAAATAAAGGTTATTCCTTCTTTATCTCTTACCAATTCATCAATCTAAGAGAAGAAACTCTAGAGAATTTGAGAGAGGAAGAGAGAGAGAGCTCAGAATTTGGGGAAAGAGCAAGGAAAGAAAAGCTAGCAAGTAGCTTTAGTAAAGAAGAAGTGGCAAGTGTCGACGCCGAGATTTTTTCCTATTTATGTTCTCTACCCTTTATGTGTTCTATGTTGATTTGATCTTGCTTAAAGGTAAGATTTTTGGAAAGACCGACATACAAATGTCGACGATTTAAAAAGTTTAATTTTGATTTGATTGGGTCGAATTAGATAGATTCACTAGTTGGTATGAGTTAAATGGTTGTACCAACTCAACTGAGTTTTGAAAAGTTTTATAATATGGCCCAATATGTGACTCTATTTAATTGGTCTTGGAAATCGAAATTCACAGAGTTCGGGGGCTTGCTTAAGCGAGTGGAATGTGTTAGGCACCCCCCGAATTCCGTAAAACACGGCTACTGCATCTTTTCAATTCCCTAAGCATTTAAAGTAAGTATGTGTGTGTGTATGTGTGTGATGCAAATAAATGTACTCGAAGTGAGTTATTTGAAAGTAGTGCTATGCCTTTTTTGCACCTATATTCAAAAAATTTGATTTAGTGAAAAGTTTAATTTTAAGCAAATAATATAAAAGTGATGTTTTGAAAATAGGTTTTCAAACCCTTATGCTCGCACAAGAATCGAGGCCTTTGATACTTTCATTTTATTCCATATTAGGTTTGATTTGATTTTATTCAAGATGCGAAACATCTTTGACAGTTTATATAAAAATATATATAAGTTTCGGACTTCTTATGGGCATGAGAGCCATCGAAGTAAGCTCGAGCACCACAATCACAATTTTCACTATTTTGGGGCCTTAAAGGCCTTAAACCCGTATTCTCATTTTAAGGCCTTGGATTTACAAGCAAAAAGATTTGTAAGCTGGTTGTACAATTGAAAAGGTCCATCACAGGAGCCAGATCTAAATCCATTGATTGAATCATAGATCCCGTAGCTCCTAGGCTCACAGGATATGACATAAATAGCCTGCATAACGAATATACATAAATAAAACACATATATTTACTCTAAATGTTGCAAAACAAAGGACTCATCAGTCAAATCCTTACATGCGTATAGCCAAAGCTTCCAATGTCATCTGGATATAGATCTAGGGCCACATGGTTGCTAAATATTTACAAAAAATAGAAAGAAAAATAGATCTATACAGATCATAGCCATTCTAGCTTCCAGGCTCAAGTTTTATAGCTTTTGAACCGGTGAAAAGCTAGATTTGGCTAGATCCAGTACAGATCTAGTCAATAAAGCTTAAATATTGATATTTAAAAGAAATGAATGGTTAAAATGTTAGATCTGACAGATATAAGCTACTAACTATATATATAGCACTTATATATGTATTAGAGTAAACGAAAAGAGTAGATTAGGCAAAATCTTACAGTTAAGCATGAGAATGGCTATCGAACGACTTTAGGTGCCTCAAAACTCATTTTCCACTAGTTAAAACTTGATATGTTATAGTATATTTGTATATGAGTGTCTACAAAGAAGTTTTACAAAGATTGAAATGAAGAAAAGATGTCTTTAGCTCTCAAATGGCTTAATTTCTCTCGCATGTCTACTTATGGCTGGGCCTGGTGGGCTATGCTGTCTCGAAGTACATGCACACCGACCAATGCGCAGTTTGCTTAAACCTTCATAACTTGTAATCCGAGAATCCAATGGAGGTGTGTCATAGCTTTTCGAAAAGCTCTTTCTGAGAGATACTCAATGACATGGGGCTTGACCTTTTTTGAATCTGAGAAGATAGGTCCATGACCAGATCTTCAAGTCTTCGTAGTCAGTCCATTGAGCTATCTGGCGTAGTTTTCACTTGGGATTGCTATGATGGTTCTGTATGACATTATTCGTAGTAGTTTGATCAATTTTAATGTTAAGTTGGAAAATTACTCTTTTGCTCTTTCAGGTTGGTTCCAGGCTTGATGTGCTACAGTTGTCTTTCCTCAGGGTTATCTCAAGGGTTTGACTGCTATTGACTTCTGTCTGTCCTCAGGGTTATCTTTGAGGTTGATTTAATATTTTTCTCGATGCTGTCTCTGGGGGTCTAGTTTGATGATTTCCCAGGGTTTCCTCTGGAAGATAAAAGATGATTTTTCTCTCTCGTAGGGTTAGTAATAAGAATGCAAAATTTCGAGTGTCTACAGATGCCCCTCTTTATCATGTTTATGCAATGTAATGGAATGAACATGATAAAGATTGCTAGACACTGGAAATATGATAAATGCAAATGTAATGCAATACATGGTATGATATGCTATGAATGTTATGCCTTTGTGAGGTTAGCTGCCCCAAGTTGTATCAATGACCATTCCCTACTTTCTGCTGGGGATGATTATCATAGCTGATACCATCGGACTTTTTTGAAGTTCACATTGGAGTTGTTACCAATGCTGGGGATATTCTTCTTTTTACGAATAACCTCATTGCAGATGCTTATCATGATGATAGTTTGCCCTAGTTTTCTTCATCAAATCTTTCCCGATGCTACGCTAGGGTTGTCACCAACAGTTTGGATTTCTTTCCAGTTGATGTCAGTGTTTCTACTGAGGGTAGAGCTCTCCATGATCAATTATCACAGAATCCTCTTGATGCCTACTCGAATGATAGTTTACAAAAGTTGACAATCACCGAACCTTCTCGGTGCCTACTCGAACGGTAGTTTACAAAAATTGACCATCACCGAACTTTCTCGATGCCTACTCGAACGGTATTTTATAGAGGTTGATCATCACCGAACTTTCTCGATGCCTACTTGAACGGTAGTTTTCAAAGGTTGATCATCACCAATCTTTCTCGATGCTTACTCGAACGGTAGTTTATAAAGGTTGATCATCACCGACCTTTCTCGGTGCCTACTCGAACGGTAGTTTACAAAGGTTCCAACATCACCGAACCTTCTCGGTGCCTCGGCTGGAAATTTCTTTTATAACAGATTCCATCATCAGTCATTCCCGATGAAGATAGTTTTCTATAGTTGCCTTCACCAGGTTCTCCTGATGCTACGTTGGAGTTGTCGCCAACGATTTGGAATATCAAATTCTCAGGTCTTTGTTGAAACAATTTTCAACGGCTTACATCACTGGACCGGTTGAAACAAATTCTCTGGTCTTTGTTCAAACAATTTTTCTGTAACATACTGAAGTTTAACCGGTGGAAACTGAGTTTGCAGGCCTCAAAAACTATCTGAAGTCTTTTTGGCATCCCATTGTAAGATTTTTCAGATTTTTTTAGCTTTTTCTACTTTTAATATATATATATATATATATATATATATATATCCTCAAAATCGATCAATCGTGCTCGGATAGAATATTCGTGGTATTTACCACTTATATATATATATATATATATATTTACGTCTTATATATATATAAATATATCTGCTTTAACTACTTTTGCAATATATATATTTAATCTTCTAGCTTGTGGACTAAATTTGTCTAAATCTAGCTATCTCTAACTTTGACCGGTTCAAAAGTGACTAAACTGGAACCGTTGAAGTTAGAATGACATAGATTTATTTAAATCTAGTTTTCTTTCTATCTTTTGTACATATTAATCTATCATGTGAGCCTAGGAATCATGTGATCGAATATTCAGCTTGTGAATCTAGATTTGATTCCCACGATGGACATTTTTCAGCTGCAACGAGCTTGTAAATTATCTACGGTGTTTGGATATCCTTGGATGACTATCATGCCCATAAGGAATTCGGCACTTCTATGTATCTTATTTTCTCGAAGATGCTTCACATCTCGAAAATAAAAGCAATCAAGACGAATACAAAATAAAATGGAAGTATCAAAGGCCTCAATTACTATTGAGTATAAGGGTTTGAAAACCTATTTTTCAAAACATCATTGCTATATCTTGCCTAAAACTAAACTTTTATATACAAGTCAAACCCTTTGTATATAGGTACAAACGAGGCATATCACTACTTCTAGATAATTGCACTTAGGCCCAATAAACACACATACATACACACATATAGATAAATAAGTTAATTGAAAAGTTACGGTAACCATGTTTTCACGGAAGTCAGGGGGTGCCTAACACCTTCCCCCCGCTTAATCAAGCCCCAAACCCAATGCATCTTGGTTTCTAAGGCCATTTAAATAGTGTCCAACCATTGGGCTTTTGTGTAAACCTTTTTTAAAATCGGTTAGTTGGTACAACCATTTCAAATCTACCAAATTGCGACTCTAAAAGTCAAATCGTCAACATTCACATGTCAGACCTTTTCAAACTCGCCTTTTCAGACAAAACTCTACCAAATAAAAATAGAAAAGGGCAAGCATAGAAAGGGACATAAATCTTCCCGATGTCGATAGGTGGTGACTCTACTGCGGACTCCAGTAAGAGGGCTTAGGCCGCTATTCAACCTTTTCAAAACAAAACTTTTTATCTACTTATGAGTGAATACTACATTTACATTGAATGCATGTGTACTAATGCTTTATTTACTGTACTTTAGTGCTTCGCACCATATCTGCCTGTGATATTAGTGCTTCGCACACGTCATCATTTTCATACGGTGAGACGCGATGTATGTGAATGTATGTTGTGTGATTCCTCCACCAAAAGGAAAACCCGTCGGTGTTTGATTACTGGACTCAAGGGAGACTAATCCCGCGAGGCTCGGGAAAGGCACCACCTAGATTCGCTCCAGTTGAAAGATCAGATTAACTTCCCATCCAGTAAATTGCGATGATTTGGGGACCTTCATGCCGAAAAGCCGTGAGAGTAGCCTAAGATAGGTCAGCCTTTGATAAACCTAACGCGAAGGGAAGTCTCTTTATACATTCCTCTTTCAATTACATGTAATTTCAATTCCATGTCAATCTCATTATAATAGAAAATATAAAGGAAGATGTAAATATACATTCCTTTTTCATATCAAGACCTGTCATGCTATTATGTCATCAAAATAACTGACATCTGTTTTGCAGGAGAATATTAAAACACTCCTAAAAATAGACACATTGCATAACATACAACATCTTCACGTTTTCCCAGACTAAACTACGTAGTCTTTTTGCAGGGAGGAAATGATTGGTCTCGTTACCCATTCAAAGTCTAAAAAGGCACTAAGCCCACCATCAGACATGGCTACAAGTTTCCAGCCTGATCCTACTCCTGTTTCTCGAGAGGAGTTTGAAAGATTAAGGAATCAAATAATAGAGGAATCCAGGGTACGAGCAGAGAAGTCCCAATACTTGAGTCTCAGACTAAGAAGTCCAACACAACCCCTGAAATCATTCATCTTAAAGAAGATCAAGACACCGGTGATATTCAAAAAAAGGTTCAACAAATGGAAGAGACCATTTGATCAATCAAAGGGACTAGAACGCATAGAAGCGTTACCTATTCAGACCTTTGTATCTTCCCCGGGTACATTATTCAGAAAAATTTAAGGTCTAATTTTGAGAAATATGATGGATTGGGAGATCTTTACACTCACTTAAAACTGTTCATTGGAGAACTTAGATCCTGCGCTGAGGATGAAAAACTGAGAATGCAGTTGTTTCAAAATAGTCTAACTGGAGAAGCTAGAGCATTATACGCTAGATTGGATAACTCCAAAATTCATTGCTAGGAGGAATTAACCCATGCTTTCCTCAATAAATAAAACTTTCAAACTCAAATGGCTCCAGATTACCAAAGTTAAGAAAAAAAATAATGAGTCATTCAGAGAGTATGCCCAAAGAAGGAGGCGTCTGACTACTCAAGTAATCCCATCCATGACAGAGACTGAGATGGTGATGATCTTCATAGACATTAAAAAAGCTCCATTTTATGAGAGGGTCCTAGCAAGTATAGGAAAACCATTCTCAGAAATGATCAAGCACGGAGTAATGGTAGAGATGGGGTTAAAATCTTGGAAGAGTCAAGACCTCGCCACTTTAAAAGTCGTAGCTGAGCATATCCAAGCAAGAAATTATGGGAATAATCCCTAAAGAGTCCATAAGAAGAAAGAAGAGGATGTATCCTTGGTGCTACAAGGATAAACTCAAGGAGGCAATCAAAACTTGCCTATTCAAAGGAGAAACTATTCCCCTTTTCAAGCACAATTCTAAAATCCTCCATTGCTAAAAAGTGGAGAAGTTAGACGTCCAAAAGTGTTCACACCCTTTTGGGGACTCATTGGAAAACATGTTTAAACTTCTAACAGTGCAGAAGAAAATTACTCATCTCCTTCCACCAGCCAATCAAAGTGGAAAGGGCTTCAATCCGGGTCATGACACCCAAGATTATTGGGCCCTCAAGCACAAGATCCATGACTTAATAGACTGTGGTGATATTGTGGGGACAAAGCCTGAGAAACCACATGTTCAAGATAACCCTCTCCCTCAACACAAGGAAGAGAATGTGAACATGATCAACAGAGGGAGTGGAGAGAGTTCCAATTACCTCAAATACGTGGGTGGTTCTCCTTAAATCAACAAAGATAATTCCGATAAGTGGGATTATTTAGAGTTCTGGTTTATGATATAACGGAAGTTGAAGTCTATTAATAAACATGAATCCACTGGCAGAACTAGTTATACATCAGCATCAAGTCACATGGTAGTTGTTCAGACAGGAGCATGCAAGTCTCCTCTCCTTTATCACTAAAAATAAACCACAAACCTAAGAGAATGAAACCTTGGAGGAAAAGCTTGCAAAAAAAGTAAGATCCTAAGCCCATCGGGACTTTTCTAACAAAAGGGAGTTCACCCATTTGGGATAACCGATGGAAGAAATCTTGCTGATGCTGATCAATGAGGGAAAAATCATAGCACTGCTACCCCCAGTCAATCTACGTTTAAAGAGATTTGATGCTATCTGGGTCTGTCAATACCACTCTAATACTCGTGTACACATCACTAAAAGCTACTGGGCACTTTGTCATTTCATCGAAAATATGATTGATAGCGGTGACCTGCAATGGCAGACCATGACACCATATTGCCTGAGAGTGGGAAGACATTTCCTCTAGGAGCGTAAAGATGGAAGGAAGTCATAGAAGTCATATCCTTTGAGGGAGACCTGGCTGCAACACCCCTTACAATTCAAATAGTCAAGCTCAAAGGAGTTTAAAACCCTTTGAAGGTGGCTACATCACAACCACTGGTATTGCCATTCAGACTGCAGTATCCTATCACCAGCCTGAAGAAAGTCCCATGGAACTATGGGGAAGTTGAAGGATTAACATGAAATACAACTATTGTGGTATCCAAGGAAAACCCATTGTATCTCCCTCAACGAGTGATAGTCATCAAATCTAAGGGGAAAGTGCTCGAGGAGAAAATCGAGAATTCCTCATCAAGATGGGACATAATGAAGCCAAGGTGGTGAGAAGCTTAAAAGAAGCACCTCAATAGATATTTATTTTGGACTTGGTATTCTCTTCTGAAGATCATCAAAAGATCTTAATGAAGATATTAGAAGATGCCCACCTACCAAAGGCGGTGGATGTTGAAAAGTTTCATCATCTGGTAGATCACATTTTCAATAGCAATGTGATATCTTTCACTGATGATGACATACCCCCTGAGGGGACGGGTCATTGTAAGCCACTGCATATAGTAGTGATGTCTTCCGGATATATGGTCGGAGGTGTGCTAATAGATGGAGGATCATCCTGAAACATCTGCCCCTATGCCATGTTGGAAAGAATGAAGATCAATCCTAACTTGATCCGAAGCAGCCATAGTCATCAGAGCCTTCGATGGGTCTCGACGAGATGCTGTAGGAGAGGTTGAATTACCAATAGAAATAGGTCCATATACCTTCTACATATCCTTTCAAGTGCTCAATATCACTACAGGATGTAATTTACTGTCGGGAAGACCTTGAATCTATATGGCCAGACCCATCCCATCCACTCTTCATCAACAACTCAAGTATATCATCAATAGTAATCTGGTCACTGTCAATGCTGAACCAAAGTATTTTATCCAAAGTGATATGCCTCTAATCAGTTTCAATGAAAGAGTTGAGCATGTCATCTTCCACGACCTTGAGATGAGAAACACTCACTATCAACCTATTGGGGCTCCAGCTTTGAAACCTAGAGTTTCTGCTGAGGTAATGTCAGCCAGTCAAGAGATGATATCCTTGGACTTCCAACCAGGACAAGGGTTAGGAAAGAATCAGCAAGGAATCAAAAGCCCAATTCAAATTCTCAGCCAGACAGGGAAGTCCAGATTAGGCTATTCCTCTGGGTCAAGTCACAAGAACCCGCACAAGCATACACTAGTTCCTTCATCTACAATTCTATTGCCTAAACCTACAGATGCAGATTTTGTACGATTTCTAAGGAAAATTCTTGTTTTCGTGGCGGGTATGCTATTTCCTAAGCCCAGACTGGCTAGTGGGAAAGAAGTCCTAATTTCAGACCCAGACATTGAGGAAAGAAATCAAAGGCACAAACAAGACATAAAGAGACAGTTATCAAAGATGTACGTTCTCGTACATACAAAGGGTATGAACGATGATATCCTATATGATAACTGTTCAGAAGTCATTGTCATTATTCACGAGGAGGAGGATGATAACCGCCTCTTCATCATAGCTGTCCATTAGGACTTAACCCTAGGCAATTGATGCAGCACTCCTTATATTTGCCAAAAAGGGTAAAAAGGGAAAAAAATCTCTCTGCCCTGTAGATATCAGTAACTGTTTACTTTTGTTACATAGTATTAGTAGTTACTTTTATCATGCCATGCTAACACTTTGTATGATCAAACAATTTCATATATTAAGTGAAAGCATTTTGTTTTCAGGACTCCAAAGTTAGGTTCGTCAAAACTTGCTGATGGAATGCCAATTCTTCACAATGACTGCAACTTTGATGTAAAGTTGGACTCCAACTTGATGGAGATTGAGCAAGAGAACTATGAGGTGCTTGAGGAGATCAAAGAATGGGTCGATGATAAACCCAAACCAAACCTTAATTAAACCACCTCTGTCAACCTCGGAACCTCAGAAAACCCCAAACAAATCTAGATTAACATAGACCTTACCCCAAGCCAAAGGAATGACATGGTTGATTAATTGACCCAATTCCAAGATGTGTTTGTATGGTATCATGAAGACATGATCAGTTTGTTAACTGATATCGTCATTCATCACCTACCCATTCAAGAAAGTTTCAAGCTAGTCAAATAGAAGCTCAGGCGATTGAAACCTGAGTGGAGTTTGAAAGTCAATGTAACGGCCCAAATCTGGTCTATCTTCATACCTGGATTCCGACGTCACGGTCCCACTTCTTTCCAAATATACATCATTATATACTGAAATATAACAACATACATTCTCAAATTCCAGGTTCTAAAATCTTATAACCTCTTTCATTACAAATAATGATAATTACATTATTCTTTACCTCTTACAAGAGTGACTTTCATCCACCACCAAGGATACATAACCGTTCATTAAACTCTTCTATAGTTTAATTACATCTTTCTACATTACAAGTCTTCACTTGATCTTCACACTCATTCATCTAATGAATGAGACTTCTTCTGGATACCGATCAGCTTGATCTTTATGAGATCCTTAAGTTCTTCTACTTATACACTAAAATGTTTTTCATTTAAAACAAATGAGCATTTAATTGCCCAGCAAGTCATAGCAGTTGAACAAACAACTTTAAGAATTCAAACATTCCTTTATAACTTCGATAACCGAACGAAGGTTATAAAGCAGCTTGAATAATAGGAATAATCTTGATTCCTATCATTTAAAACATTATTCACATACACTTTGAAACACCTTCATAGTTTTACCTTTTTCATACTCATCGTGTCTGGCTAGAATCAATAGCACAGACTTAACAATAATGATTCATATATAAAAAGAACATTCTCTTATTAAACAGTTCAATCACAGAACAGTTCATCTCATAGAAACACCGAAGTGTTTACATTGTGGCACAAGGCCTCATAAGTTCTACCACCTTGTACAAATATCACACATTCACACATAGACAAAACTTCTCAAGTTCAACATCTAAGAAGTTTTAGAAACTAGCATTCATTTAAAATATTAATGAAGTTAGGAAACTTGCCTTATGCACAACTACAGCTTACGCTGAACTGCTCATTCCAATCCCTATAAAACACATAAGGAAATAATACGTACACCAATTAGTCATATATTAAACTTACACATTGTTTTAAGCTTAACTTTACTTCTTAGGGTTCACATTCTTTTAATTTAAGTTTACGCGACAACTTCCTTTACCGGTTTATGACTTCATGATATACGAAGATGTCTTACTCAATACGTTCATCATCTTTGATGATTTACATTCTTATCTTTTTCTTATAACTTCTCTAGGACTTAGCACACATCGCTTCTCTGCTAGTAGTCCATATGGTACTTTGAGTGGTTTCCCACAAACAAGCAACAAACAAGTTCCTGTCTCATCTACACTGCCATCACAGTGAGTTAGATCGGTTGTCAGTTTCGTATATACCTTCGCTCTCTGAAGGAATTGTTTAGCCCAACTCCCATATGTCAACCATCAAAGGTTACAATTGTACCACAACCTAACTTATCTTAATTTATCTAAACTATTAAACTATAATGTTTATTAAGTCAATTTCTTATTCCTTATGGCTTTCTGGAAAATAAATGCCATACCCAAGGATTCATTCTTTATCGTCCAAGTCATATAGTCTTTTGTATACTCAGAACGACCATTCAAGTAAATCATTAACTCGGCTTCATTACGTTATGCGTACTTATCTTTAATTCAGCTTCTACACCATTAATGGTTTAATCATTGGTCTTCATTATCTTACGGTCAAACCATACACGGGGTGTAGGTTCTGCCCGTTTAATATATATGTACACTCAACATTCACGCCAGTTAAAGTGTTTAACGCTTACATTTCATTCTAACATTCTCGATCCGACTCACCCTTGGACTTTCATTAATCTTCTTACCGCTCGTTACAGCTTCCTTGATACCATTTGTTATTCTTCCTTAATGTCGAAGCCATACGGTTCGCTGTATGCTAAGACCGGTCATTCATCACAACTGCGTTGTGTTCGCAGCGTCTATATTCTTTACACTCATCTCTCATTACCACAATATAACATCGAAATGTTATTCATTACCCTCGTCACTCAACGTCTAAGGAATCACAATCATAGCAATCCCCCACATTCGTTTATCGCGACTATAGTCCCCGGATATCAGTTCCGTAACCCGCGTTAACATTCTTTGTCTTTCAATCTCGTTTAATATTTTCATACAACCTTTACTAAGGGTTTAAATCACTTGTTTAAGTGTTACATTACGTGAACTACATGTTCATTATCTTCCCTTACACTTCCCCATAATAATTGAGCAATTAAAAGCTCATTATTGTGCCTTACCCTGCACCAGTGCTGCGGCGCCGACTCCCTCCTTCTCCTTAATGCCGCGGTGCCACTCACTAGTAGTTGATGGCCCGGTCTTGGCTGGCGCTGCGGTGCCAGGCTCAACATCTCCACAAACTTTTCTAAGTCTGGAAATTATTTAAGATGCTTACTTTAAAATCTCATATATTCTTCGTTATAGCTCAGAACGAGGTCGTTCTAAAGCCATTCTCTTCCTTATCTTACATACTTCAATCCCCCTCAGACAAAACTTCATTCTAAATCCATTAACATGCCATTCAATTGGCTTGATCTTCGTCCTTCGTTCATTTTACGTTTTTAACGTTCTTCGTTTGTTCGTCCGTAATTCGATCATCCGAACTTGAAATTCGTTTGTTCTTGAGTCCACGACTCAAGTTTTCTATGTTCTCTTACATTCTTATGAAACCCTATACGTTCAGGTTCATTTACTAACTTTCTAATTCTCATTCGTCTTTTACAAAATTTTTGCCATAATTTCGTTATAGCTAAGTTTTAATCCGTTCTTCATGAACATTTCTACCGTTCCTAACCAAGTAATAAGCATATAACTTATACGCGATGGTTTTAAACTTCTCCATTAACAACAATTACACTACGATGGTTTTAAATTTTTCCATCAATAGCGTTCTTCGCGTTCTTCGTTCGTTCTTCGTTTTTAATCGATATTTTGATTACGATTTCACTTTTTCTTGGAATTCGATGTTATAAAACACCATTCCTTACTTATTTTAGCGAATCATTCATATGATTCATTCGGATCGCTCAAAATCATTACAAATCTTATACTTCTTTAAGAAATTTATAAAATAAATTCTAATTCTTATCTCTTCTTTTCTCAATGATTTCAACCATATGAAATCATTCTTAACACATTTACTTCTTATTCTTATTAAGCTATGTTTTAAACATAGAAAACTTAAATAAAAATTATAGGAGACTAGGTTTCGGATTACCTTTCTCTTTTAATCTCTTTCCATCGAATAAAGTTTGCTCAAGAGCCAACTTTTCCTCTTTTTCTTCATCTGAAATCTCTTTCTCTTTCTCTCAAATGTCGTAGGATTTTCAAAATCCTAAATAAATGAAATTAGCTTCCTATTTATAGATTTTCCAAGCAAGGGGAAAATAGTAATTTCACCCCTCCGATTACTATTCACACCTCCTTACTATTCTACCTCCTTACTATTCTGTCTTGCAAAATTCGTCTAACAGTTCGAAAACTGCGATTCTCGAAATTCAAATATTTTTAGATATTTCGTCTTTTCTTTACCGATTAACTTTTACGTATTCTTCGGAACTCTGAAAAACTAAAAACCACTTTTCAATATTAAGCGTTTTCCTTCACGTTTTCCCCTAATGTAGTTAAATGAATGAAAAGTACATAACAGTACTTTTTGTCATTTTTATTTCGTCCAATTTCTGCACGTTTTTTGAGAAAAACTTTTATCGGCTTACTTAACTTTTCACAATATATTATCATCAAATCTTTCGACGGAATGCCATTTTGACATACCAAACTCTCGAAAAGGCTTAGGTTATTCGAACCCTAACCCTTAGGGTTTCATCAGGTGAATAGTGCCTATTTCGTATTTTCCCCCAGAAATATTTTGTTCCCAGAAAAATTTTATTTTCGTCTTGAAAATTCTTACTCGTTTAGTCTAGCTCGTAGCCATAATCCTCCCGATTAATAATCATCATAGGTTCTAGAACGGTTAATAAACACATAGCACATAATTGTATTAATAAAAATTCATTTTATTAATAACTAATTCTTTAATCTTAAATTCTGGACAATCCGATTTTTTGGGTTGTCACAGTCAAGGATGAAATTATGAAACAATTCAAAGCCGGCATCATCATGGTATCAACATACCCTGAGTGGCTATCCAACATAGTTTCCTGAGTGCGAGTATGCGTGGATTACATGGATTTGAACAAAGCCTGTCTCAAAGAAAACTTCCCGGTACCATTTATCCACATACGCATAGACAATACGGCTCAGTATGACATGTAATCTTTTGTTGACTGCTTTTCTAGGTACTACTAGATCATGGTTGTTGAAGAGGACCGGGAGAAGGCAACATTCATCACTCTCTAGGGAACCTTTTGTTAGGTTTGTAATATTTATGAACGCAATCAAATTGAACAAAACAAGCGGAAACGTGTAAAAATCAGAGTTTAAAAATTTTACAAATCATATACCTGGATCATTCTTTATGCACAATTATTATTTAAACGAAAAGATATGAAGAACAAGAATTATACCCTTGAAGATTCGAGCTTCGTCAGGTACAAGACCACTTCCAATCCTTTTCGCGTTCAACTTGAATCCACCGGGTTTGGTTCCTTTCTTTGATCAACACTAGCTACCCAAGTGTTTGGCCTCTAGAGGTGATCCTCCAAGAAAGAATAAAGATTCAAGAGGATGGGTGTTTGGCAAAACCCTAGTTTTTCTATCTCTCATAGAAAATGAGCATACTCTCGAACAATTGGAATCACGTCTGTTGTGAAAAAGTCAACCACAACTCTACACCCATAATAAGACTCCTCTTATTTATAGATGTAGGCAACCCTTCTTAACAATTAAGGTATTGGGCTTTATTTTAATTAATTAAACTCCTTTAATTAATTAGGCTCCTAATCTTATTAGGAATAATTAATTAAACTTTTAACTAATTATGCTCCTAATCTTATTAGGAATAAATGAGAGTACTTTTATTAATTAATTACCAAACTCCTTTAGGAATTAAATAATAATAATAATAATAATAATAATAATAACAATAATAATAATAAGACTCCTCTTATTAATTTATATTTAATATTTTCAAAATATTAAATAATAAATATTAAGCTATTTAATTTATTCTATCACCATAGATTAAATTAAATATACTTAACTTATTATTACGATTATGTCATTAACTTCTTAAATAATTATTCTTCCTTTTATGGTGTGACCCTTTAGGTTCTCCATATTAAACCGGTTGTGCATAAATCAATTAGAATAATTCTAATCTTATTTAATTAAATAAATTAAACTATTAATTTATTTAAATAAATAATATTTATTCTACAATAGGGATAAGCCTCCCTAGCGATCAACGACTTTCCAGATAATATAGATTTCAACATTAATCATAAAAGAACCTTTGAGTAAATAGTTACCGTACAATTCAATCCTTCCACCATACAATGTCCCAATTAAATATAAGACATGGAATTACTATCAAGTCTTATTTTATTTAATTATATGTATTTCGACTCTTAAATGCACAACTCCAAATAATGCAAATTAGAAACTCCTTTCTAATTTCATTACGCCTAACCGCCGAGGACTCTTTGGGTTGTCATTTATCGAATCACATAGGAAATTTCTCTTCTTTTACTAGAAATGGTAGATTCTTTATTGATCATACATTATCTCCATGTACAACTTATTATACCCAAGCATACCCTTTGATATACCATAAGGGTCTTAAAGAATAAGACAAAGTATAACTCATCATACACAAGATATTATGATGATCTCAAGTCCAAGGATCACTTGTACGACTATCACTACAGGAAATCCTATTGACATGCAAGTAAAACTCCATTAGGTATTCCTCAGCGAGCCATGTTCAGTGAACTTATTCACTAATAAGCACCTACATACTTGCTTTAGTGTCTCCACACAAATGATCATGAGATCAATCATCCTCATCCAATGAGCAAGCAACGTATGTACCAATCTATCCGGATTCACTAATCCCCAATTTAGTAATCCAACGATTGGGAACTATTATAGTTTTAAGCTTTCTAAGAATTTAGATCTCATTAGAATGATCATCATCATTATTCTAAAAGCATTGCTTAAAACTATGAGTTTATCACATATTATAAAATAACATCATGTAGATAATTAAAAGCCTTTAATAAATTAATACTTTTTATTAATAAATGAATAAGATTGTTACAAAGTATATGCTTTATCATCAAACATGATTGGCTTGTGTGCATACTACTTTCACCTTTTGCTACAGACAGTTGTCATTCAGCCTCATTAATGCCAGTGCTACCTATTAGTGAGCGATGATGGCTTTTTTCCATGATTTAATGCACAAAGAAATAGAAGTCTATGTGGATTATATCATTGTCAAATCTTGAAGGGAAGATAACCACATAGACCATCTCAAAAAGGTTTTAAATCGGTTGCGCAAGTATAACTTGAAGCTAAATCCGATAAAGTGTGCCTTCTCGAGTCCAAGTCGAGCAAGTTCTTTGGGATTTCTAGTGAGCCACAAAGGCATTGAGCTGGATCTTGCCAAAATTTAATCCATCACTGAGATGCCCATGCCCCAGTTAGAGAGGGAAATACAGGGAATTCTAGGGAGAATAAATTTCATCAGCAGATTCATCTCCCAACTCACAACAACTTGTGAGCCCATCTTTAAGTTATTAAGGAAAAACTCCTCCAAGAAATGAAATAAAGAGTGTCAAAAAGCCTTTCCATCAAAGAGAAATTGGTCAGAGCTCCTGTCTTGGTACTTCCCAAGGATGACGTTCCCCTGTTTATGTACTTATCAATCAATAACAATGCCATGGGCTGCATGCTAGGACAAAAAGATGATAGGGGCAAAGAAAGAGCTATCTATTACCTCAACAAAAGATTCAGCAGCAGCAAGCACAAATACACTTTGATTGAAAAGACTTGTTGTGCATTAGCATGGGCCTCCATGGGATTACATCATTATCTCCATGGTCACACAACCCATCTTATACCTTGCATGGATCCTCTTAAGTACGTATTCAACAAACCCATGTTGAATTGTCGACTGTCCAAATGGCAGTTAATCCTCCAGCAATTCAACATCATTTACGTGACCCAAAAATCTATCCAAGGTCAAGGAATTGCGGATCAACTAACTGTAACACCATCAGGGGATTTCAAACCCTTGGAAACATATTTTCTTGATGAAGGGGTTATAACAATTCAGCAACACCATCACAAGAATACAGTCCGATCGTGGAAGATGTATTTTAATGGAGCTGTAAACATGGAATGTGCCGGAGCAAGAGCAGTTCTGGTGTCAACTTTGGGAGAATAATATCTCGTTGCTATCAAATTGTAGTTTGTCAGCACCAACAACATAGCTGAGTATGGAGGCTGTATAATTGGGTTGAAACTAGCCCAATCCATGGGCGTTAAACAGTTAACTATCTTTGGAGATTCTAAGCTGGTAATCAAATAAACCTTTGGGGTCTATCACACCAAAGAATTTCATTTGTTGCCTTACCATCGGTAAGTTATCCAGATGGCTTCAAAGTTTGAACAAATATCCTTCCTCAACATTCCTCATAAAAGGAATGACATTGCTGATGCGTTAGCAACTTTGGCCTCCTTGATCAACATATTTGAAAGGGAAGACATCCTAAATATCAAATTTGCCAGCCAAAAGGCACCAGCCTATGGGAATTACATCAGAGAAGTATCTGATGAACTGTCTCCCATCCAACACCCTTGGTACCATTCCATCAAGAAATATCTACGAGTTGGATCTATGTGCACTAGGGCGAGTCAAGCTGAAAGAAATGGGATCCATAGAATTGCCATGAAATTATATGTGACCGAAGACGCACTTTACAAAAGGTATGCAGGACTAGGCCTTCTAAGATGCCTAGACAAAGACTAATCCCAGAGACTCATGGATGAAATCCATGGTGGAGTATGCGGCCCACACATGAGCGGTCCTCTATTTGTCAAGAAGATCATAAGAACAGGGCATTATTAGCTCTCTCTCAAAGCTGACTATGATGATTACGTCAAGAGATGTTATCAATGCAAAATTCATTGAAATGATATCCACGCCCCTCCAAGGGAACTCCACAATATGAGTTCACCTTGGCACTTCTCAATGTGGGGAATGGACATGATTGAGCCAATCCAGCCCAAAGCTAGCAATGGTCATCAGTTTATCTTCACCATGATCGACTACTTCACCAAGTGGCTAGAAGCAGCCTCTTTTCCCAGAGTTACCAAAGAGGTGATCATTGGTTTCATTAGAAACAATGTCATTTGTCGATATGGACAACTGGTGGTGATTATATCAAACAATGTCAAAACCTCAATAACCAAATGATAGAGGAATTGTGCAACAAATTCCACATCAAGCATCTTAACTCCGTCATTTATCGACCAAAGATGAATGGTGTTGTTGAAGCGGCTAATAAGAACATCAAAAAGATTATGCAAAAGATGTCCGCCAATCACAAATGATGTCCTGCCTTATTGCCTCTGACTCTATTAGCTTACAAAACGTCAATGCGCACTTCCACTGGGGCAACCCCCTACTCATTAACCTATGGCATGTAAGTAGTGCTCCCCATAAAGGTAGAAATGGAATTCCTATGAGTGTTGATAGATGCTCGAATGGAGTAAGACCAATGGTTACAAGATCGGTACCACCAATTATATCAATAGAGGATCGCTTGATCCTACAACAAGAAAGTTCGGCTATGACAGTTCAAAGAAAATGACTTGGCCTTGAAAAAGGTACTTGACAATCAAGATCAATCTAAAGGGAAATTCACCCCAAATTGGGAAGGCCCTTTCATTGTCAAGGAGGTATTGACAGGAGGAGCCCTCAGATTGCAAGAAATAGATGGCGAAGAATTTCCCCAGCTCATCAACTCAGACACCGTAAACAGGTATTATATCTGAAGTTACCTGCAAACCAGCATCCTAGTTCTGGATCATCAATTCATCAGTCAAATCAGGTTTTCAAACCCTTTCTAACCGCATCAGTTCACCAAAGTGAACTATGTAGACCTGATCTCCCCCAAACACGGGAGTACGTAGGCAGCCATTTATGGTGCGGTCTAACCTCTATGAAAAAAGAAAAACTCTTCACCACATACAACTTTCAACCTTTTCATGTTAGGTTGGAACTACGCAGACATGATTTCTCCCATACACGAGATTACGTAGGCAACCTTCTATGGTGCGGTCTAACCACAAAAACAAAAATAAATCAAAACCCTTAAACTTTGTCAACCTTTCGAACCTTTTCACACTAGGTTCGAACTACATAGACCTGATCTCCCCTATACACGGGAGAACGTAGGTATCCATTTACGGTGCATTCTCACCCCTGCTAAATCACAAAACCCGTTTAACGGTGCTATGATTGTTGGGTTTGTATATAGCACAATCTCGCAATTAAATTACACAAAAGGTGCGTAAGCGTAATAAAATAGGAATATAAAATTTTCATACAAACCCATCACCTAGATCATACTATGTGCATAATTATCAATCAATAGAAAAGAGATGGAGATTAGATTCATACCCTTGTAGAACTAGCTTCCTCAGGTACAAGTTCTCCTCCAATCCTTTTTGCATTCAACTTGAATCCACCGGGTTAGATTCTTTCCTTTGATCAATGTTAGCCACCCAAGTGTTTGGCCTCTAGAGGTGATCCACCAAGGAAGAACAAATATTCAAGAAGATAGATATTTGGCTTAAACCCTAATTTTTCTATCTATATAGAAAAAGGGGAGTACTCTCCAACTATTGGAATTACATGTCTCTCTAATATCTGATATAAGATTCCTCTTATATAAAGATATCAGTTACCCCTTATTAGGGTATTATTTAATTAATTAAACTCCTTTAGTTAATTAGGCTCCCTAATTTATTAGGAATAATTAATTAAACTCCTTTAGTTAATTAGGCTCCCTAATTTATTAGGAATAATTAATTAAACTCTTTTAATTAATTAGCCTCCTAATCTTATTAGGGATATATGAGAGTACTTTTATTAATTAATTCTCAAACCCTTTAGGAATTAAATAATAGTAATAGTAATAATAATAATGACTCCTCTTATTAATTTAGATTTAATATTTTTAAATAATAAATATTAAGCTATTTAATTTATTCTATAACCATAGATTAAATTAAATACACTTAACTTATTATTACGATTATGCCACTTACTTCTTAAATAAATATTCTTCCTTTTGCGGTGTGACCCTTTAGGTTCTCCATATTAAAATCGATTGTGAATAAATCAATTAGAACAATTCTAATCTTATTTAATTAAATAAATTAAACTATTAATTTATTTAAATAAATAATATTTATTCTACAATAGGGATAAGCCTCCCTAGCGATCAACGACTTTCTAGATAATATAGATTTCTACATTAATCATAAAAGAACCTTTGAGTAAATAGTTACCGTACAATTCAATCCTTCCACCATACAATGTCCCAATTAAATATAAGACAAGGATTTACTGTCAAGTCTTATTTTATTTAATTATATGTATTTCGATTCTTAAATGCACAACTCCAAATAATGAAAATTAGAAACTCCTTTCTAATTTCATCACGCCTTGTCGAGGACTCTTTGGGTTGTCATTTATCGAATCACATAGGACATTCTCTTCTTTTACTAGAAGCGGTAGATTCTTTATTGATCATACATTATCTTCATGTATAACTTATTATACCCAAGCATACCCTTTGATATACCCTAAGGGTCTTAAGGAATAAGTCAAAGTATAACTGATAAGTGGATTTTATATACGCAAATCAGTGTCCATTTCATGCTTATTTGTTGCTAATTTCTTGTGTTCATGATCGTTTTCACGTGTTTTATGTTATTTTATGTGTAGGATGGTTGTTATGGCATTTAATGTATATTTGGAGTCAATTGGGATGATTTGGAGTCAATTGGAGAAAAATTGGAAGAAGCCATGAAGTTCAGCAAACTATCTAGCAGATTACACCCCCGCCGGGGTGGGTCTGTTTGTACTACATACCCCCGCCGGGGTGGGGGGTCTTCATTAGCAGTTAGCAGAAAGGTAGCCCACCGGGGCGGGCTTGTTTTACTCTTACACCCCCACCAGGGCGGGGGGTGTCGAATTTTGGTGTCTTCTACTGAGGTTGAAACTCTTGTTGGATGTGATTTCTAGCATATTGGATTACACATGGACTCTACTTGATGGAGAATTTCAGCTGGGACTTGTGTGTTGGGCATCTACTACTCAATTAACAACGAATTCAATAGGACAAAAAGGTATATTACGAAGATTAATCTAAGTTTTTCTTAGCAAGCAGTGGAGGAGTATTTCGTGGAGATTTTCAAGACGTTTGCAATTTTAGGCTACGTGAAGGGTGTTTTGTAATATTCTTCTCTTTAGTCTATTATTTGTAATTGAAAGAATGATTTCTATGATTTTTTCAGTGTTTATTTCGTTTATGATGAACTAATTCACTTTTTAGGCTTATGATGGATCTTCGAGTGAATCGATGATTTTGTAACTTTGATTTCCAGTTCAATAATCTATTTTTAGTTTATCTATATTAATTTGAGCTTGAATTTGTGAATTGCCTGATCAACAATTCTTTGTGGATTTGTATGGAATCGAGAGAGAATATTCAAATCTAGACTTAGTTAATATAACATGTGTTCATGAATTTTGTGAATAGCAGAATCTTGATGAATGTTAAGGTAGAGATATGCTTGACATCGCATGTAATCGAATAGAAAACTTAATCTTAAACCTTCTTTAATTGTAATTCACATAGAGATATAGTGAGTAAGTTAATTAAGGTATTTAACTTGTTTCTATCTTAATTGTGGATTTAAGTTAATAAGGTATTAGTGCATCGAGAGGTAGTTAATACTACGTTCGTGTTCTTGATTAATAAACTGGGATAGTGAGTTGAATTGGAATGAGGGTGTTCAAGTCAGAGTGAAGCTTAGGGTGAAATCTTAAGTCTAATTCTCCATTAATTGTTTGAAATTCCAGATTTTGATATTTGTGATTGTTTTGTGGTAGTTCCATTATTCTTTAATTTAGAATCTTTAAATATAATCATTGAGTAATTGTAAGTTAAGATTATTGCTAGTTGATCTCCGTGGGAACGATACTCTACTCATCACTTTATTACTTGTTGACCACGTATACTTGCGTGTATTGCGTATATAGATTTTACCCAACAATAACTCATTATACACAAGATACTATGATGATCTCAAGTCCAAGGATCACTTGTACTACTATCACTACAGGAATTCCTATTGACAGGCAAGTAAAACTCCATTAGGTATTCCTTAGCATGCCACGTTTAGTGAACTTATTCTCCAATAAGCACCTACATACTTGCTTTAGTGTCTCCACACAAATGATCATGAGATCAATCATCCTCATCCAACGAGCAAGAAACATATGTACCAATCTATCCAGATTCACTAATTCTCTTTTTAATAATCCATCGTTTGGGAATATTTTAGTTTTTAAGCTATCTAAGAATTTAGAAGCATGATCTCATCATGATCCTAAAAGCATTAATTAAAACTATGGGTTTATCACATATTATTAAAACAGCACCATGTAGATAAATTAAAGCCTTTTGTAAATGAATACTTTTATTAATAAACGAATACGATTGTTACAAAGTATATGCTTTATCATCAACATGATTGGCTTATGTGCATACTACTTTCAATGATCACCCATTCGACTTTCAACCTTGCAAACCAAACCATAAGAGATAGAACTACATGGTCTCCCCTCATCAATGGGAAATAACTGGCGACCATTTGTGGTGCGGTCAAATCACACCTCATTGACTTAAAAAACAGAGATGGAACTACCTGGTCTCCCCTCACAAATGGGAGAAAAACCAGTGACCATCTATGCTGCAGTTGAGTCCTCAAAGAGAAACACCAATCCATAAGAGATAGAACTACCTGGTTTCCCCTCATCAATGGGAGAAAATGGGCAACCATTTGTGGTACGGTCAACTTTAGTGAGGCAAGCCAAAATCCTCTACTCAAACCACAACCACATTTAAGAAACCAGTCCTAAAACACCAAAGAATTGGGAAATCCAAAGATCAATGATTTATTCTTAAAGATCCCGAGACATCTCAATGTCCATCTATCAAGGAGGAGTTCAGAATGCATCGAGATCACAAGTCCTGAAGAAAAGGCAACTATCAAGCAAGTAACAAGGCATATCTAAAAGGGAAGTGAATCAAAACATATTTCCTATCCATATAGTACTATTTGATATATAAAATGTGTCCTGAACATGAAAAAAATGGCTAACCTAGTCTATGCTGGAAAATCAAATCTAATCTACAAACTTGTGGATAAGCGAACCATCAAGTCCAACATGGCATCCCTCTCAGTAGATGGAGGTGAATCTATGAGCTCCTACCTCATGGTATCCATGCGATCCAGGAGATCTACGACCATCTGCATAGTGCTACCATGCTCATCAATAAATGCACTCATCTTTGCAACAATATCAGCAGTATGAGATCTAAGTGCAGTACTATCTGTAGTGGCAGCATCTCAGGTAGCTAGAGCCTCATCCCGCTCAACAACAGCTGCATCCCGAGATAATAGAGCCTCATCCCGCTTAACAACAGCGGTATCCCTACTAGCTAGAGCATCATCTCTCTCAACAAAAGCAACATCTCTATCCAAAAGAGCTGTCAACATCAAGGCCCTAGCCTGATCCCTCTCAAATGACATCAGATGTAACCTCTTCTCTAAATACTCTATAGAATGTGGAGCCATAGCAGTAGCAATACTGGGAGAATCAACCAGAGCTACTGACAAACTAGTAAACAACTTGTCCTCATTAGAATCAATACCCATCATCAGAATCAGGGTGCTCCATAGACTCCCCATCATCAGAATCAATACCCGGCTCTGAGAAAATAACTCTAGCTGATGCACTCTACCTCCAGCCATGCAGAGGGAATGTGTTAGGCACCCCCTAACTTTTGTGATGACACGGTTACCACCACTTTTCATTAAACTTTTATCTATATATATGTGTGTGTAGGGCCTATGTGCAATTGTCTGGAAGTAGTGCTAGGCCTCGTTTGCACCTATATACAAAGGGTTTGACTTTTGTATAAAAGTTCAATTTTAACAGGATATAACAGTGAAGTTTTGTAAAATAGGTTTTTCAAACCCTTGTGCTCAATAGTAATATTGAGGTTTTTGATACTTCCATTTTATTATGTGTTCTGCTTGATTTCTTTTGTTTTTGAAATGCGAAAAATCTTCGAGAAAATAAGATACATAGCAGTGCTGAACTCCTTGTGGGTATGAGAGCCATCTAAGGATATCTAGACACCGTATATAATTTACAAGTTGGTTCAGCTACAAAATGATCATCACGGGAATCGAATTTAGATTTAGAGGTTAAATCTGTGATCATATGATTCCTAGGCTCACATGAAAAAGGAATATGCACAAAAGCTAGAAAAAGAACTAGATTTGAGTAGATCTAAACCATTCTGGATTCAACGGTTCCAATTTAGTCACTTTGAACCGGTTAAAGTTAGAAGTAGCCCGATTGAGCCAAATCTAGCCCGCAGGCTGAAAGATTAAATATCTACATTATAAAATCAGTGATATTTGTATAAAAGTGATATATATATATATATATGATCGTCTATATATATATATGTATTTAAAACCTGTAAACGCACCGAATATTATATCCAGGCTCAATCAAATCTGAGTTCGATAATATATATAAGTTTATATATATATATATATATAAAAGCAGTAAACACACAGGTTATTCTATCCAGGCTCATTCGAGTTTGAGTTCAACGATATATATGTATATATATAAGTAATAAAAAGCCACGGATCGATGATCCAGGCATACCCACTCAACGCGACACTCAACATTAGTAGATATAGATTTATAGAAGTAGTAAAAAGCTTAAAAATCTGAAAAATCTTACAGTGGACTGCCAAGAAGACTTCAGATAACTTTTGACGCTTGAAAACTCGGTTTCCACCGGTTAAACTTCTGTATGTTACAAAACACGAGCTTGCAAGTGTTTAAAAAAGAAGAATCACTTAGTTTAGAGCACTCTAGTAGGGGTTATAGGCTGAAATGGATATAGTTTTCTCTATTTTTTCCTTTTTTTTTCAAATGAGCTTCCAAGAGTTCATATTTAAAGACCAGATGGCCACGGGTCTACCCGTGGTAGTCACGGGTCTACTTTCGGCTGCCTGGGCTGCCTCGGGCCATGCGGGTCCTATCATCTCGAAGTATGTGCACTTTAGCTACTTGTTATCCGCTTGAACCTTCATAACCTTTCATCCGGGCATCTGATAAAGGATTGTTGTACCTTTTCAAAAGGCTTTTGTCGAGTGATACACAATGACATGGGATTAGAGGTTGTACAAAGCCAAGAAGATGGGTCCATGACCTGATCTCCAAGTCTTCAAAGTTTATCCATTGTACTGTCTTGTGCAGTTGTCACTCGGGATTTGAGCTATAGTTCTTGTGGGACACCTTGATGTGCAGTGTGGATTAAAATGTGTTGAGACAACTTGAATATGATGTTGAGGTGGCAAAATGACTATTTTACCCCCACCGGGGTTATCTCCAGCTTTTGCGCAGATGTAACAGTCATTTCTCAGGGTTATCTCTGAGATTGGGCTACTGTAGATACTGAATGTCATCAGGGTTATCTCTGAGGTTGGTTGGACATCTCGGGATTATCTCCAGGGATGAACTGAGTATCCCGGGGATGTCTTCGGGGTTGAAACTGACTTCTCCGGGGTTATCTCCGGAACTTAGACTGGATCCCTCAGGGTTATCTCCGAGTTTGGAACTGAATCTCCTGGGGTTATCTCCGGGATTGAAACTGAGTCTCTCGGGGTTATCTTTGAGATTGAAAACTTGACCTCCTGAGGTTGTCTTTGGGGTTGAAACTGATTTGACTTATAGGGTTATCTCTGGAAGATGATTCTGCCCTCTTGTAGGGTTAGTAGCAGGAACACAAAACTTCTAGTGTCCACAGATGCCTCTCTTTATCATATTCATGCGATGTAATGGCATGGATAGGATAAAGACTACTAGACACTTAAAATGTGACAAGACAAGCATAATGCAAATGTGATGCAGCATGATCTAATGTAATGTTAAGTGTTATTTGTTGGAATGATTTCCAACGGGATGTGATAACTGCCTGCTCCCACCGGAGTTGTCAATGATGACCCTGTTGAATTGCTTGGATGTCTATGAGACCGGTAGTTTCCAAAGCTCTTATAAAAGGAATCTTCTTATGCAATGCTGGGGTTATCACCAGCAGTTTGAACTATCCATCAATGCTATTTGAGCCCGATTTACCAAAAAGTTGCAAAGATGTCTTCAAAATCATTGACATGGAGGTTTCTCCATGATTGAGACCACATGATATTGACATTGGGGTTATCACCAAAGTCCTTAATCCTCATTACAATCTTTCCACTGAAGATGTTATTCTCATATGCGAGTGACCCTTTGGTGAATCGTGTTTTGATTGCTGAGGATCTGTATAATAGATTTCGTCAGGTCATTTTAACACTTCGTTGGAGTTATTGCCAGCGGTTTGTAATGTTAGGGCTGCCTGACCCTCGTTGAAATGGTTCTCAATGGCTGAAATCATCGGACCACCTTCAATGCTTCGTTGGAGTTACCGCCAACGGTTGTTAATGTCAGGTCTACCTGACCCTCATTAAGATGTCTTTCAACGGCTAAGAATGTATAAAATCTTTGTTGGGGATGGATTTCTGACGAGATGTATGCTTTTGATTGCAATTACAACCCCAGCAATGGCATCGAACCTTTGCAAGATATTTCCAAGGGTAGCTTTCAATATCTTTGATCATCGGTTTTTTGAACCCTATATATAGGCGAATACAAATGATTGATATGTAGACCCGCAGTTTGGTAATTGAAATTCTGGATTTTAGGCTTTTTCGCTTAATCGCGTAACATTTTTTTCCCTGATTTGACTTTTCAAGTTATGGGACCTCCTTTTCAACTTAAATTTAATCGAGCCAGAGGGGGTGGAGACCACCCAGGGTAGCCGCAGGTAGACCCATGGCTGCCACGAGTAGACCCATGACCACCCATGGGCTATATCTCACTTGCCTTTCCCTTTCACAAGTCATTGTCAACTTGAAGCTGCACAGAGAATCTGAGATTTCATCTTTAGATCTACTGAGTTCGAGCTAATTTCTGCAAAATCCATCACCGTACAACCGTTCTGCACTATCCTGGTAACATTTACATGTTTTCTTTTCCAGTTTTGACCCTTGGAAAGTGAGATATCATACAGAATGCTTCAAAACACATAGTAGCGAATATGCATGCTCATATGACTTGATAAAAATTATTCAACATAGTAAATATTAGTATTTTACCATGCTGAACGTATTGATGTGAACAAAATTAACTTTTAACACAGTCAATTTGGCACATTTTCTGCTATTTTTTAATTTTATTTGAGGATAATTGAGCAACAGTTTTGAAGCAAAGTAATCCTGGTAATTAGGCTACCCTTATGGATTTTGACTTTGTTGTTTTTCATTCATATAAGATGTTTATGACTATGAGTTGGTGTGCTACTGGATGGCCACCTAGTCATGCCTATGCGCATGTGGTTAGTCCTTTTTACAAAGGAGACTGGTGAATTTTTTTTAGTAGTCTAGGTATTGAATGAACGTGCATTTTTAACTCTACTGTAGACGTATGTTAAAGTAATACATGCATGCATATAGCTATGAAATGCATTTAATGAGCTCTAGGTTAGAATTTACCACACCCCTTCTGAGGTGATTTGGAGACTTTTATCCAGATATATGGATCCATACCAGCTGAGTAGCTCTAGTAGGACCTCTTCAGGTGTGAGGAGGAGAGCTTCAGATGTGCCTCAGCCTCGCTTAGCCTGACAGTCTCATCGGTTGACGGAGTCAGTGATTCATCCTATCCGGGTTGAGAGACCAGATGTTGAGGACGAGGAGGAAGATGTACCCATTGTGGATCTTACTCCTTTTTCACAGGGAGCTTCCAGCTATAAATCTGATGATTCTAGAGCTTCTGGATAATTTGAGTCGTCACCCCTCGATCTTTCTTCATGCGAATGAGGTAAAAGCCATGTTAATCTTCCTTTTTCCATTTGTGGGGGAAAGGGTTTTGATTTTGATTTGCATTATGATGCAGGTTCCCAATTTAATGCAGCCCCAGAGGGAACTAGTTCAGCATACATTCTCTGTACCAGACTCTTCATCCCGAGTACCGAGAGATTATTCATGCCTGGGGCTTCGAGGCTTTCTTTTCCATCCTTCCCTGTCGTTGTCCATGGGGTTACCTCAGGGTTTTATCTAAGCGCTGGTTTCACCAGACCCAATCTCTCTACTTGTTGGATTGTGAGGTGATGATGACACCGATGGATTGGCGGTTTATTACTGGATTAGAGTTTCGTGGGGTGCCAATGCCTTTTGTGGCTGATATTTCCTCGACTACAGTCATATCCTTTTTGGGAGTCCCGACTACGGCTCAAGGGCAGGACAGTCCGTACTAGTCCTTTGAGTGTAGATGCCATGAGTGGGGCTTTGACTGAGCTATTTCCCGATGATTGGAAGGTTAGAGATCGCATCCTTCGGCGATTATTTCTGATCATCCTCAGGGGTTATTTCATGGCTGATAACTCTTTGACGATGTCATTCGATTTAGTTAGCACCACACGGGAGGTGGACTTTATTGAGAGTTTGATTAAGGTTTCTACACCGTTGCCTACTTCCACAGGGGGATGCACCTATGCTCAGAGGGCGTGACGGAGGCCTGGTTATGGTTTTACCCATTCCTACTGGTGAGTGTTTTCTCTTTTGATTCCCCTTGTTCAGGTTACCCTTTTACCCATTCCAGTTTGACTGACCACAAATATTTGATCTTGAATTGGCAGTCTTGGGCCTACGAGAGGCTCCCATGTCTTCGTCCCGTTAGCCTGTTAGGTTTTGTGACGACCCCAAATTCTCTACATTCACTATAGCCAATTTGGTGCTCATGTAAATACTCTATAAGATAATAATTCCTATAAATTAAAGATTCACAGTACTCATAGTAAATAGTAGTTCTCATTAGAACAATTATTGTAACTGAGTACCCTCACTTGGATGTACAGGTGTTAAATCTGGACAAGTTTTGTGATTCATGTATTCTTACGCATGAATTGATGTTTGATGAAGTCAAAGCCAATTCTTTCGGCTAGACTTACGATATGTTGGATTTCTTATAATCTATCAAAGTATTGTCAATGTTTTACCAAACTATTTTGGTGTGGTTTTCAAATGAAGACTGAGTATGCTAAACAAATGTTTTGTCGTCAAACAACAGGCACAAGAGATTGCCACAACTTAAACGTTCATACGTTTAAAAAATGTAGTGTTGATCAACATAGAGTGCTATAGGCTGATCACCTAGACGTGCTCGTAAGTAATGCCGGACTTACGGACTTAGTGTCAGGTTGTCCTTTTCAAAGAAAGTATGAAATGCTCAAGGTCTTGGACCAGAATTGATGTTTTACTGAATGTTGTCATTAAAACATTTTAAGAATAAGAGAAGTGCTATTTTGAATTATCGATTGTACTTCATAACTATTGTTCAGTTATTAAAGATATATAATTTGTATGATTCAAGCATGTCGTTTAAATGGAATTTTTATACATGCTTAGCTGGTTATGTTCACTCTTGCTTGAACCATATAAATACAGCTAAGATCGAATGGACCGAAGGATCTGGTAAAGATAAAGGGAAGGCTAAGGCAGACCGTTGAACTGTCTATGTAATAATATAGGTTTAATGTTATATTTTATTTGATATTATGACAAATTACTTATGTATTGGTTATAAAGAACCTGGGAAAGGAATATTGTTTGGAATATATATAAGACATATTCATTCTATTGAGGTTTTTTGATTGACTGTATGTGTGAACTGTAGAACCGTGTAGCACCATATGTCGGGTTCGAGGAAACCCAGATTTGGGGACGTCACATTGATAGCGCGACATATTCCAATGATTATCACTGTAATAAGCTAAGCAGTTGTTACGCCAAAGCACAAACCTCTGCCCATGACAAAGGTTTATACAACTCAGCTATCACATGAGTCCTCAATTAAAATCTTACAACTTCTAACTTTCTCTTTACTTAATATGAATTTTCTTTAATTTGTATGTTATCCTTTACAACTCAATCTGAGTTCTTCTTTCCATACTACTTTGTAGTACCATTCATTCATAGCATTAGATATAAATCATTCATCGTTTAAAAGATCATTTGTTATTACGATTCACTATGATCACGTGGTGATCTTCATCCTTAATCGTTTAACTTACCGATATTCTTATCCTTCTCTCTACGATTATAGCCTTAGGTACTCATTCTTAAGGTTTATAACCTATCAGCTCTGATACCACTTTGTAACGCCCTGAAATCCAGTCTATCTTTATACCCGGATTTCGTACGTCATGATCCCACTTCTTTCGAAACATACATCATTATATACTGAAATATAACAACATACATTCTCAATTCCAAGGTTCTAATACCTTATAACCTCGTTCATTACAAATAATGATAATTGCATTATTCTTTACATCTTATACGAGTGACTTTCATCCGCCACCAAGGATACATAATAGTTCATTAAACTAGTCTATAGTTTAATTAAACTATTCTATATTATAATTCTTCACTTGATCTTCACACTCATTCTTATAATGAATGTCACTTCTTCTGGATACCGATCAACTTGATCTTAACGGGATCCTTAAGTTCATCTAACATCGTACACTGAAAATGTTTTTCATTTAAAGCAAGTGTGAGTATTCAATTGCTTAGCAAGTCATAGCAGTTGAATAAACAACTTCAGGAGTTTAAACATTCCTTCAGAATTTCGATAACCGAACAAAGGTTATGAATCAGCTTAAATAATAGGAATAACCTCGATTCCTATCATTTTAAAACATTAGTCACATTCACTTTGAAATACTTTCATTCTTCTACCTTTTCCATACACATTCTGTCTGGCTAGAATCATTAGCACAAACTTAACAATAACAAATCATGTATAAACAAAACATTCTCATATTGAACAGTTCAACCACAGAACAACTCATCTCACAGAAACACTGAAGTGTTCAAATTGTGGCACAAGGCCTCATACGTTCTACCACCTTGTACAAATATCACACAATTGCACATAGACAGAACTTCTCAAGTTCAACATCTGAGAAGTTTTAGAAACTAGCATTCATTTAAAATATGAATGAAGTTAGGGAACTTGCCTTACGCACAGCTACAGCTTACGTTGAACTGCTCATTCCAATCCCTATAAAACACATAAGGAAATAACACATACACCAATTAGTCATCTACTTGACTTACGCATTGGTTTACTTAACTTAATTTTTAGAGTTCGTGTTCTTTCAACCTAAGTTTATGCGACAACTTCCTTTACCGTTTTACGTCTTCATGACATACGGAGATGTCTTACTCATACGTTCATCATCTTTGATGATTTGAATTCTTATCCTCTTCTTATAACTTCTATAGGACTCAGCACACATCGCTTCTCTGCTAGTAGTCCATATGGTACTCTGAGTGGTTTCCCACAAACAACCAATAAACAAGTTCCCATCTCATCTACACTGCCATCAAAGTGAGTTACATCTATTGCCAGTTTCGTATATACCTTCGCTCTCTAAAGGAATTGTTTAGCCCAGCTCCCATATATAAACCATCAAAGGTTACGATTGTACCACAACCTAAACTTATCTTAACTTATCTGAACCATTAAACAATAATGTTTGTTAATTCAATTTCTTATTCCTTATAGCTTTCTGGCAACTAAATGACATACCTAAGGATTCATTCCTTATCCAATTCACATTCGGCTTCCATTAATCTTATTACCATTCGTTACGGCTTTTTTGATAATTCATATCTTACTTAATACTTTAGTTATTCATTACATGAACCCCATGTTTATTACTCATTCTTAATGTCAAAGCCATACCATTCGTTGTATGCTAAGACCGATCGTTCATCGCAACTGCGTTGCATTTACAACGTCAATACACTTTACACTTATATCTCATTACCACAACATAACATCAAAATGTTATTCATTACCCTCGCCACTCAACGTCTAAGGAATCACAATCATAGCAATCCCCCATGTTCATTTATCGCAACTACGGTCCCCGAATATCGGTTCCGTAACCCGCGTTTACATTCTTTGTCTTTTAATCTTGTTTAATCTTTCCGTTCAACCTTTATCTAAGGTTTAAATCACTTGATTAAGTGTTACATTCGATGTACTATATGTTCATTAGCTTTCGGTACACTTCCCCCAGGATTTGAGCAGTTAAAAGCTCATCATTTGGGCTAGCCTCTCACACTGCGTTGCGGCATAGGTTCCCCTTTACATTTCTCACGTTGTTGCGTTGCCACTGGCGCCATGGGCTTTCACCCCTCGTGCTATAGCTCACGTTACGGCGCGAGTTTTTAGTATGTAACTCCCCGGTCTGACACTGCAGTTCCACCTTACAAAGCATGGCTGGCGCTGCAGCGCCAAGCCCTAATTCTTGAAAAAAATTTCTAAGTGTTAAATTGTTATGAGACACTTACTTTCCGATCTCATAACTTATTCGTTATAACTCAAAATGAGGTCGTTCTAAAGCCATTCTCTTCCTTATCTTATGTACTTCAATCCCCCTTAGACAGAACTTCATTCTAAATCCATTAGCATGCCATTCGATTGGCTTAATCTTCATCCTTCATTCATTTTTATGTTATTAACGTTCTTCATTCGTTCGTCCATAATTCGGTCATCCAAACTCGGAACTTGTTCATTCTTGAGTCCATAACTCACGTTTTCTACATTCTATTACAATCTTATGAAACCCTACACCTTCGGTTTCATTTACATACTTTCTAATTCTCGTTCGTCTTTTACAAAATTTTTGCCATAACTTCGTTATAGCTACGTTTTAATCTGTTCTTCATAAATGTTTCTATCATTCCTAACCAAGCAATAAGCAACTAACTTATACATGATGGTTTTAAACTTGTCCATCAACAACAATTATACTACGATGGTTTTAAATTTGTCCATCAACAATGTTCTTCGTGTTCTTCGTTCGTTCTTCAGTTTTAATCGATATTTTGAATACGATTTTACTTTTTCTTGCAATTCAATGTTATAAAACACCATTCTTTACTTATTTCACTGAATCATTCATATGTTTCATTCGGATCACTCAAATTCATTACGAATCTTATACTTTCTTAAGAAATTTATAAAATAAACTTCTAATTCTTATTTCTTCATTTTCTCATGATTTCAACCATATGAAATCATTCCTAACATCTTTTACTTCTTATTATCATTAAGTTTTGTTTTTAACATATAAAACTTAAAAGAAAATCTAACTTAGAAGTTAGGTTTCGAATTACCTTTCTTCCTTATTTTTCTTCATTTAGACAAAGTCGGCGATTTGCTAGCTTTTCTATTTCACGATCCACTCTGATCCGAGCATTCATGCTCAATCTCTTCCTTCTTCTTCTTCTTCTTCAAGCTCTCAAACTCTCTCTCTCTCTCTCTTCCAAAGTGTTGGTTGATTTTTAAAAAATTAACTAACACTTTTATTATATAGATTTTCAAAGCTAGGAGCAAAATAGTTATTTCGCCCCTAGATTTACTATTCACACCTCCTTACTCAACCTCCTTACTATTCACGTAGCTTCCCTTGGAAGCTTCGTACTTCCGTCTTATAGAATTCGTCTGACAGTTCGAAAACTGCGATTCTCGGAATCAAAATATTTTTGGATATTTCATCTTTTGTTTACAGATTAACTTTTACGTATTCTTCGGATCTCCGAAAAAACTGAAAAACACTTTTTGGCTTTAAGAGTTTTCCTTCACGTTTTCTTGTAACGTAGTTAAACGAATGAAAAGTACATAACAATACTTTTCGTTGTTTTTATTTCGTCCGATTTCTGCACGTTTTTTGGGAAAAACTTTTATCGGCTTACTTAACTTTTAACGATATATTATCGACAAATCTTTCGATGGAATGTCATTTTGACATACCGAACTCTCAGAAAGGCTTATGTTATTCAAACCCTAACCCTTAGGGTTTCGTCGGGTGAATAGTGCCTATTTCGTCTTTTTCCCCGAAAAATTTTTTGTTCCCGAAAAACTTTTATTTTTTTCTTGAAAATTCTTACTCGTTCAGTCTAGCTCCCGATTTATAATCATCCTAGGTTCTAGAACGATTAATAAACTCATAGCACAAAATATTATTAATAAAAATTCATTTAATTAATAACTAATTCTTTAAATCTTAATTTCTGAACAATCAGGATTCTCCGGGTTATTACAAAGCAACTCATAAATTAAGCACAAACCATAATAGTTGAACAAAAAATAGCATCAGTAAATTAAAATCGAAGCATGACAATCCTTATTAGGCAAAAAGATCCATCATAGACTTAATAAGAGAATTTAGTTCATAGCTAATGAATTAAAAACTGAAAAGATCAAAGAATTAAGAATCCTGATTACAAAACTAAAATTGTAGAATGAAAATAGTAAATAGAATCACCCTTTTCTTCAATTCACTCTAAAATCTTCGTGCTCCAACCTCCTTACGTCAATTCCTCCAAAATCTTCTCAAAAATTAATTTTTTTTTAATTGTGATGTTGAATGATGATTGTAGTTGATGATATCTCCTCTTTGTAATTACAATAGCCTCTTTATCTTATCCCAATCATATACTAAGTCCACAAGCTTTGCAACACTAGAATTACATCAGAAGACTTCCAATTATGTCGGGCACCCCTACCCCGGCGGGCTTTTAACTCATGGTAAACCCCGCCCCAACGGGGATAAAGATTGTTGCTGACGTGGACCCCCACCCCGGAGGGTTACTTTATACTCTAAACCCCCGCCCCGTCAGGAGGCTCTATACTTTACTATTTTTGCTGCTTTCTTCTGCCTTGCCAATCAAACCTTGCCTTAACCAACACAAACTAATCCTGCAACACAAACACAATACACACGCATAAAATAGTACTAAAACATACAGATTAGCAACCGTTTAATTCCAAATAGAATCCAATTCATAGGTATGAAACCCACTCATCAGATGCCACCATCTCTTCTCTGCCCACGTGCCCACCAGCATTCTTCGTAATTTTTTATGAACCCAAAAATAAGTAAATGTAGTTTACCATGTCTTTGTCCATATAATTTATGTTCTTACACTTCAAACAAGGGCATCTTATCTTGTTTTGACCATTCACACATTCCGGGTGACTATACGTATATTCCAAAAAATACATAGAAAAAAGCTCTAAATTCAGCTGTAGCACCTATCTGGGCACTTGAATTTTTTCGTGTCATCCAACTACGGTATGAATAGAGGTTTCTAATACCACGACACCTACTACAGACAATATGAGCTTATTAATGTAAAGCATGGTCAGGCTCCCTAAGTATACTTATAAGCATATGACTTGAGTATACTTGTAAGCATATGATTAACATTTAAGAATTCTTGTAAGCATGTGACTTGAGAATACTTGTAAGCATATGACTTGAGCATACTAATTGTAAGCATATGACTTAAGCATACTTGTAAACATATGACTTGAGCATACTTGTAAGTATATGACTTGAGTATACTTGTAAGTATATGACTTGTGCATACTTGTAATATTTGAATGGACAAAAGAGGGTGGGACATAAAGATCTACTATTTGAATATAAGAGCTTATATTATATACATTATATCCATTAGAATGAACACATAAGAAAATTTTCATTTAGTGAACTATTAATTGAGAAAATAGTTAACTAATTGCAAGAAGTGGCTTTTGGAACTGTTAACTTAGTTTTATATAAAGTGTTGACAAGTATCTCATTAATCAAGTTAGCAAGCTGGCAAAGTACTAGAGGACATCAGCGTATATGAGAATCTTAATATTATTTTCAGAAGTCCTTGAACAAACCACGTGATCGAGCAAAACACATATGATTTTACGCAAAAATGATATCTTTATGATGTTAACTATCTAAACATGATGAACACAACTTGCCATAGCTTGTCATATCCTCTCCCCTCTACCTTCTAATCTACCGTTTAGATTGATGCGATATATAACCTATAAAACGGTACTTTCACTACTAAGTCATCCACACCATTCCACTACGCATATAGTATATAATAACATAATGGGATTTGGCGAAGTTTGGATTGTCAGCAATTAGAAAAGTCGGATTGAACCCACAAATACATTTATCAATTATCAAACAATAAGGGGTAGTTGAAAATCAAATTAATTTATCTAGAACTGAAATTAATTACAAGGGCATATATGAATATATGTTATAATTGAACCAAGCAGGGGATTAAATGGAGAACAATATCAAGTGCTAACAAAACTTGCACAAACAAATGTGTATGTTTTAGTTGTGAAAAAAAGGATTGAAAAGAGAATATAAAAATAATGACAAAAGTAATTATTACCTAATGTGCGACGACGGTGATGACAGCAGTGTTGGCGGTGGTCCCCTCTCCTCTTCTCCCCATTCATCCTCTTCTCCCTCTTCTTTTTTCCCTATTTTTTTTTTCATTTCTTGAGTCGAGCGACAGTCTGATACCGGTTACATTGAAATTGATTAGCGACCGCCATTAGCGAACGCATGTAGTCACTTACTTTTACTGATGTAGACGTATTAGCGACCACCAGGCAGTCGCTGATTGTGACTGGTAACACAAAACCTCTGCTCCAATATTTCACGCCAATTTTTGCGCGACAAGTTTATACAAGCAACCGCTCAGTGACTGTATGTGTTCGCTGATATAATCTAGCAACCATATTCAATCATAGTCGCTCATGTCGGTAGCTATTACTAATATTAGCGACCAGACACGATTGTCACTGATAGTGTTGGTCGATGTTAGACCATTTTCTTTTAGTTCGCGCCACATGCCAGAATTCAAATTTTTTTTTCGATTAACATAAATGGTTTATTTAATTGATAAAATTTTAGAATAAAAATGTTTAGTTTATATGAAAGCCCCGAATTCGGGTCCCGAATCACCGCGGATCCGGTACAATCATTCTATAACTATTTACGAAAGATATAAACATAAATTGTTTATACATTAAACGTTAATATTTCCCCAAGGTCTAGTAACCTTAACTTATACACAATTCATAACATGTCTAACATATAACATTATTATCATACTATACTATTACAATTAAGCGGCACATAAAAATCACAAGATGAAATTGGCTTTATCATTTCCTGTATCCGACGTATGCTTCTTAATCTGCAATGTTAATCATGTTATAGCAAGGGTGAGCATAAGTTTGCCCAGCAAGTATAAATATATTTAAGGATATATATCATGATGGAAAGAATTGAACAATAAGCTAGCTATAATTTTATAATATAATTGAGAACTAGCATTAACAAACTTTAATAGCTAAACGAACATTGAACATGAACATAGCAATTATATCTAGACCGAATGGTAATGAAGGTGATCAGCCTTCCATACCTGATGAATACATGCATTATGCACAGAGTGCGAATAAATAATTCATAGAGATGGCAATCAGTAATGATTAACCACAAGTATATCTGAATGAAACAACTCGAGGTCGAGTTAAGAAAAACTTGCACAATAAATAAATATAAGAAACTTGCCTATTCGGTCGATTACTGTTACGCAATTTATTAAGCTTTGACTGAAGACCTAATATATAAATAATATCGATATACAAATTAGAATAATATCATCACAATTTTAAAATAATCTAAACAAATTAAAACATAATCCTATCAGTCTATACAACACATAAGACCTATTATCAAGTCAAACTATTTTAGTCTTAGTTGAATCTGACACAATTCTGACATCCCGACGGCCTAGTCGGACTATTATCGAGTTTAAGTTCAATTAAACTCTGCCTAAACACTTAATAAATTATCTTAGATAATTATATTATCAGTCAAAATATTTTTCATAAGCTTGTAATAATTTTCAGATAATTATTATCATTTATAAATGATTTTTCAATCATTAACATCGTATTTATATGAATTAAATACCACACAATTCCTTTATCATTAATATTCATTTAATACCAAATTTAATGAAATACATGTCATAATATTATAATATATCAAAGTATTTTTAATACCTTAAAATCACATTTATATGATTTTTAAACAATTAAATTCATTATCTATAAAATCCCAAATTTTACGAATAAAGATTTAATTTTCTCGAAATATTTTTTTGAATATTATGGCGTGGATTTGAGATAATGCTATAATTGTGGGTAGTATTTATAAATTTTGCAAAGTATGCAAGTTGTTGTATTATATTCGATTGGTCGGGGAATATTCGTTTTAGCAGGAATATTCGTATAACGGAATTATTGTCGGATTGAGAAAACGACAAAAATATTTTTATGAAAATAACGGTGAAAGTTTTACCGTTGATCTTTCTTCGAACTACTTTCGGTAGTAAAGCGTCGATGTCTGGCGTGGTTGCATAGTAACACACGATATTAATTATTGATGTTTACGTGAGAAGTCACTCAGCTTTGTTCAATTATTGCTACAGTAATTGTTGTATAGTATCTCATATTATTTGATTCAATTATTTTTGATATTTTATATGTTATTAAATCAATAATTGAGACGACAAAGTTATTCATAATATTAAATTGCAATATTTATAATGTCTAGAAGTTCTGTCAAGGAGAGGTTTGGTCACCTAATTGCGCGCCAATAGGGAGAAATCCTTAATGGGAAGCCCCCTATTTCCTGGAAACAACCCGGTTGTTAAATATTGTGAGTTATAATATTAATGATGAATAAGTTCGTGTTGATTAAAGATGAATTTGATAGTTTCATTGTGTTGGGATTATTTGTGTTAGTAGAAATCGACATCTATTAGATGATAATTGATGTACGGAGGTTATATTGTTCAATCGGGTATTCGGGACACTTTTTGTGTCGGAGTACTATTCACGAGTTACTATTCATGAGTTACTATTCACGAGTTACTATTCACGAGTTACTATTTACGAGTTACTATTCATGAGTTACTATTCACGAGTTACTATTCACCCGAACAATATATTTCTTTTCGGTCCAAATTATTTTTGGGTACAATATTATTCCATGAGGAGATGTGCTAATTTTTCAGACTATTGGTTGAATTTATAATAATAAATCAATATGGATCGCTGGTTTAAAGTTTTAATAGTAAATCAATATGGATCACTAGTTTAAAGTTTTAATAGCAAATCAATATGGATCGCTGGTTTAAAGTTTTAATAGTAAATCATTATGGACCGTTGCTTTAAGTTTTAATATGGACCGTCCGTTTAAAAGTAAATCAATCTTGACCGTTCATGAATTAGTTACTATCCAATCCATTCTCCTATAAATAGAAGCTCATTCTTTCATTAGTTCTTACGAATTCACTAAAACTCTAAAGATAGAAATTATAGAGAGAAAGAAGAAGAGTTTTCTGCTACTTCACTACTTTGATATCCAGTTTCTTTAACGGTAAGGGGTATTATTTCTTTTGTATTCATGAAGAGAACTTCAGTTATTCCATTATTTACTATTCTGTTGGAATAACCTGTATACGCGGTCTACCCTATACTTGGTGAAATTCTTTTGTTATTCCATTATTTATTATTCTGTTGGAATAACTTGTATACGCGGGCTACCCTATACTTGGTGAAATTCTTCTATTATTCCAGTCTTTATTATTACGTTGGAATATCTCGTCTGCATGCGTTCTCTGTAGAACACAGTTCCGATTATTTATTATTACATTGGAATAACCTGCATCATGCAATCTTGAATGCGCGGTGATTTCAGGTTGTTATTACATTCTTTATTATTCTGTTGGAATATCCTGTCTGTGCATTTTACGCCGAACCTAGTCCCGTTATTTATTATTCTGTTGGAATAACCTGTCTATGCGAAGTACCGCATGCATGGTGATTTCTGTTGGTATTCCATTCTTTATTATTCTGTTGGAACATTCTGCGGTCATGCAATTTACTTTGACACAGTTCCGATTATTTATTATTCTGTTGGAATAACCTGTCTATGTGAAGTACCGCATGCATGATGATTTCTTTTGTTATTACATTCTTTATTATATTTAGTTGGTTAAAGTTTTGACTTCTATACTCCATGAAATTAGTGGAATATCCTTGATATTTGCGCTTCATCCAGTATCTTTTCATGGAAATATTCTTCTGAGCATTCTTGACTTTTACTCTACAAAGAAGTTTCATGTTGACAATTTGGATGTTATTAGTTCCTGGATAATTTAATTCTTGAACTTGTTTTATTGAATTCTTATATCTTATTCGATACTAGTTCTACACATTCTTGTATTTCACCTAGTTGTGTTCAACGTTTAAATTTGACTCACGAGAAGTTAGACTTTGACTTATTGGTTGAAACTTCGTTAGGAGAAACCTTCGTTACCTCCATTTGTTTATAAATCTTGTTGATTCAAATCAACACTTTCACGTTACTGTCGATCTTATCTCTTTGAAAATACTCGCTTTGATGTGATTTTAGAAATTGATTGGTTAACTACTCATCATGCTTTTCGTAAGGTTATTAGCGTTTATATTCTTAACCAACTTTGTTATACTTAATTCAAGCAACCAAACCACTAAAGTTAATCCTTTGTTATATCAAGCCATAAGTACTGAGCCTCGATCCTTTCATTGTTGACTTCCTTGTGTGTAATGCACAAAGCGAGACTTTACGTAGGCGACGCCGTGAATAATTGTGGCAAGTGATAGGTATCAATGTGACATGCTATCCAAGTCTTGGATGAGAGTCACGATTTTGAATGATATTTCTATCGTTAATAAATTTCTGGCGATATTAAGAAGACTTGGCCTACCTCGAGGCGTGAAATCGAATTTTTTGTATCGACCCAAAGATAAAACCCCATTTCTAAAACCCTTAAATATTTCTTCAACCAAAACGAACGTATCACGCGCCAAAGGCGTTGGCTCGTTTGTTAAAGATTACGATCGTACCATTCAATACCATCGTGGAAAAGCGAGCGTGGTAGGACGCATCGAGTAGAAGATCGTATGTGTTTACGAGTGCAATGTTGTTAACACAAAGACCCATTTTGTATAAATGATGAAGATAGAGTTAAAGACTTTAGAGACCCATGTGAAGATAACGAATATACGAGTAGAATCGACTTTAATCGATAAAGTTAAAGCCGCTCAAGCTACTAATCGGAGTTGATAAACACGAAAAAGAAGGTTCAAGAGGCGTTATTCTAGAAGCAAGAATCGATGAAGAGAGGAAATCTCCACCCTCGATTTTTTTGACTCATTTGAAATCCTTGATCGAGTAGGAAGCGTGGCCTATAGACTCGCTTTTATCACCAAGTATGTCGTGTGTTCATAATATTTTCACATATCGATGTTACGTAAATATGTGGATGTCCGAACAACATTATTGATTTAGAATCGGATGAGATAGTGGATAATTTAACGTATGAAGATGTACTGTTAAAATCTCGGAATATATTCTACGCTTAAAGGTTATACCTCAAGAGTTAGAATCGACGAAGTGTACTCATCTCATTAAGCATACCAGCACGTCACGTAAATTTTGAGGGAGAAATTTCATAAGGAGGGAGATTGTAAAATCCCAAATTTTACGAATAAAGATTTAATTTTCTTGAAATATTTTTTTGAATATTATGGTGTGGATTTGAAATAATGTTATAATAATCGTAGTATTTATAAATTTTGCAAAGTATGCAAGTTATTGTATTATATTCGATTGGTGGGGAATATTAAATACAACGGAATTATTGTTGGATCGAGAAAGCGACAAAAATATTTTTATAAAAATAACTACGAAAGTTTTACCGTTGATCTTTGTTGAACTACTTTCAATAAAAAAAGAAATGCGATGTCTGGCGTGGTTGCATAGTAGCACACGGTATTAATTATTGATGTTTACATGAGAAGTCACTTAGTTTTGTTCAATTATTGCTACAGTAATTGTTGCATAATATCTCACGTTATTTGATTCAATTATTTTCGATATTTTATATGTTATTAAATTAATAATTGAGACGACAAAGTTATTTATATTATTAAATTGCAATATTTACAATGTCTAGAAGTTCTGTCAAGGAGAGGTTTGGTCACCTAATTGCGCGCCAATAGGGAGAAATCCTTATTGGAAAGCCCCCTCTTTCCTGGGAACAACTTGGTTTTTAATTATTGTGAGTTATAATATTAATGATGAATAAGTTCGTGTTGATTAAAGATGAATTTGATAGTTTCATTGTGTTGGGATTATTTGTGTTAGTAGAAATTGACATCTATTCCGATGATAATTGAGGTCTGAAGGTTATATTGTTCAATTGGGTATTCGGGACACTTTTTGTGTCAAAGTACTATTCACAAGTTACTATTCACGAGTTACTATTCATAAGTTACTATTCACAAGTTACTATTCATGAGTTACTATTCACGAGTTACTATTCACCAGAACAATATATTTCTTTTCGATCAAAATTATTTTTGGGTACAATATTATTCCATGAGGAGATGTGCTAATTTTTCGAATAGTTGGTTGAATTTATAATAGTAAATCAATATGGATCATTTGGTTTAAAGTTTTAATAGTAAATCAATATGGATCATTTGGTTTAAAGTTTTAATAGTGAATCGGTATGGACCGTTGCTTTAAGTTTTAATATGGACCGTCCGTTTAAAAGTAAATCAATCTTGACCGTTCATGAATTAGTTACTATCCAATCCATTCTCCTATAAATAGAAGCTCATTCTTTCACTATTTCTTACGAATTCACTAAAACTCTAAAGATAGAAATTATAGAGAGAAAGAAGAAGAGTTTTCTGCTACTTCACTACTTTGATATCCAGTTTCTTTAACGGTAAGGGGTATTATTTCTTTTGTATTCATGAAGAGAACTTGATTATTCCATTATTTATTATTACGTTGGAATAACTTTGTATCTGTGATTCTACCCTATACTTGGTGAAATTCTTTTGTTATTCCATTATTTATTATTACATTGGAATAACTTGTATATGCTGGCTACCCTATACTTGGTGAAATTCTTCTATTATTCCGGTCTTTATTATTCTTTGGAATATCACGTGCATGCGCGCTCACTACGGACTGGTTTCGTTATTTATTATTCTTTTGGAATAACTTTGTACATGCGAAATCTTGAATGCATGGTGATTTAGGTTGTTATTACATTCTTTATTATTACGTTGAATATGTACATGCATGCGTTTTACGTGGGACCTAGTCCCGTTATTTATTATTACATTGGAATAACTTTGTCTATCTAAGTACCGCATGCATGGTGATTTGTTGGTATTCCATTCTTTATTATTCTCGTTGGAACATCCGCTTCGGCATGTAATTTCGCACCGACCGGGTTCCGTTATTTATTATTCGTTGGAATAACTTTGTCTTTGCAAAGTACCGCATGCATGGTGATTTCTTTTTTATTACATTCTTTATTATATTCGGTTGGTTAAAGTTTTGACTTCTATACTCCATGAAATTAGTGGAATATCCTTGATATTTGCGCTTCATCCAAAGATCTTTTCATGGAAATATTCTTACGAGCATTCTTGACTTTTACTCTACAAAGAAGTTTCATGTTGACAATTTGGATGTTATTAGTTCTGGATAATTTAATTCTTGAACTTGTTTTATTGAATTCTTATATCTTATTGGATACTAGTTCTACACATTCTTGTATTTCACCTAGTTGTGTTCAACGTTTAAATTTGACTCCTGAGAAGTTAGACTTTGACTTATTGGTTGAAACTTCGTTAGGAGAAACCTTCGTTACCTCCACTGTTTATAAATCTTGTTGATTCAAATCAACACTTTCACGCTTACCTGTCGATCTTATCTCTTTGAAAATACTTGCCTTTGATGTGATTTTAGAAATTGATTGGTTAACTACTCATCATGCTTTTCGTAAGGTTATTAGCGTTTATATTCTTAACCAACCTGTTATACGAATTCAAGCAACCAAACCACTAAAGTTAATCACTGTTATATCAAGCCATAAGTACAGAGCCTCGATCCTTTCATTGCTGACTTCCTTGTGTGTAATGCACCGAAGCCAGACTTTCTGTGGGCGACGTCGTGAATAATTGTGGCAAGTGATAGGTATCAATGTGACATGCTATCCAAGTCTTGGATGAGAGTCACAGTTTTGAATGATATTTCTATCGTTAATAAATTTCCTGGCGTATTCTGAAGACTTCTTGGCCTACCTCAGAGCGTGAAATCGAATTTTGTACTGACCCCAGTATAAAACCCCATTTCTAAAACCCTTAATTATTTCTTCAACCAAAACGAACGTATCATGCGCCAAAGACGTTGGCTCGAGCTGTTAAAGATTACGATCGTACCATTCAATACCATCGTGGAAAAACGAACGTGGTAGCTGACGCATTGAGTAGAAGATCGTATGTGTTTACGAGTGCAATGTTGTTAACACAAAGACCCATTTTGTATAAATGATGAAGATAGAGTTAAAGACTTTAGGGACCCATGTGAAGATAACGAATATACGAGTAGAATCGACTTTAATCGATAAAGTTAAAGTCGCTCAAGCTACAGACCCGGAGTTGATAAACACGAAAAAGAAGGTTCAAGAGGGCGTTATTCTAGAAGCAAGAATCGATGAAGAGAGGAAATCTCAACCCTCGATTTTTTTGACTCATTTGAAATCCTTGATCGAGTAGGAACTGTGGCCTATAGACTCGTTTTACCACCAAGTATGTCGTGTGTTCATAATATTTTCACATATCGATGTTACGTAAATATGTGGATGACCCGAACAACATTATTGATTTAGAATCGGATGAGATAGTGGATAATTTAACGTATGAAGATGTACCTGTTAAAATCCTGGAATATATTTTACGCTTAAAGGTTATACCTCAAGAGTTAGAATCTGACGAAGTGTACTCATCTGTTCGGCATACCAGGTACGTACGTAAATTTTGAGGGAGAAATTTCATAAGGAGGGGAGATTGTAAAATCCCAAATTTTACGAATAAAGATTTAATTTTCTTGAAATATTTTTTTGAATATTATGGTGTCGATTTGAAATAATGTTATAATCATGCGTAGTATTTATAAATTTTACAAAGTATGCAAGTTATTGTATTATATTCGATTGGTCGGGGAATATTCGTACAACAGAATTATTGTTGGATTGAGAAAACGACAAAAATATTTTTATAAAAATAACGGCGAAAGTTTTACCGTTGATACTGTTGAACTACTCGGTAATAAAAGTACAGTAATACGCGTGGTTGCATAGTAGCACACGGTATTAATTATTGATGTTTACATGAGAAGTCACTTAGTTTTGTTCAATTATTGCTACAGTAATTGTTGCATAATATCTCACGTTATTTGATTCAATTATTTTCGATATTTTATATGTTATTAAATTAATAATTGAGACGACAAAGTTATTTATATTATTAAATTGCAATATTTACAATGTCTAGAAGTTCTGTCAAGGAGAGGTTTGGTCACCTAATTGCGCGCCAATAGGGAGAAATCCTTATTGGAAAGCCCTCTTCCGGGAACAACTTGGTTTTTAATTATTGTGAGTTATAATATTAATGATGAATAAGTTCGTGTTGATTAAAGATGAATTTGATAGTTTCATTGTGTTGGGATTATTTGTGTTAGTAGAAATTGACATCTATTCCGATGATAATTGAGGTCTGAAGGTTATATTGTTCAATTGGGTATTCGGGACACTTTTTGTGTCAAAGTACTATTCACAAGTTACTATTCACGAGTTACTATTCATAAGCTACTATTCACAAGTTACTATTCATGAGTTACTATTCACGAGTTACTATTCACCAGAACAATATATTTCTTTTCGATCAAAATTATTTTTGGGTACAATATTATTCCATGAGGAGATGTGCTAATTTTTCAGACCGTTGGTTGAATTTATAATAGTAAATCAATATGGATCGCTGGTTTAAAGTTTTAATAGTAAATCAATATGGATCGCTGGTTTAAAGTTTTAATAGTGAATCAGTATGGACCGTTGCTTTAAGTTTTAATATGGACCGTCCGTTTAAAAGTAAATCAATCTTGACCGTTCATGAATTAGTTACTATCCAATCCATTCTCCTATAAATAGAAGCTCATTCTTTCACTATTTCTTACGAATTCACTAAAACTCTAAAGATAGAAATTATAGAGAGAAAGAAGAAGAGTTTTCTGCTACTTCACTACTTTGATATCCAGTTTCTTTAACGGTAAGGGGTATTATTTCTTTTGTATTCATGAAGAGAACTTCAGTTATTCCATTATTTATTATTCTGTTGGAATAACCTGTATACGCGGTCTACCCTATACTTGGTGAAATTCTTTTGTTATTCCATTATTTATTATTCTGTTGGAATAACTTGTATACGCGGGCTACCCTATACTTGGTGAAATTCTTCTATTATTCCAGTCTTTATTATTCTGTTGGAATATCACATCATGCGTGCTCTGTGGGACTGGTTTAGATTATTTATTATTCTTTTGGAATAACTCGTCTACATGCGAAATCTTGAATGCATGGTGATTTCAGATTGTTATTACATTCTTTATTATTACATTGGAATATTCTCGTACGCATGCGTTTTACTGGCGGACCTAGTCCCGTTATTTATTATTACATTGGAATAACTCGTCTATCTGAAATACCGCATGCATGGTGATTTCGTTGGTATTCCATTCTTTATTATTACATTTGGAACATCCTGCCGGTGTAATTTACTTTGACAGTTAGATTATTTATTATTCTGTTGGAATAACCTGTCTTTGCAAAGTACCGCATGCATGGTGATTTCTTTTTTTATTACATTCTTTATTATATTCAGTTGGTTAAAGTTTTGACTTCTATACTCCATGAAATTAGTGGAATATCCTTGATATTTGCGCTTCATCCAGTATCTTTTCATGGAAATATTCTTCTGAGCATTCTTGACTTTTACTCTACAAAGAAGTTTCATGTTGACAATTTGGATGTTATTAGTTCCTGGATAATTTAATTCTTGAACTTGTTTTATTGAATTCTTATATCTTATTCGATACTAGTTCTACACATTCTTGTATTTCACCTAGTTGTGTTCAACGTTTAAATTTGACTCCTGAGAAGTTAGACTTTGACTTATTGGTTGAAACTTCGTTAGGAGAAACCTTCGTTACCTCCACTGTTTATAAATCTTGTTGATTCAAATCAACACTTTCACGTTACCTGTCGATCTTATCTCTTTGAAAATACTTGCCTTTGATGTGATTTTAGAAATTGATTGGTTAACTACTCATCATGCTTTTCGTAAGGTTATTAGCGTTTATATTCTTAACCAACCTGTTATACGAATTCAAGCAACCAAACCACTAAAGTTAATCACTGTTATATCAAGCCATAAGTACAGAGCCTCGATCCTTTCATTGCTGACTTCCTTGTGTGTAATGCACCGAAGCCAGACTTTCTGTGGGCGACGTCGTGAATAATTGTGGCAAGTGATAGGTATCAATGTGACATGCTATCCAAGTCTTGGATGAGAGTCACAGTTTTGAATGATATTTCTATCGTTAATAAATTTCCTGGCGTATTCTGAAGACTTCTTGGCCTACCTCAGAGCGTGAAATCGAATTTTGTACTGACCCCAGTATAAAACCCCATTTCTAAAACCCTTAAATATTTCTTCAACCAAAACGAACGTATCATGCGCCAAAGACGTTGGCTCGAGCTGTTAAAGATTACGATCATACCATTCAATACCATCGTGGAAAAACGAACGTGGTAGCTGACGCATTGAGTAGAAGATCGTATGTGTTTACGAGTGCAATGTTGTTAACACAAAGACCCATTTTGTATAAATGATGAAGATAGAGTTAAAGACTTTAGAGACCCATGTGAAGATAACGAATATACGAGTAGAATCGACTTTAATCGATAAAGTTAAAGCCGCCAAGCTCTGAGACCGGAGTTGATAAACACGAAAAAGAAGGTTCAAGAGGCGTTATTCTAGAAGCAAGAATCGATGAAGAGAGGAAATCTCAACCCTCGATTTTTTTGACTCATTTGAAATCCTTGATCGAGTAGGAAGCGTGGCCTATAGACTCGTTTTATCACCAAGTATGTCGTGTGTTCATAATATTTTTCACATATCGATGTTACGTAAATATGTGGATGTCCCGAACAACATTATTGATTTAGAATCGGATGAGATAGTGGATAATTTAACGTATGAAGATGTACCTGTTAAAATCCTGGAATATATTCTACGCTTAAAGGTTATACCTCAAGAGTTAGAATCTGACGAAGTGTACTCATCTGTTTCTAAGATACCGTGTACGTACGTAAATTTTGAGGGAGAAATTTCATAAGGAGGGGAGATTGTAAAATCCCAAATTTTACGAATAAAGATTTAATTTTCTTGAAATATTTTTTTGAATATTATGGTGTGGATTTGAAATAATGTTATAATCATGCGTAGTATTTATAAATTTTGCAAAGTATGCAAGTTATTGTATTATATTCGATTGGTCAGGGAATATTCGTACAACGGAATTATTGTTGGATTGAGAAAACGACAAAAATATTTTTATAAAAATAACGGCGAAAGTTTTACCGTTGATACTGTTGAACTACTCGGTAATAAAAGTACAGTAATACGCGTGGTTGCATAGTAGCACACGGTATTAATTATTGATGTTTACATGAGAAGTCACTTAGTTTTGTTCAATTATTGCTACAGTAATTGTTGCATAATATCTCACGTTATTTGATTCAATTATTTTCGATATTTTATATGTTATTAAATTAATAATTGAGACGACAAAGTTATTTATATTATTAAATTGCAATATTTACAATGTCTAGAAGTTCATCGAGGAGAGGTTTGGTCACCTAATTTGCGCCAATAGGAGAAATCCTTATTGAAAGCCCCTCTTTCACGGGAACAACTTGGTTGTTAATTATTGTGAGTTATAATATTAATGATGAATAAGTTCGTGTTGATTAAAGATGAATTTGATAGTTTCATTGTGTTGGGATTATTTGTGTTAGTAGAAATTGACATCTATTAGAGTGATAATTGAGGTCGAAGGTTATATTGTTCAATTGGGTATTGGGACACTTTTTGTGTCAAAGTACTATTCACAAGTTACTATTCACGAGTTACTATTCATAAGTTACTATTCACAAGTTACTATTCATGAGTTACTATTCACGAGTTACTATTCACCAGAACAATATATTTCTTTTCGATCAAAATTATTTTTGGGTACAATATTATTCCATGAGGAGATGTGCTAATTTTTCAGACCGTTGGTTGAATTTATAATAGTAAATCAATATGGATCGCTGGTTTAAAGTTTTAATAGTAAATCAATATGGATCGCTGGTTTAAAGTTTTAATATGGACCGTCCGTTTAAAAGTAAATCAATCTTGACCGTTCATGAATTAGTTACTATCCAATCCATTCTCCTATAAATAGAAGCTCATTCTTTCACTATTTCTACTTAATTCACTAAAACTCTAAAGATAGAAATTATAGAGAGAAAGAAGAAGAGTTTTACGCTACTTCACTACTTTGATATCCAGTTTCTTTAACGGTAAGAGGGTATTATTTCTTTTGTATTCATGAAGAGAACTTGATTATTCCATTATTTATTATTACGTTGGAATAACAGATATCTGTGATCTACCCTATACTTGGTGAAATTCTTTTGTTATTCCATTATTTATTATTCATTTGAATAACTTGTATATGTGAGCTACCCTATACTTGGTGAAATTCTTCTATTATTCCGGTCTTTATTATTCATTTGAATATCACATGCATGCGTTCTCATGGGACTTAGTTTCGGTTTATTTATTATTCTTTTGGAATAACTTTGTCATGCTAATCTTGAATGCATGGTGATTTCAAATTGTTATTACATTCTTTATTATTACGTTGGAATATTCTACATGCATGCGTTTTACATGGGACCTAGTCCCGTTATTTATTTATTTTGAATAACTTTCATGCCAAGTACCGCATGCATGGTGATTTGTTGGTATTCCATTCTTTATTATTTCATTGGAACATCCAGCGCATGTAATTTACTTTGACTGGTTCCGTTATTTATTATTACGTTGGAATAACTGTCTTTTGCAAAAGTACCGCATGCATGGTGATTTCTTTTTTTATTACATTCTTTATTATATTAGGTTGGTTAAAGTTTTGACTTCTATACTCCATGAAATTAGTGGAATATCCTTGATATTTGCGCTTCATCCAGTATCTTTTCATGGAAATATTCTTCTGAGCATTCTTGACTTTTACTCTACAAAGAAGTTTCATGTTGACAATTTGGATGTTATTAGTTCCTGGATAATTTAATTCTTGAACTTGTTTTATTGAATTCTTATATCTTATTCGATACTAGTTCTACACATTCTTGTATTTCACCTAGTTGTGTTCAACGTTTAAATTTGACTCCTGAGAAGTTAGACTTTGACTTATTGGTTGAAACTTCGTTAGGAGAAACCTTCGTTACCTCCACTGTTTATAAATCTTGTTGATTCAAATCAACACTTTCACGTTACTTCGCCGATCTTATCTCTTTGAAAATACTTGCCTTTGATGTGATTTTAGAAATTGATTGGTTAACTACTCATCATGCTTTTCGTAAGGTTATTAGCGTTTATATTCTTAACCAAACTGTTATCTTTAATTCAAGCAACCAAACCACTAAAGTTAATCCTTTGTTATATCAAGCCATAAGTACTGAGCCTCGATCCTTTCATCATTGACTTCCTTGTGTGTAATGCGAAGCGCGGACTTTACGTAGGCGACGTCGTGAATAATTGTGGCAAGTGATAGGTATCAATGTGACATGCTATCCAAGTCTTGGATGAGAGTCACGATTTTGAATGATATTTCTATCGTTAATAAATTTCTGGCGATTTCAAGACTTCTTGGCCTACCTCGAGCGTGAAATCGAATTTTGTAATCGACCCAAAGATAAAACCCCATTTCTAAAACCCTTAAATATTTCTTCAACCAAACGAGCGATTACGCGCAAAAAGACGTTGGCTCGAGTCATTAAAGATTACGATCGTACCATTCAATACCATCGTGGAAAAGCGAACGTAGTAGGTGACGATTGAGTAGAAGATCGTATGTGTTTACGAGTGCAATGTTGTTAACACAAAGACCCATTTTGTATAAATGATGAAGATAGAGTTAAAGACTTTAGAGACCCATGTGAAGATAACGAATATACGAGTAGAATCGACTTTAATCGATAAAGTTAAAGCCGCTCAAGCTACAGACCCGGAGTTGATAAACACGAAAAAGAAGGTTCAAGAGGGCGTTATTCTAGAAGCAAGAATCGATGAAGAGAGGAAATCTCAACCCTCGATTTTTTTGACTCATTTGAAATCCTTGATCGAGTAGGAACTGTGGCCTATAGACTCGTTTTATCACCAAGTATGTCGTGTGTTCATAATATTTTTCACATATCGATGTTACGTAAATATGTGGATGTCCCGAACAACATTATTGATTTAGAATCGGATGAGATAGTGGATAATTTAACGTATGAAGATGTACCTGTTAAAATCCTGGAATATATTCTACGCTTAAAGGTTATACCTCAAGAGTTAGAATCTGACGAAGTGTACTCATCTGTTCGGCATACCAGGTACGTACGTAAATTTTGAGGGAGAAATTTCATAAGGAGGGGAGATTGTAAAATCCCAAATTTTACGAATAAAGATTTAATTTTCTTGAAATATTTTTTTGAATATTATGGTGTGGATTTGAAATAATGTTATAATCATGCGTAGTATTTATAAATTTTGCAAAGTATGCAAGTTATTGTATTATATTCGATTGGTCAGGGAATATTCGTACAACGGAATTATTGTTGGATTGAGAAAACGACAAAAATATTTTTATAAAAATAACGGCGAAAGTTTTACCGTTGATACTGTTGAACTACTTTCGGTAATAAAAATACGATGTCTGGCGCAGTTGCATAGTAATACTGCGGTATTAATTATTGATGTTTACATGAGAAGTCACTTAGTTTTGTTCAATTATTGCTACAGTAATTGTTGCATAATATCTCACGTTATTTGATTCAATTATTTTCGATATTTTATATGTTATTAAATTAATAATTGAGACGACAAAGTTATTTATATTATTAAATTGCAATATTTACAATGTCTAGAAGTTCTGTCAAGGAGAGGTTTGGTCACCTAATTGCGCGCCAATAGGGAGAAATCCTTATTGGAAAGCCCCCCTCTTTCCGGGAACAACTTGGTTTTTAATTATTGTGAGTTATAATATTAATGATGAATAAGTTCGTGTTGATTAAAGATGAATTTGATAGTTTCATTGTGTTGGGATTATTTGTGTTAGTAGAAATTGACATCTATTCCGATGATAATTGAGGTCTCAAGGTTATATTGTTCAATTGGGTATTCGGGACACTTTTTGTGTCAAAGTACTATTCACAAGTTACTATTCACGAGTTACTATTCATAAGTTACTATTCACAAGTTACTATTCATGAGTTACTATTCACGAGTTACTATTCACCAGAACAATATATTTTTTCGATCAAAATTATTTTTGGGTACAATATTATTCCATGAGGAGATGTGCTAATTTTTAGAATAGTTGGTTGAATTTATAATAGTAAATCAATATGGATCATTTGGTTTAAAGTTTTAATAGTAAATCAATATGGATCATTTGGTTTAAAGTTTTAATAGTGAATCAGTATGGACCGTTGCTTTAAGTTTTAATATGGACCGTCCGTTTAAAAGTAAATCAATCTTGACCGTTCATGAATTAGTTACTATCCAATCCATTCTCCTATAAATAGAAGCTCATTCTTTCACTATTTCTTACGAATTCACTAAAACTCTAAAGATAGAAATTATAGAGAGAAAGAAGAAGAGTTTTCGCTACTTCACTACTTTGATATCCAGTTTCTTTAACGGTAAGGGGTATTATTTCTTTTGTATTCATGAAGAGAACTTCAGTTATTCCATTATTTATTATTCTGTTGGAATAACCTGTATACGCGGTCTACCCTATACTTGGTGAAATTCTTTTGTTATTCCATTATTTATTATTCTGTTGGAATAACTTGTATACGCGGGCTACCCTATACTTGGTGAAATTCTTCTATTATTCCAGTCTTTATTATTCTGTTGGAATATCCTGTCTGTGCGTTCTACGCCGGACCTGGTTTCGTTATTTATTATTCTTTTGGAATAACCTGTCTATGCGAAGTACTGAATGCATGGTGATTTCAGTTGTTATTACATTCTTTATTATTCTGTTGGAATATTCTGTCTGTGCGTTTTACGCCGGACCTAGTCCCGTTATTTATTATTCTGTTGGAATAACCTGTCTATGCGAAGTACCGCATGCATGGTGATTTCTGTTGTTATTCCATTCTTTATTATTCTGTTGGAACATCCTGTCGGTGCGAATTTCGCCTGACCTGGTTCCGTTATTTATTATTCTGTTGGAATAACCTGTCTTTGCAAAGTACCGCATGCATGGTGATTTCTTTTTTTATTACATTCTTTATTATATTCAGTTGGTTAAAGTTTTGACTTCTATACTCCATGAAATTAGTGGAATATCCTTGATATTTGCGCTTCATCCAGTATCTTTTCATGGAAATATTCTTCTGAGCATTCTTGACTTTTACTCTACAAAGAAGTTTCATGTTGACAATTTGGATGTTATTAGTTCCTGGATAATTTAATTCTTGAACTTGTTTTATTGAATTCTTATATCTTATTGGATACTAGTTCTACACATTCTTGTATTTCACCTAGTTGTGTTCAACGTTTAAATTTGACTCCTGAGAAGTTAGACTTTGACTTATTGGTTGAAACTTCGTTAGGAGAAACCTTCGTTACCTCCACTGTTTATAAATCTTGTTGATTCAAATCAACACTTTCACGTTACCTGTCGATCTTATCTCTTTGAAAATACTTGCCTTTGATGTGATTTTAGAAATTGATTGGTTAACTACTCATCATGCTTTTCAGAAGGTTATTAGCGTTTATATTCTTAACCAACCCTGTTATACTTAATTCAAGCAACCAAACCACTAAAGTTAATCATTTGTTATATCAAGCCATAAGCACAGAGCCTCGATCCTTTCATTGTCTTTGATTTCCTTGTGTGTAATGCAGAAGCCGGACTTTACGAAGGGCTTACGTGAATAATTGTGGCAAGTGATAGGTATCAATGTGACATGCTATCCAAGTCTTGGATGAGAGTCACAGTTTTGAATGATATTTCTATCGTTAATAAATTTCCTGGCGTATTCTGAAGACTTCTTGGCCTACCTCAGAGCGTGAAATCGAATTTTGTACTGACCCCAGTATAAAACCCCATTTCTAAAACCCTTAATTATTTCTTCAACCAAAACGAACGTATCATGCGCCAAAGACGTTGGCTCGAAGTCGTTAAAGATTACGATCGTATCATTCAATACCATCGTGGAAAAACGAACGTGGTAGCCCGACGATTGAGTAGAAGATCGTTATGTGTTTACGAGTGCAATGTTGTTAACACAAAGACCCATTTTGTATAAATGATGAAGATAGAGTTAAAGACTTTAGGGACCCATGTGAAGATAACGAATATACGAGTAGAATCGACTTTAATCGATAAAGTTAAAGTCATTTCAAGCTCTACGTAACCGGAGTTGATAAACACGAAAAAGAAGGTTCAAGAGGCGTTATTCTAGAAGCAAGAATCGATGAAGAGAGGAAATCTCAACCCTCGATTTTTTGACTCATTTGAAATCCTTGATCGAGTAGGAACTGCGTGGCCTATAGACTGCGTTTTACCACCAAGTATATGTCGTGTGTTCATAATATTTTCACATATCGATGTTACGTAAATATGTGGATGACCCGAACAACATTATTGATTTAGAATCGGATGAGATAGTGGATAATTTAACGTATGAAGATGTACTGTTAAAACTCGGAATATATTTTACGCTTAAAGGTTATACCTCAAGAGTTAGAATCACGAAGTGTACTCATCATTCGGCATACCAGTGCACGACGTAAATTTTGAGGAGAAATTTCATAAGGAGGGAGATTGTAAAATCCCAAATTTTATTTAATAAAGATTTAATTTTCTTGAAATATTTTTTGAATATTATGGTGTCGATTTGAAATAATGTTATAATCATGCGTAGTATTTATAAATTTTACAAAGTATGCAAGTTATTGTATTATATTCGATTGGTGGGGAATATTCGTACAATGTAATTATTGTTGGATTGAGAAAACGACAAAAATATTTTTATAAAAATAACTACGAAAGTTTTACCGTTGATCTTGTTGAACTACTTTAATAAAGTAAAAAGAATATGCTGGGTGGTTGCATAGTAGCACTACGGTATTAATTATTGATGTTTACATGAGAAGTCACTTAGTTTTGTTCAATTATTGCTACAAAGAATTGTTGCATAATATCTCACGTTATTTGATTCAATTATTTTCGATATTTTATATGTTATTAAATTAATAATTGAGACGACAAAGTTATTTATATTATTAAATTGCAATATTTACAATGTCGAGAAGTTCTGTCAAGGAGAGGTTTGGTCACCTAATTGCGCGCCAATAGGGAGAAATCCTTATTGGAAAGCCCCCTCTTTCCTGGGAACAACTTGGTTGTTAATTATTGTGAGTTATAATATTAATGATGAATAAGTTCGTGTTGATTAAAGATGAATTTGATAGTTTCATTGTGTTGGGATTATTTGTAGTAGTAGAAATTGACATCTATTAGATGATAATTGAGGTCGAAGGTTATATTGTTCAATTGGGTATTCGGGACACTTTTTGTGTCAGAGTACTATTCACAAGTTACTATTCACGAGTTACTATTCATAAGTTACTATTCACGAGTTACTATTCATGAGTTACTATTCACGAGTTACTATTCACCAGAACAATATATTTCTTTTCGATCCAAATTATTTTTGGGTACAATATTATTCCATGAGGAGATGTGCTAATTTTTTAGACCGTTAGTTGAATTTATAATAGTAAATCAATATGGATCGCTGGTTTAAAGTTTTAATAGTAAATCAATATGGATCGCTGGTTTAAATTTTTAATAGTGAATCAGTATGGACCGTTGCTTTTAAGTTTTAATATGGACCAGTCGCTTAAAAGTAAATCAATCTGGACCGTTCATGAATTAGTTACTATTCAATCCATTCTCCTATAAATAGAAGCTCATTCTTTCACTATTTCTTACGAATTCACTGAAACTCTAGAGATAAAAATTATAGAGAGAAAGAAGAAGAGTTTTCTGCTACTTCACTACTTCGATATCTAGTTTCTTTAACTATAAGGGGTATTATTTCTTTTGTATTCATGAAGAGAACTTTTGTTATTCCATTATTTATTATTCTGTTGGAATAACCTGTATACGCGGTCTACCCTATACTTGGTGAAATTCTTCTGTTATTCCATTCTTTATTATTCTATTGGAATAAGTCAGATATTATGCATCGGACTACTAGTATACATGGTGAAATTGTTCTGTTATTCTATTCTTTATTATTCTGTCGAAATATCCTGTCTGTGCGTTTATGCATGACCTGGGTCCATTCTTTATTATTCTGTCAGAATATCCTGTCTGTGCGTTTACGCATGACCTGGTTCTATTCTTTACTATTCTGTTGGAATAACTTGTCTGTGCGGTTTATCGCATGCATGGTGAATTCTGTTGTTATTCCATTCTTTATTATTCTGTTGGGAATAATCTGTCTGTACGGTCTATCGCATGCATGGTGAATTCTTTTGTTATTCCATTCTTTATTATTCTATTGGAATAACCTATCTATGTGGATTACCGCATGCATGGTGAATGATCCTTCGTATTCATATGAATAGTATTTTCATTCAAAAGGGGTTTCTACCAGGGGCAGTTTTGTAATTTTTTTGACCCTCAAAAATTTTGGAAAAATTTGAAATGATAAGTTGATGCGTTTTCTAGATTGTGTCCAAAAATTGCAATTTTAGGATATATAGATTAGGAGTTATGAATTTTATAGGAAAAGACTATTTTAAAAGTAAACCTTTATAACTCCTTGTGGTTAACTCCAAAATTGGTGAAATTTTTATTGGGAGTACATGTATATAACATGAGTATATCCTGTAAATTTTAGAATCTTTGGACAAAAGTACAATTTATGATAAATGTCTAAATATTCTGTAGTTTTAGCCATATGAAAAATAGTAAATGAATTTTAAAAATTCTGAGAAAAATATATGTTCAATATGGGACTATATTCTGCTAAATTCCAGAAAAGAAATATTTTTGGGACTGATTTGATATTTTTTATGAAAATGAACTAGTTATGAGTAAATGAATTAAATATGTTATGTGAAGTAATAAAATTTGAAAATAGGATTTTATGGCTTGAAAATCCTATATAAGGTATATGCAGATTTTTTTTGATAAAGGATTTGATTATTGGTGATAAAATCTTATGAGTATGGCATTTTTGAATGATTAAATGCATTATTTGATAAAATGTAAACAATTGAAATAAATTGTTTATAAGTTTAAGAAATGATTAAAATATTATTATAATATTAATGATATTAGATTATGAGATTATTAAGTGATTAATAACATTTGGTTATTATTGAACCCTGGATAAATAATATTATAAATGTTTAATATTTATCCTTTATCTCATTTGATTGATTCTTTATATCATTGTCATTATCATCATGCTTATAGTATGATAAAAGTCATATGTGGCCTGTAGTGCATAGATGGACTTGGTATGATTATGTCCAGGGATTATTCGGTATAATCATGACCGTAATATTACAAGTGATGTGGTAAAAGTCCTCATTGGCCCATAGTGCATTGATGGACAATTGTTGGCATGATCATGACCATTAATGAATACACGAATATCCTTGGCCCGTAGTGCATGGATAATTTGTGGTCGTGATACTAATGAATATCCTTGGTCGTAGTACAGGGATGATGTGGATTATTTATTAAGCTGAGTCTCAGCATAAAAGTGATGAAAAACCTTTTAAATCATAGAAGAAAGTAGATTTTATTCTCTACTTGACTCTTCTAATGGATTGTTTGTTCCGCTGCAGTTGAATTTGATGTTTGTTATATTTTATCAGTTTAACACTGTTAAAGGCTAACGATAACCTGTATACGCGGCATACCCTATACATAACCTGTATACGCGACATACCCTATACTTGGTGAAATCCCTCTGTTATTCCATTCTATATTATTATGTTGGAATAACCTGTTTATGCGAAGTACCGCATACATGGTGAAATTCTTCTATTATTCCATTCTATATTATTATGTTGGAATAACCTGTTTATGCGAAGTACCGCATACGTGGTGAAATTCTTTTATTATTTCGTTCTTTATTATTCTGTCGGAATATCCTGTCTCTGCGTTTACGCCGGACCTGGTTCCATATTTATTATTCTGTTGGAATAACCTACCTGTGCTATCTATCACATGCCTGGTGATTTTTTTTGTTATTCCATTCTTTATTATACTCAGTTGGTTAAAGTTTTGACTTCTATACTCAATGAAATTATTGGAATATCCTTGATATTTACGCTTCATCCAGTATCTTTTCATGGAAATATTCTTCTGAGCATTCTTGAATTTTACTCTACAAAGAAGTATCATGTTGACAATTTGGACGTTATTAGTTCCTGGATAATTTAATTCTTGAACTTGTTTTATTGAATTCTTATATCATTGTCATCATCCACATGTTTATATTTTGTTGAAAGTCATATGTGCCCTGTAGTGCATAGATGGACTTGGTATGATTATAACCAGGGATTATTCGGTATAATCATAACCATAATGTTACAAATGATGTGGAAAAAGTCCTCATTGGCCCGTAGTGCATTGATGGACAGTTGTTGGCATGATCATGACCATTGATGAATACACGAATATCCTTGGCCCGTAGTGCATGGATAATTTGTGGTCGTGATACTAATAAATATCCTTGGCCGTAGTGCATGGATGATGTGGATTATTTATTAAGTTGAGTCTCAGCGATAAAAGTGATGAAAAACTTTTTAAATCATAAAAGATAGTAGATTTTATTCTCTACTTGACTCTTTTAATGGATTGCTTATTCCGCTGCAGTTAAACTTCTTGTCTATTGTATTTTATTAGTTTAACATTGTTGAAGGCTAATGATAATTTATCCTGCATTATCTTAGTCTTATTATTTCTTACATAGCTAGTTGAGCTCACCCTTTCTTTCACTATTCTCTTCAGGAAATGAGAACGTAGCAGGGACTAGTCGGGGAAAGGAGTGATGGTCCAGATGATAGCATTAATAGTCCTCACTATTCTATGAAATAGTGTGATAATAATTGTAATGAGGACTTATTCTAAGAGTGGATATTGTCTAGAAGACAATATTTGTATTAAAACTCACAGCTCTTGTTGTATATTTAAGATTGTATTTGTATTCTATACCATGTATCTGGTGACCCAAGATGAGTGATGTATAACTATTTTGGGGGCATCACATTATCCGATAATTGCCATTAATAATAGGCTTAAATGTAAATTATTACCCTAAACTATAGGCCATATTCCACTTCGACGATCCACCTTTCAATTTTTTCAATCAGATCATTAAACTATCAATTTTTTCCATTTCAGTCTAATTGAACCTGCCATGTCATAAATTGATGACATGGCCTCACTACGTGGCAATACAATGCTCATGTATTAAAAGAAGACTAATTTTTAAATTATTTTATTAACTTGAAAGGGTAAAAGAGTAATATAACATTTTATATTAATTTGAACTAAATTTAAACAAAAATAAAACCCATACTCAGATCTATCAAACAATTTCAACGAAAACAGAACCCTAACTCTCCATATTCCTAAATCGAAATCAAAATCTTATATTCCTCAAATCAAAGCCATATATACCCAAATCAAGAAGACAAAGATGACTTTCAATACCTCAAATTGACTATAAAAACATATAATTACACAAGAAAAATAAATATGGCGGTCAACTGCAACGGGGTCGTCAAATTGGAGGAGCTCAAGGGTGGAGAGGTAGGTGATGTGAGCTCGAGGGTGGAGAAGTAGGCGATGTGAGCTCGAGAAGGATAGGAGGGGGACCAGAGCAACGAGTTGAATCTTTCGCCATTAATAACGATTGTTTGGAGGATGGAGTGAGCTATGCCAGGATTTCGGGATCGCAGAGTTAGGGTTTGAATTGGCCTAAGAATAGGTGGTTCACTGTGACTTATGACTCAAGAGAATACCTCTGCATCTTTGTCTTCTATTGCTGTAGTATTACAAATTTGTATCTATATACATACATACATATCACTATATGTATATATATCTATATCAGTACCTCGTTTTCTCTTCTTTTCTTCTTTTTTTTCTTTTCCCATTCTAAGATGATTTAATTTTCTGATATCAACGATTGACCACAAACATATGTATATGTATATGTGTGTTGATGGGTTTGTTCTTCTCCATCTTCTATTGCATTTCGTTTAATAACTAAGGTTGAGAGATGTGATTTTATGGGTATATGGTTTTCAAGTGGTGGATGGTTGAGTTTCCAGAAGGTAATGGTAGTTGAGTTTTCTGGTCGGTGGTGATTGTGAACTTTTTTGATCGGAGATGGTAGATTTTAGCAATAAGATAGTGAATTTTTTAAGATTGGTAGCAGATGAAGATGAAGAAGATTTCAGATGATTTTAGCTTTTGTTATTTTTTATTAGTACTAATGTATAATATAAAGTGGTTTGACGAATTTGTCCTTTCATATATAATAAATGTGTAATCAAACATTAAAATTTTATTTTTTTAGTTACACATCAGCTGAGCAATGGCCTACTCAGAGAGCCACGTCAATAATTTCTGACGTGGCAGACCGAAATGAATGGGAGTGGAAAAAATTAATAGTTTAATCATCTAATTGACAAAATTAAAAGGTGGATCACCAAAATGGGATATGGCCTATAGTTTAGGGTAGTAATTTATAATTAAGCCTTAATAATAAATATTAATTTTTTTCATGACAAAATATCAAAAGTTATATTTTATCACTTAAAATATTTTTACAGCACTTAAATCATTTTTATATGATTTTCAAATCATTAATTCTATTTTTCCATAATGTATTTAATACATTTATTAAATAAATTAATTATCATTAATTTTAATTAATTAATGAAATCCATCACAAAATATTAAAAGGCATTAAAATAACTTAAAAATATTTTCTTATACCATAATATAAATTTTTCATAATTTTTTTCATGTATAAAATAATTTTTAAATAATTTATTTAATATTATAATTAAATAAATTCAATACCATTATTATTCCAAAATATTAAATATTTATGAAATATATTCAGAATAATTAAAAACTAATTTTTAGGCTTTAAATAATTTTTAGGAATTTATTTTGAATTTTTAATAATAAAAAACTATTTTTCTCTAATTATTTATTAAAATAATTAATTTATTAAGAAACTTTCGCTAAAGGGTGCCTATAGCGACAGAACTGTCGCTATAGGTGTTCTTCGTGTTCTTGAGCCTAAACCCAGATATGCATGTCAGTTAGCAAGTGGGTATGTTTGACCACATCCCGAGTTTTGGTCACAAGGATTCTAGACTTGAACTATTGTTAGGATTATAGAATATATGTAGGACTACAACCTACAGCAACATTCATGGCCATAACATAACACAATCGAGAGATTTTGGCCCCCAAAACTAATGTCAAAACTGTTCTTCATTTCTGGGTTTCCATAAAATGAAGAACAGTTGCAAGATCCTACCTTTCGATTCTTGTAACTTGAGCTCTAGATCTGTTTTGGGTGATATAAAGGTTCCATTTTGTAGTTCATATATAAGACAACAATTATCAAACACTATTATAGCATTTTATCAAAACATATGAGAGATATAATACGGTCAAACCACGTTAGAAGGTTCGGCTTTTGAAGGTTCTAGGTTTCCCAGAAACCTTCATAAGGCGAATTGGTCAACGTACTTTGACCTTACTTAATTTCGATACTGATCAAGATCCAAGTACGCTAATGGCTTTCATATGTAGTTTGCATGACAGGCTACAAAGATCAACGAACAATGTAAGACCCCAACTTTTACGAATAAAGAATAATTCTCTCGAAATATATTTTTGAATATTATGGTGTGGATTTGATATAATGTTATAGTTGTGGGTAATATTTACAAATTTTGCAAAGTAAGCAAGTAGTTATATAATATTCGATTAGACGGGGAATATTCGTTTTAACAGGGAATATTCGTATGACGGCATAATCATTGTTGGACCCCACAATGGAAGTATTATCGTAGTTAGAAAACGACATAATTATCTTTTTATAAAAATAATGGCGGAAGTTTTACCGTTAAACTGTTGAACTACCCGGTAGTAAAAGTACAGTAATACGCGTGGTTGCATAGTAGAACACGGTATTGATTATTGATGCTTACGTGAGAAGTCACTCAATTATAATAAATTATTGCTACAGTAATTGCTGCATCATATCTCTCATATTATTGATTCGATTATTGTAACAGTATCATCTGCATAATATGATATATTATTAAATCAATAATTGAGACAACAAACTTATTCATATTATTAAATTGTAATATTTACAATGTCTAGAAGTTTTATCAAGGAGAGGTTTGGTCATCTAATTGTGCGCCAATAAGGAGAAATCCTTATCGGAAAGCCCCCTCTTTCCTGGGAACGACCTGATTGTTAAATATTGTGAGTTATAATATTAATGATGAATAAGTTTGTGTTGATTAAAGATGAAATTGATAGTTCCATTGTGTTGGAATTATCAGTGTTAGTGGAAATTGACATTTATTCTGATATTAATTGATGTTTGGAAGTTTTACTGACCAGTCGGGTAATTAATCGGATAAATGAGCAATTAATTGCTATTAATTCACATGATTATAACTATTTGTTCACATGTGTGTACTATTGATTCACATTCTTGTACTATTAGGGGAGTTGGTGCAAGATTGATAATACTTGCATGACTAAGTTAAAAATGGAGGTATAGATGGAGGTACTATACTGTAATTCGTATTTTCACATGATTATAACTATTGATTCACATGATTGAACTATTGATTCACATTGTTTACTATTAGGGGAGGTGATGCATGTTTGATAATACTTGCAGGACTAAATTAAAAATGAAAGAAAAGTTGAAGGTATTGTACTGTAATATTTTGAGCCCCAAAATGTGCAATTATCGAAACTATATTTTCCTATAAATAGAAGCTCATTCTTCCTACATTTCTCACCAATTCACTAAAGCTATAGAACAATTATTATAGAGAGAAATTATAGAAAGAAAGAAGAAGAGAAGTCTGCTACCTCTCTACTCCAGTATGCAGTTTCTTTCTAAGGTAAGGGGTATTATTTCTTTCGTATTAATGAAGAGAGCTTCTGTTATTCCATTCTTTTATTATTATGTTGGAATAACCTATCTATGTGAAGTACCGCATACATGGTGAAATTCTTCTGTTATTCGATTCTTTATTATTCTGTTGGAATATCCTGTCTGTGCGGATTACGCTAGACCTGGTTCCATTCTTTATTATTTTGTTGGAATATCCTATCTGTGCGGATTACGCTAGACCTGATTCCATTCTTTATTATTCTGTTAGAATAACCTGTCTGTGCGGTCTATCGCATGCATGGTGAATTCTTCTGTTATTCCATTCTTTATTATTACATTGGAATATATCTGTATGTGCGGATTATTATACATGACCTAGTTCCATTCTTTATTATTCTGTTGGAATAACCTGTCTATGTGGATTATCACATGCATGGTGAATGATCCTTCGTATTCATTCCTTATTAAATTGCGGAAATGATCTGTCTATGTGGATTACCGTATGGCGGGTGAAAATCCATTTGCAGTTTCATATATTCTATGATACTCATTTGGTTAAAATTTTGGCTTATATACTCCATAAAATTAGTAGAATATCCTAGATATTTGCGCTTCATCCGGTATCTTTTCATGGAAATATTCTTCTGAGCATTCTTGAATTTTACTCCACAAAGCAGTATCATGTTGACAATTTGGGATGTAATTGATTTCAAGATAAATTAACTTATAAATCTTTAAAATTTATTCTTGAACTTGTTTTATTGAATTATTATGTCATTATCATCATCCTCATGCTTATATTGTGATGAAAGTCATCTTTGGCTTAGGTGCATAGATGGACTTGGTATGATTATGACCAGGGATTATTCGGTATAATCATAACCAGTAATGTTATAAATGATGTGGTAAAAGTCCTCAATAGCCTGTAGTGCATTGATGGACAATTTTTGCTATGATTATGACCAGGGGTTATTCGGTATAGTCATGACCATTGATGAATTAATGAATATCCTTGGCCCGTAGTGCAGGGATGACTCGATGATGTGGTTTATTTATTGTCGAGTCTGAAATGATAAAAATTGATGAAAACATTTTAAATCATAGAAGATAGTAGATATCATGCTCTACTTGACTCTTCTAATGGATTTCTTATTCCGCTGCAGTTAAACTTGATATCTATTATATTTTATCAGTTTAACATTGTTGAAGACTAATGATAATTTATTCTGCATTATCTTAGTCATAATATTTCTTACTGGGCTAGTTGAGCTCACCCTTTCTTTCACCTTTCTCTTCGTGAAATTTGAACGCGTGGCGGGACTAGTGGGGGAGCGGGTGGCGGTCGAGATGATAACATTAGCAGTCTTCACTATTTTGTTAAATAGTGTGACAATAAATGTAATGAGGACTCCATTGAGTGTGGATATTGTCTAGATGACAATATTCTTATTAAAACTCTTAGATTATGTTTTGTCGTATTTTACACGACTGTTGTATAATTAAGTTGTATTTGAAATTTGTACCATGTATTTGGCGACTCAAGATGGGTGATGTATACCTATTTTGGGGGCGTCACAAACAACATGGCCTAACTACTAACACACAACAAGATCAGAAGCTTAGAACATGCTTGTCAGAGTTTCTGGGAATTTTTGGGCTGCCCAGAAAGGAGTTTCGTGATCCGTCACCTAGGTTTGACCGTTCATAACTTGCAATATAAACATGATCTAAACCTGATTTCAGTTCCAGATCCTAGTCCACATGGCATACTACAGATCCATTACATAAAACATACATAACACTTAACAAACACTGATCTACGAGCCCTGACATATGGCTGTCAGGCCATCTTTTCCAACTTTTCTAGATATCTAAAAACTTCAAAATCGTGCATCTAGATGTTATTGATCCATGATCCAACAACCCAGATCATTAAAAGACACCCTATAACACATATCTAACCAATCATTAACAACATCTAACATCAGATCATAAAATTTTAAGATTTAGGGTTTTTATACCTTATTCATGCTTGATCTTGATTCTGATCCTCATGATCTGATAATGACTTGCTATGGATCATATAAGGGACTGAATCACTTCAGAATTTCGTGGGTCTAAAGAGAGAAAATGTCAGTTGAATGTTTGTGGACAAATGAAGCTAGATAATAACTCTCTCTCTCTTTAATTATTTATATAATTGGATGCAAATGAAATGGATGGTATAAGGGGCTGATATTTGCTGAATTTAGTCATATGGGGTAGCTAGATTTGGTCAACACCGAATATCTTGGCAAGATTCACATGTTTCCTCCAATAATGCACAAAAGGGAAAATTGGTCATTTGTTTTCTAAATTTAATGGCATATTGGACATTGGCTACTACCCTTAGGGTTTAACCCATAGAGCTAAAACCTAAGGTTTCAAAAATTAAATCTAGCATTTCCAAATTAAGATATTAAAAATGGAAAATTAAGCTTTCAGATTTATAATTAGTATTTTCTAATTATATTAAAGTTTACTAATCATTTTCAAGCTTACTAATTAGGATTAATGATTCCTAATTAAAATAAAAATTACCTAATTACCAATTAGGGTTTTAAATTTATAAATTAGGGTTTCTAATAATTAGGGATTCTAATTATTAGAATTTCTAAATAATCATTAGGGTTATCCCTAATTAGATTGTAATTAATACACAAAAGCTTTATACATAGTATTTAAATTCCAAATTAGAATTTTGATAATCCGAATTAGGGTTTCAAATTTCCGAAACTAAAATTAGGGTTTCCAGAATCGGTTTCTAGGGTTTCATGTAAATCGTAAGAATTTTCTAACTGAACATTAACATTCTAAATATATACTTAAGGTTTGGACACTAATATAGTTATCTGGTCAACCCTTGACCCTTAACCACATACTGTACATATATACAACCATATACACAAAATATATACACTTATTCACTTAATCCTAAATAATTCACCTCAAAAATTTTTAAATCCATAAAATTTCTTTCCAGAAATGTCAAATCCATACACTTATTTTCTGTCTAGGTTTATTATTTAACCTTTAATCCATCATTTAAGATTTAATTATTTTTCTAAATTCTCGGGTCCTCACATTCACCCCTTCTTCTAAGAAATTCGTCCCTGAAATTCAACTTGCACCTTATAACTTTCATACTCATCATTACATGCTACCCACAACATCCCTCACAAGTGTAAAAAATTTTAAATTATGCTAAGGAGACATATAGAGTATAAATTTTCATTTTTGCAAAGGTTTTATGGATATTCATCCGCAAACCGTCTTAACTTTCTGACATAAAAGGGTGATTAGCACGATATGCCTGTCTTCGCCAACTCTTCATTTGGTTGGAACAATTTGTTCTCGTTCCTTCTATTCCATCAGCCTTAGGCGTACAAAATTTCTTACCTCAGTCTTTATCGAAATCTGCACCAAAATAATTTGGTTCGGGAAAATTTTCAAAGAACGCTTAGAGTTCTTATAAACGTTGGTCTAGCCGAATCGAATAGCTTAGACTCATATTGATAATCAATTCAAACGAAATATTAATGTATAGCCAAACCCCTTTGGCAAATTAAAATTTTGAAAATAATTTGAGAATGACGTCATGATGCCGTACTGTATTAATAGTCCATTTGAGGATGCCATCATTATATGTCTTTGTCATAACACATCATACAATAGCGGAATAACGATTTTTAGATCAAATTGAACACTAAGTATTCCTGTATTTACAACTCCATCATTTTTTTATCATCTCTGCACCAGGTTACATGGTACATAAATGATAAATAAAAATATATTTTGATATTTCAAATCATTATTGTCTAGCCGAAACAATTAGCATAGACTGTATTTTAAACCGTTCAAAAATCTTTGCAAATCTGTTTTATCATCTCAACAAGTAACTAGGTGTAGGTGGCCCGAAGTTTAGGCATACACAATAGTCACCAAGAGTTGAGAATAAAAATTCATTTTCAAAAAGGCACATAGTGCGTATTTAGCTTGATGTCCAAAAAGTTCGAAGTCTAGCATAGCTAGGAATTTTGGAGAACCTAATGTATCCACTAATGATCATTTGCTTAAACAGTCTATCTATTCCTATTATCCTTAATACTTCATTCACATATAACTATTCCCAGTCCGTCAAATCACACTTATGAATTCATGAACTTTTCACAATCATATGAGTTTAAGAACTTGTCCTAGTCAGACCTTTGGCGTCCATTCGCTAAGGGGTTCATAAACATTTCATATAACTATGAGTCACAAACTTACCATAAGTATGAGTTTTAAGAACTCGAACTTAACCTTATATTCTCTACCTATAACCTATTTATCTGTTATACACATGAGAAAGGAATCACCCTCTTAGCATGCATATAGCAAATAACGTGACACAAACCTTTCAATGATTATCAGTGCCAGAACTAAGTGGTTTTTACACCAAGTACAATTCCCCGCCCATAACAAGGAATCATACAACTAAGCTGCTGACATGAGTCCTCAATTGAAATCCCCACCTAATCTTAACTCCCTTCTCAATACGAATTTCATTCAACTTGTATTCATAATCCTTTCCTGAATTTGTATCAATTCATTGTACAACTGTCACCGAACATTCTTGCCGTAAACTTGTCAATCATTTGCTTGATCCATATCAGATCACGGGGTGATCTCATCTTATATATTATGATTCATTTCTATACTATGATCGTTTTATTTGACGATCTCCTATCCATGTACCTTTATTCTTTTAGACTCTATCTATCCACCACAACTATCCACTTTTATTATCAGAGATAGGGAACTCTGTGTCTTCATAACCCGCCGAGATTCGTCTTTGAATCTTACCGACACACTAACTCTATTTGACTTAGTACTTATCCTAATCATTGTGGTTATTAGACTAAGGTATCACTACCCTAAGTTTATAACCAACAGCTTTGATACCAACTGTGAAAGCCCCGAATCCGGGTCCCGAATCACCGCGGATCCAGTACAATCATTCTATAACTATTTGCGGAAGATATAAATATAAATTGTTTATACATTAAACTTTACAAAATATTTCCCCAAGGTTGAGTAACCTTAACTTATACACAATTCATAACCTGTCTAACATATAACATTATTATCATACTATACTATTACAATTAAGCGGCACATAAAAATCCCAAGCTTAACTTGGCTTTGTCCTTTCCTGTATCTGACGTATGCTTCTTAATCTACAATGTTAATCATGATATAACAAGGGTGAGCATAAGTTTGCCCAACAAGTAAAAATTTATTTAAGGATATATATCATGATGGAAAGTATTGAACAATAAGCTAGCTATAATTCTATAATATAATTGAGAACTAGCATTAACAAACTTTAATAGCTGAACGAACATTGAACATGAACATAGCAATTATATCTGGACCGAATGGTAATGAAGGTGATTAGCCTTTCATACCTGATGAATACATGCATTATGCACAGAGTGCGAATAAATAATTCATAGACATGGCAATCAGTAATGATTAACCACAAGTATATCTGAATGAAACAACTCAAGGTCGAGTTAAGAAAAACTTGCACAATAAATAAATATAAGAAACTTGCATGTTCGGTCGATTACTGTTACGCAATTTATTAAGCTTTGACTGAAGACCTAATATATAAATAATATCGATATACAAATTAGAATAATATCATCACAATTTTAAAATAATCTAAACACATTAACACATAATCCTATCAGTCTATACAACACATAAGACCTATTATCAAGTCAAACTATTTTAGTCTGAGTTGAATCTGACACAATTCTGACATCCCGACGGCCTAATCGGACTATTATCGAGTTTAAATTCAATTAAACTCTGCCTAAACACTTAACCAATTATCTTAGATAATTATATTATCAGACAAAATATTTTTCATAAGCTCGCAATAATTTTCAGATAATTATTATCATTTATAAATGATTTTTCAATCATTAACATCATATTTATATGAATTAAATACAACATAATTCCTTTATCATTATTATTTATTTAATACCAAGTATTAATGAAATACATGTCCTAATATTCTAATATATTTATAATATATCAAAGTATTTTTAATACCTTAAAATCACATTTATATGATTTTTAAACAATTAAATTCATTATTCGATAATTGCCATTAATAATAAATATTAATGTTTTTATGACAAAATATCAAAAGTTATATTTTATCATTTAAAATATTTTTATAGCAGCTTAAATAATTTTTATATAATTTTAAATCATTAATTCTATTTTTCCACAATTTATTTAATATATTTATTAAATAAATTAATTATCATTAATTTTAATTAATTAATGAAATACATCACAAAATATTAAAAGTCATTAAAAATAACTTAAAAATATTTTCTTATACCATAATATAAATTTTTCATGATTTTTTCATGTATAAAAATCATTTTTAAATAATTTATTTAATATTATAATTAAATAAATTAAATACCATTATTATTCAAAAATATTTAATATTTATGAAATATATTCAGAATAATTAAAAACTAATTTTTAGGCTTTACAATAATTTTTAGGAATTTATTTTGAATTTTTAATAATAAAAAACTATTTTTCTCTAATTATTTATTAAAATAATTAATTTATTAAGAAACTTTCGCTAAAGGGTGCATATAGCGACAGAACTGTCGCTATAGGTGTTGTTCGTGTTCTGGAGCCTAAACCTAATTATGCATGTCAGTTAGCAAGTGGGTATGTTTGACCACATGTCGAGTATTGGTCACAAGGATTCTGGACTTGAACTGTTGTTAGGATTATAGAATATATGTAGCACTACAACCGACAGCAACATTCATGGCCATAACATAACATAATCGAGAGATTTTGGCCCCCAAAACTAATGTTAGAACTGTTCTTCATTTCTGGGTTTTCTAGAAATGACGAACAGTTGCAGGGTCCTACCTTTCGATTCTTGTAACTTGAGCTCTAGATCTGTTTTGGGTGATATAAAGGCTCCATCTTGTAGTTCATATATTAGACAACAATTATCAAACACTATTATAGCATTTTATCAAAACATATAAGAGATATAATACGGTCAAACCACACTAGAAGGTTCGACTTTTGAAGATTTTGGGTTTCCCAGAAACCTTCATAAGGCGAATCGGTCAACGTACTTTGACCTTATTTAATTTCGATACTGATCAAGATCCAAGTACGCTAATGGCTTTCATATGTAGTTTTCATGACAGGCTACAAAGATCAACCAACAACATGGCCTAACTACTAACACACAACACGATCAGAAGCTTAGAACATGCTTGTCAGAGTTTCTGGGAATTTCTAGGCTGCCCAGAAAGCAGTTTCGTGATCGGTCAACTAGGTTTGACCATTCATAACTTGCAATATAAACAAGATCTGAACATGATTTCAGTTCCAGATCTTAGTCCACATGGCATACTACATATCCATTATATAAAACACACATAAAACTTAACAAACACTGATCTACGAGTCCTGACATATGGCTGTCAGACCATCTTTTCCAGATTTCTAAAAACTTCAAAATCGTGCATCTAGATGTTATGGATCCATGATCCAACAACCCAGATCATTAAAAGACACCCTATAACACATATCTAACCAATTATTAACAACATCTAACATCAGATCATAAAATTTTAAGATTTAGGGTTTTTTATACCTTATTCATGCTTGATCTTGATTCTGATCCTCATGATCTGATCAAGACTTGCTATGGATCATACAAGGGACTGAATCACTTCAGAATTTCATGGGTCTAGAGAGAGAAAATGTCAGTTGAATGTTTGTGGACAAATGAAGCTAGATAATGACTTTCTCTCTCTTCAATTATTTATATAATTGGATGCAAATGAAATGGATGGTATGAGGGGCTAATATTTGCTGAATTTAGTCATATGGGGTAGCTAGATTTGGTCAACACCGAATATCTTGGCAAGATTCACATGTTTCCTCCAATAATGCATAAAAGGGCAATTTGGTCATATATTTTCTAAATTTAATGATATATTAGACATTGGCTACAACTCTTAGGGTTTAACCCTTAGGATTTGACCCTTAGGGTTAAAACTTATGGTTTCAAAAATTAAATCTAAGATTTCCAAATTAAGATATTAAAAATGAAAAATTAAGCTTTCAGATTTATAATTAGTATTTTCTAATTATATTAAAGTTTACTAATCATTTTCAAGCTTACTAATTAGGATTAATGATTCCTAATTAAAATTAAAATTACCTAATTACCAATTAGGGTTTCAAATTTATAAATTAGGGTTTCTAATAATTAGAGTTTCTAATTATTAGAATTTCTAAATAATCATTAGGGTTATCCATAATTAGATTGTAATTAATACACAAAATATTTATACATAGCATTTAAATTCCAAATTAGGATTTTGATAATCCGAATTAGGGTTTCAAATTTCCGGAAATAAAATTAGGGTTTCCAGAATATGTTTCTAGGGTTTCATATAAATCGTAAGAATTTTCTAACTGAACGTTGACGTTCTAAATATATACTTAGGGTTTGGACAGTAATATAGTTATCTCGTCAACCCTTGATCCTTAACCACATACTGTACACATATACAACCATATACACAGAACATATACACTTATTCACTTAATCATGAATAATTCACCTCAAAAAATTTTAAATCCTTAAAATTTCTTTCCAGAAATGTCAAATCCATACACTTATTTTCTGTCTAGGTTTATTCTTTAACCTTTAATCCATCATTTAAGATTTAATTATTTTTCTAAATTCTCGGGTCGTCACAGTTTATCTGAAAATGATTTCAGATTGCTAAAAATTAAAGAGTTTAATTTTGATTTGGTTTTTGATTAAAATAAAATAGTTTATTTTGTTTTAAAAACTAAATATTAGCACACTTTTTCCCATTAAATTGATTTCGATGCATATATGGAATAGATTTATTATTCATGAGATGAATGTTATTTATTGATACATATAGGGATATGTATTATAATAAATGGTATTGATTATGGACTATTGACCAATGTGATTAGATTTTATTTTAGTTGGATGCATAAATGTATGAGTTTTATTGAATGTGTTATGCGTACTGTTGGGTTTGCATATAGCGCTATCATGCAATCAAATTACATAAAAGGTATGAAAGCGCGATAAAACATAATTTAAAATTTTTCATACAAACCATCACCATGATCATACTTTGTGCATAATTATCAATCAATTAGACAAAAAAGATGGAGATCAAATTCATATCCTTGTAGAAACTAGCTTCCTGAAGTATGAGTTCACATCCAATTCCTTTTCATGTTCATCTTGAATCCACCGGGTTTGATTCCTTCATTTGATCAACGTTAGTCACCCAAGAGTTTGGCCTCTAGAAGTGATCCACCAAGGAAGAACAAGTATTCAAGAAGATGGATGTTTTTCAAAACCTTAATTTTATCTCTATAGAATATGTTAGTACTCTCCCAACTCTTGGAATTGTCATTAACCCTAAATCAAAATAAGACTCCTCTTATTTATAGATGTGGACAACCCTCCTAAACAATTTAGGAATTGAGTTTTATTTTAATTAATTAAACTCTTTTAATTAATTAGGCTCCTAAGAATAATTAATTAAACTCTTTTGATTAATTAGCCTCTTAATCTTATTAGGAATATATGAGAATATAATTTATTAATTAATTCTCAAATCCTTTAGAAATCAAATAATAATAATAATAATAATAATAATAATAATAATAATAATAATAATAATAATAATAATAAGACTCCTCTTATTAATTTATATTTAATATTTCCAAAATAATAAATAATAAATATTAATCTATTTAATTTATTTTATCACCATAGATTAAATTAAATACACTTAACTTATTATTACGATTATGTCATTTACTTCTTAAATAAATATTTTTCCATTTATGGTGTGACCCTTTAGGTTCTCCATATTAAACCAGTTGTGAATAAATCAATTAGAACAATTCTAATCTTATTTAAATAAATAAATTAATCTATTTATTTATTTCAATAAATAATGTTTATTCTATAATAAAGATAAGCCTCCTAAGCGATCAACGACTTTCTAGATAATATAGATTTCAACATTAATCATGAAAGAACCCTTGAGTAAATAGTTACCGTACAATTCAATTCTTCCAACACACAATGTCCATATTAAATATAAGACATGAAATTACTGTCAAGTCTTATTTTATTTAATTATTTGTATTTCGATTCTGAAATGCACAACTCCAAATAATTCAAATTAGAAACTCTTTTCTAATTTCATTCTGCGTTGGCCAAGGACTACTGGGTTGTCATTTATCGAATGACATAGAACATTCTCTTCTTTTACTAGAAGCTGTAGATTCTTTGTTGATCATTCATTATCTCCGTTCACAACTTATTACACCTAAGCATACCCTTTGATATACCCTAAGGGACATGTAAAAGTATAACTTATCATACATAAGATACTATGATGATCTCAAGTCTAAGGATCACTTGTACTACTATCACTACAGGAATTTGTATTGACATGCAAGTAAAACTATGACACCCCCAAATCTGGGTACTTCATTCCCACAAGATTTGGTGTTCACTGTCTAAACATTCATTTCTAACTATCCAAATATAATAAAAATTAAGAATAAAACTTTCCATTAAAGGATTACATCAATAAGTTCAATACAATCTCACAGGTTATCTAACCTTTAAATACAAACATCAAGTGCGGAAAATAAAATAATTACATCTCAACAATTAAAACAAAGTCTGACAATATAGAAATCAACAGATTTACAAGTCTTCAACACTTTTTCATCTTTCCTTTTTCTTTACTGGTGTTAGGTTCATCGACCTTCTCAACTTTAGTTGTAATGGTTATATAAGCAAGAGTGAGCAAACAAATGCTCACTTGAAGTGACAATGAAATAAAAATATCATATCAACTGCCAAGTGAATAGGCTTAATAGAACTAAATAATATGCTCTATCAATGATAATTAGGAAATAGAAATTGAAATATATGTATCTGAGGGTCACAAGACCACGAACTATGTCCAAAGTTAAGTATTCTTTCAACTTAAACCTAAACAGTCATAAGACTGTAGGGACTTCTCGTACTTAGGGGAATCAGCACTTCGTACAATGTATTGTGCACAAACATCTAAATGCTTTGCGTAAATAAATTCCTATAATAGGGTTGTTCATCTCAATTTTAAATATAGGAGTCTGCACCAAAAGAAGTTTGGTTTGGATAAGCTTCAAGGTAATTTAGAGTTCAGTGAACATCAACTAAGGATTAGTTGAATCAATATAGTTTGATATCTCTTCAAGTGCTCGATAACAATATGATATGAAATGGTCATGAATTATATGTGAATCAACATTGTACATCGAAATCATGATTTAGAAATGAACTAGAAAAATAGGCATTGAATATTATAACAAACCTTACTTGAATAATAATAAGCTAAGGCTATTAATCTTACTCAATAAAACAAGTGAGTTAATGAGCGTGCATGATTAATAAAAAGTTGAGGAATAAAACTTTCTCAACATAAGAATAACAGAATTTAGGAACTTACGTAATAAGAAACAAAATTAAAGATAGGAACCCTTCTCAAAGTAAGAGTTAGGTTGAAGAGTTTGCATGAACACAATCAATTTAAAATAGCTATATAAGTAGGTTTAGGAACTTGTTCAATGCATCAATAAGGTTTAAGAACTTGCACAATCGTAAAAGTAGAGTTAGAGAACTTGCCTCGTGCGTAGGTTAAATAATCACTACAGAAGGAGAGTAAACAAATCATAGATCTGGTTGTTCTGCTTAAAGAACTTCATCAATCTACTCAGGGTACAAAGATGCCTATATATACAGAATCCTCTTCACAAGGAGGAGCTCTAGGTTTAGAAAAAACAATTCCAGAACCTTAGTTGGATACAACCAACAAAGACCCTGAAAACACCCATATCAAAGGAGATCCAGACACCGATGATATCAGGAAAAAGGTCCTCCAAATGGAGGAAACTATTCGCACTCTCAAAGGGATTGGAACACATGGAAGTGTCTCATATACTGACCTTTGCATATTCACTGGTGTTCATTATGCGAAGAAATTCAAAACCCCTGATTTTGAAAAATATGACGGATTAGGGGATCCTTATACACATTTGAAGGTGTTCATTGGAAAACTTGGATCTTATGCGGAAAATGAAAAGCTCAGAATGTAGTTGTTTCAGAAGAGTCTGACTGGAGAAGCCCATTCATGGTATACCAGATTAGACAACTCAAAGATCCATAGTTGGGAATAGTTAGCTCACGCCTTCCTCACTCAATATAGTTTTCAATCTCACATGGCTCCTGACCGGTACCAAAATACCAAGGTCAAGAAACAGTCTAATGAGTCTTTCAGAGAATATGCTCAAAGGTGGAGGCACCTTGCTGCTCAAGTTATTCCTTCCATGACTGAATTAGAAATGGTCATGACGTTCATAGATGTACAGGAAGCTCCTTTCTATGAGAGAGTCTTAGTCGGTATTGGCAAACCATTTTCTAAAATGATCAAACACGGAGAAATGGCTAAGATGGGATTGAAGTCCGGTAAAATTCAAGACCTAGCCGCTCTTAAAGCTGTTGCTGAGTACATCCAGTCCAGATCTTATGGAAACAACCCCTGGAGGGTCCATAAAAAGAAAGAGGAGGATGTTTCCTTGATACTACAAGGTCAAAAAAGCAATCAGAATGTGCCTATACAGAGGAGAAACTACTCCCCTTTTCAAGCACAACCTTCAAATCCTCCATTGTCTAAAGGTGGAGATGCAAAGCGCCCTCGGACGTTCACACCCTTAGGGGACTCACTCGAGAATATTCTTATTCTTCTGACTACTCAGAAGAAAATTACACGTCTTCTTCCACCAGCCATCCCTAATGGGAGGGGTTTTAATGCTACTCGGAAGTGTGCTTATCATGCCAGAGCACCTGGACATGATACTCAAGATTATTGGGCCTTGAAACACAAGATCCAAGATTTAATAGACAACGGTGAGATTGTGGTCACCAAGCTAGATCAACCTCATGTGCAAGACAACCCTCTTCCTCAACACAAAGAAGAAGAGGTCAAGATGATTAGTTGGAGCACTGGACAGAGTTCCAATTTTAATGGTGAATTATCCCAGACCCTCAAAGATGGTGATGATAGATGGGATTATGCAAAGTTCCAATTTACCATGGAACGAAAGTTGAAAGCTCTGTGCAAGAAAATTGAGCAATTGGCAGAACTGGTGACCCACCAGCATCAAGAAGAATGTCAATATCATTCACATTCTCGCGATCACAGCACAAAAGAATGCTGGGCACTACACCATCTCATTCAAAATCTCATTGACAGCGGTGTCCTGCTGTTGGCAGACAATGACACTGTACAACTTAAGAGTGGGAACACATGTCCTACCAACTGGAAGGGATCAGTAGCAGTTATATACGAAGTGGATGATGAGACTGTCAAAGCATTTCCCATACAAACAATTCAACTCAAAGGAGCTGACAATCCTTTGAAAGTGGCTGCACCAGAGCTAATTTCTTTACCCTTCAGACCACAATATCATGTTGTCAGCTTACACAAAGTTCCATGGAATTATGGAAAAGCTTAAGGATCCACGTCTCATACTACCGCTATAGTGTCGAAGGAAAATCCACTCTATCTTCCTCAACGGGTTATGAAGCCTACTTGCAAAGCAAAGGGGAAGATTCCCATGGAGAAGATTGAAAAATTCCTCCGCACTATGGGTCAAAATGAAGCCAAGGTGGTTCTAAGATTAAGAGAATCTCCACACCATATATCAATACTGGACTTGGTTTTCTCTTTCGAGGATCACCGGAAGATCTTATTGAAGATTTTGCAAGAAGCCTATTTACCAAAATCAGTGGATGTGGAAAAATTTCAATATTTGGTTGATTATATTTTCAATAACAATGTGATATCCTTCACTGATAACGACATACCGCCCGAAGGGATTGGTCATTGCAAGCCATTGCACATTACAGTTTTGTCCTCCGGGTATATGTTAGCTGGAGTTTAGATAGGTGGAGGTTCATCTCTAAATATCTGTCCTTATGCCACCTTGGTGAAGATGAATGTCAATCTCAAGCGGATCCAAAGCAGCCTTACGGTTATTAAAGCTTTTGATGGATCCCGACAAAATTCCGTTGGAAAGATTGAGCTGCCAATTGAGATTGGTCCAAACACATTCAATGTATCCTTCCACGTCCTTAGGATAGATTCAGGATACAACCTGCTATTGGGGAGACCTTGGATACACATGGCTAGAGCCGTTCCCTCCACATTACATCAACAACTCAAATACATTATCAATAACAGTCTAGTCACTGTCAACGCTGAGCCAGAATGTCCTAAACAAGGAACTCTATCGATCATCAGCTTCAATTCAGAAGTTGATCCGACCATTTTTCATGCTCTGGAAATGAGTAATACGAAATACCATCCTATTGGAGCACCACTTCCCGTACCCAAGATTTCTGCCGAGGTTATGTCGGCCACTCAAGAAATGATGTCATTGGGTCATCAGCCTAGACAAGGGCTCGGTAAAGATCAGCAGGGTATTAAGCACCCTATCCAAATGTCCAGTCAAATTGGAACAGCCGGACTAGGCTATTCTGCCGGTTCCAATCACAGGAATCCTCATAAGCATAAGCAGGTTCCTCAAGTCTCCGCCACACGACGATTTATTCCATCTGCACCACATTAGCTGATACAGTCTCCAGTAAAGGTGCCAGCCCAAGTTGTGGCCATGCTGTTTCCTACACCAGTGCCAATCAAAGCCAAAGAGGTGCTGATTCCTGATCCCGAAGTGGAAGAAAAGGAACGGAAACGTAAACAGGACATCGCCTTGATGATGTCAAGCATACGCATCATTGTTCATAATGAACATATAAACAGATATACCCCAGACAATGATTGCCCAGATGTCATGGTTATCATTCGGGAAAAGGAGGACAATGACAATCCCTCCATCACTGCAGTCCAACAGGACTTTTCCCTCGATAATTGGAGCAGCACTCCATGCATTGGTCGACGAGGGTAAAATGGGCAGAAAATCCCTCTGCCCTGTAGATAACTTTAATTGCTTACTTTTCTATACAGTATTAGCAGTTATTTTATCAAGTACATGCTAAAACTTTTGTATGATTAAACAGTTTCATATATTAAGTGAAAGCATATTTTGGTTTCAGGACTCTGAATTTAGATGTGCCTGTACTTACAGATGAGGTGCCTTCTCTCCACAAGGGTTGTAACTTTGATGCAAAGTTGGACTCAGACTTGATGGAAATACAAGAGGACATTGAGACACCTCGGGAAATTAAGGAACGGGTCGCAGACAAACCTAAACCTAACCTTGACCAAACCACTTCTTTCAATTATGGAACCTTAGAAAGCCCTAGGATAATCAAGATTAGTTCAGCCCTCACCCCAAACTAGCGGAATGATATGGTTGCACTATTAACCTAATTCCAGGATGTGTTTGCTTGGTCTCATGAAGACATGGTGGGTTTGTCCACTGACATTATTCTTCATTGCCTTCCCATTAAAGAAGGATTCAAGCCAGTCAGGCAGAAACTCAAGTGATTAAAACCTGAGTGGAGTTTAAAGGTTAAAGAAGAAATTGTGAAACAATTTCAAGCTGGCATTATCATGGTGTCTACATATCTGGAGTGGATATCAAACATTGTTCCCGTGCCTAAACCAGGAGGAAAGGTGCGAGTTTGCGTGGATTACCGGGATTTGAACAAAGCTTTCCTTAAAGATAGCTTTTCCGTGCCCTTTATCCACATTCTTGTTGACAATACTGCTCCATACGACATGTACTCCTTTGCGGATTGCTTTGCAGGGTACCATCAGATTATGGTCGCTGAGGAAGACCATGAGAAAACTGCTTTCATCATGCCTTGGGGAACCTTTTGCTACAGACGGTTGTCATTCGGCCTCATCAATGCCGGGGTAACCTACCAGCGAGCTATGATGGCTTTTTTCCATGATTTAATGCATAAAGAGATATAGATCTACGTGGATGACATCATTGTCAAGTCCCGAAAGGAGGAAGACCACTTAGACCATCTTAGAAAGTTTTTTAACAGGTTGCGTCAAATCAGGAAAGCTGCTAGGTTTCCTAGTCAGCCACAAAGGAATTGAACTGGATCCTACCAAAATCCAGGCCATCAAGGAAATGCCCATTCCTCAGACAGAGAAGGAAATACGGGGATTTTTGGGAAGAATCAACTTTATTAGCAGGGTCATTTCTCAATTCACAGCAACCTGTGAGCCCATCGTCAAGTTGTTAAGGAATAACTCCTCCATGAAATGGAACGATGAGTGTCAAAAAGCCTTCCATACCATTAAAAAGCAGCTGGTTAACGCTCCTGTATTGGTACCACCTAGGGATGATGTTCCCCTATTCATGTACCTGTCTATTAAAGACAATGCCATGGGCTGTATGCTAGGGCAAAAAGACGATAGAGGCCAATAATGAGCTATCTATTACCTCAGCAAAAGATTCAGCATCAGAGAACACAAGTACACTGTGAGACCCCGAATTTTATAAAATAAAAGTATTCAATTTTTTCTATTTTGGTAAATAGTTAAATTGTTAAAAGTTTAAAGTTAAGGGTGATATGTGAAAATTTTTGCAAAGTAAGGAGGTTGATATAAAATATTCGTTGTGTCGAGGAATATTCGTACGACGGTACAATCATTGGTGGACCCCACAATGGAATTATTGTCGGATTGAGAAAATGACAAAAATATTTTTATGAAAATAACGACGGAAGTTTTACCGTTAAAACTGTTGAAGTACTTGGTAGTAAAAGTACAGTAATACGTGTGGTTGCATAGTAGCACACGGTATTGATTGTTGATGCTTAAGTGAGAAGTCAATCAGTTTTGTTTAATTATTGTTACAGTAATTGCTGCATAGTATCTCACGTTATTTGATTCAATTATTGTCAATATTTTATATATTATTAAATTATTAATTGAGACTACGAAATTATTAATATTATTATTTGCAATATTAACGATGTTTAGATGTTCTGCCAAGGAGGTGTTTGGTCACCTAATTGCGCGCCAATAGGGAGAAATCTTTATTGGAAAGCCCTATCTTTCCTGGGAACGACCTGGTCGATTAATATTGTGAATTATAATAAAGGTGATAAGTTTTGTTTTATTATTATTATAAATGTAATAAAAAAGAAAACTTTTTATATAAAATAGAATACTTTTATAAAGTTATTCATTTTATTAGACTATAAATAGAATATATAATATTCTATTATGCATAGTGTTTGTATAGTGCCTGCATAGTGTTTGCATAGTAAAATCTATTTATATAAAATAGAATACTTTTATAAAGTTATTCGTTTTATTAGACTATAAATAGAATATATAATATTCTATTATGCATAATGTTTGCATAATGCCTGCATAGTGTTTGCATAGTAAAATCTTTTTATATAAAACATAATACTTTTATAAAGTTATTCATTTTATTAGATTATAAATAGAATATATTATATTTTATTTAAAAGATTTTGTTTTATTAGAATATTTTATTAATACTGCATAGTAATTTAATACGGACCGTCCATTTAAAAGCAAATCAATCTGGACCGTTCATGAATTAGTTACTATTCAGTCCATTCTCCTATAAATAGAAGCTCATTCCTTCAATATTTCTTACGAATTCACTAAAATTCTAGAGAGAGAAACTATAGAGAGAAAGAAGGAAAGTATTATTCTACTTCACTACTCCTATATCCAGTTTCTTCTAAGGTAAGGGGTATTATTTCTTTTGTATTCATGAAGAGAACTTCTGTTATTCCATTCTTTATTATTATTCATTGGAATAACTCGTGTATCTGTGGACTACCCTATACTTGGTGAAATTCTTCTGTTATTCCATTCTTTATTATTCTTTTGGAATAACCTGTATACGCGGACTACCGTATACATGGTGAAATTCTTCTGTTATTCTATTCTTTATTATTCTGTCGAAATATAATGTCTGTGCGTTTATGCATGACCTGGGTCCATTCTTTATTATTCTGTCGGAATATCCTGTCTGTGCGTTTACGCTTGACCTGGGTCCATTCTTTACTATTCTGTTGGAATAACTTGTCTGTGCGGTTTATCGCATGCATGGTGAATTCTGTTGTTATTCTATTCTTTATTATTCTGTTGGGAATAATCTGTTTGTACGGTCTATCGCATACATAGTGATTCTTTTGTTATTCCATTCTTTATTATTCTGTTGGAATAACCTGTCTATGTGGATTACCGCATGCATGGTGAATGATCCTTCGTATTCATATGAATAGTATTTTTATTCAAAAGGGGTTTCTACCAGGGGCAGTTTTATAATTTTTTTGACCCTCAAAAATTTTGGAAAAATTTGAAATGATAAGTTGATGCGTTTTCTAGATTGTGTCCAAAAATGGCGATTTTTGGATGTATAGATTAGGAGTTATGAATTTTATAGGAAAAGACTATTTTAAAAGTAAACCTTTATAACTCCTTGTGGTTAACTCCAAAATTGGTGAAATTTTTATTGGGAGTACATGTATATAACAGGAGTATATCCTGTAAATTTTAGAATCTTTGGACAAAAGTACAATTTATGATAAATGTCTAAATATTCTGTAGTTTTAGCCATATGAAAAATAGTAAATGAATTTTAAAAATTTTGAGAAAAATATATGTTCAATATGAGACTATATTCTGCTAAATTCCAGAAAAGAAATATTTTTGGGACTGTTTTGATATTTTTTATGAAAATGAACTAGTTATGAGTAAATGAATTAAATATGTTATGTGAAGTACTAAATTTTGAAAATAGGATTTTATGGCTTGAAAATCCTATATAAGGTATATGCAGATTTTTTTTGATAAGGGATTTGATTATTGGTGATAAAATCTTATGAGTATGGCATTTTTGAATGGTTAAATGCATTATTTGATAAAATGTAAACAATTGAAATAAATTGTTTATAAGTTTAAGAAATGATTAAAATATTGTTATAATATTAATGATATTAGATTATGAGATTATTAAGGGATTAATAACATTTGGTTATTATTGAACCCTGGATAAATAATATTATAAATGTTTAATATTTATCCTTTATCTCATTTGATTGATTCTTTATATCATTGTCATTATCATCATGCTTATAGTATGATGAAAGTCATCTGTGGCCTGTAGTGCATAGATGGACTTGGTATGATTATGTCCAGGGATTATTCGGTATAATCATGACCGTAATGTTACAAGTGATGTGATAAAAGTCCTCATTGGCTCGTAGTGCATTGATGGACAATTTTTGGTATGATTATGGCTATGGATTCTCTTCGTCCAAGGGTGCAAAGATGAATTTTTTTTATGGCATGATCAGGACCGTTGATGAAAACACGGTTATCTTTGGCACGTAGTGCATAGATAATTCGTGGTCGTGATATTAACAAATATCCTTGGCCTGTAGTGCAGGGATGATTCGATGATGTGGATTAATTATTAAGCTGAGTCTCAACAATGAAATATTAATTCATGGATGTGATATTAACGAATATCCTTGACCGTAGTGCAGGAGTGATTCAATGATGTGGAATATTTATTAAGCTGAGTCTCAACGATAAAATATTGATAATAAATTTTTAATTCGTAAAAGATAGTAGATATCATGCTCTACTTGACTCTTCTAAAATAAAGTTGTATGTCTTTGGCCTGTAGTGCAGAGATGAATTGTTAATGAATATCTTTGGCCGTAGTGCAAAGATGAATTTATTAGTATGATTATGAACATGAACTGTGATTTGGTATAACCATGATCTTTGATGTTTCAGGTAAAGACAGGTGATGAAAATTATCTTCGTCCTGGATGAGAAAAGGAATTTGGAACCACAAATATGATTATGAGTTATTCATATGATTGTGGACAGGAACTGTTGATTGATGTTATAGGGATAAAATATTGTTGGTGGACTTTTAATATAGAGAAGATAATAGACATTATGGTCTATTTGACTCTTCTAATGGATTGCTTGTTCCGCTGCAACTATGGTTGAAAAGTTTTATCATCTACCATATGTTCTAAATCTCTGATTTATTATTTACGAAGGCTATTGATAATTTAATTATCTTTAGTAATGATATTCTTTACTGGGCTATTTGTGCTCACCCTTTTGCTTCATAATTCCTTTCAGGTAATAATAGTGTAGCTGGGTTGAGCGGGGATAACAGGGGAATACAACGGTGTTCTATAGCTGTTGAGGTTCTCCCTAAATAGTATGAAAATAATTTTGTTGAGAACTTTAGATAAGTGTGTCGTATTATATACGTCATTTGATATTTAATTTTGGTGAACCGAATTGGGTGAGGTGAACCCAACTTTGGAAGGGTGTTTTGCCACTATCATATAAGATGTCTAATGACATACAACCTCGTGTTATCATAAGACAGGGTTGTGCACATCCACTTGCTGAGTATATCTACGAGCACTACCTATATGATCTTGGAGTTTATTTGAAATATAATTTTCACTTGGAGACAGTGGAGATAGTTATATGTCAACAGAAGACTCACCATTGGAAAGAAGATGATAGTAATCTTCTCGTTTTTCTTTGGGGTCTATTGGGTCAACCAAGGATAGTTCTGTGGACATATGATATCTATCATAACATAGACGCATGGCCTCCCATGTACGAAGGTTTCCTTGAGTACTTCCCAAAGATTTTAATTTCTAAAATAGTTTTTGACTATACTTTTATGTAAAGTATCATTGTAAGGTTGTGGTCGAGGCACCTTGAGAGTTACATACATTTGTATTAAAACTCACAGTTAACTGTGGTCATATTCTATACGACAGTTCAACAGTTGTATAAATGAAGTTTGTATTTGATTTTTATAGTATGATATCTGGTGACTCAAAATGGGTCGTGTGGACCTATTTTGGGGGCGTCACATACACTCTGATTGAGAAAACTTATTGTGCTTTAGCATGGGCTTCCATGAGGTTACATCATTACCTCCATGGTCACACAATCCATCTCATATCCCGCGTGGATCCTCTCAAGTATGTGTTCAGTAAGCCAATACTGAATTGACGACTGTCCAGATGGCAGTTGATCTTATAGCAATTTGACATCGTCTATGTGACGCAAAAGTCTGTCAAAGGTCAAGGAATTGCGAATCAACTGGCCGCCGCACCTGCAGGGGATTACAAACCCTTGGAAACATACTTTCCCTATGAAGGGGTAATGGAAGTTCAGCAATACCATCAGTATGATGAATGCCACACATGGAAAATGTATTTTGATGGAGCTGTTAACATAGAAGGCTCAGAGTGGAGCGAGTTCTAATATCCCAGACGGGAGGAAGATATCCGTTCTTGCGTCAAATTATAGTTTGTCTGCACCAACAACACAACTGAGTATGAAGGCTGTATCATGGGGCTAAAACTTGCCCGATCAATGGGCATCAGGCGGTTAACTGTCTCTGGGGATTCAGAGTTGGTAATCAAACAATCTACGGGAATCTATCAAACCAAAGAATTACATTTACTGCCTTACCTACGGCAAGTTTTATAGATGGCTTTAGAGTTTGAAGAAATCTCTTTTCTACACATTCCTCGAATTAGGAATGATTTTGCAGATGCACTAGCGACGTTGGCCTCCTTGATTCACATACCTGACAAGGAAAACATGACAAGCATCACATTTATACTACAAAAGGCACATCAAGGAGTATATGCGAGATGGATCTACACCCGTTGAGGCGAGCCTAACTGAGAAGAAGCGGATCCATTGACTGGCTATGAAATTCTACCTGAGCGGAGATGCAATCTACAAAAGAGATGCAAGATTAGGTCTCCTCAGATGTCTGGATAAAGACAAAGCTCAAAGGCTCATGGATAAGATCCATGGTGGAGTATGTGGCCCTCACATGAGCGGACCCCTACTCATTAAGAAGATCCTCAGAACAGGGCATTATTGGCTTACACTCAAAGCTGACTGTGATGATCACGTCAAGAGGTGCTATCAATGCCAAATTCATGGGGATGCTATCCATGCCCCTCCAAGGGAACTCCATAATATGAGTTCGCCATGGCCCTTCTCAATGTGGGGAATAGATGTGATCGGGCCCATCGAGTCGAAAGCCAGTAGTAAACATCGATTCATATTCTCCATGATCGACTACTTCACCAAATGGGTAGAAGCAGCCTCCTTCCCCAAGGTTACTAAAGAAGTCATCATTGCTTTCATCAGAAACAATGTCATCTATCGATATGGATAACCAGAGGTTATTGTGTCAAAGACCTCAACTCTGTCATCTACCGTCTAAAGATGAATGGTGCTGTTGAAGCGGCTAATAAAAACATCAAAAAGATCATGCAAAAAATGTCGACCAATCACAAAGGATGGCTTGACCTCTTGTTTCTAACTTTATTAGCCTATAGAACTTCCATGCGTACTTCCACTAGGGCAACCCCCTACTCATTAGCCTATGGGATGGAACCAGTGCTCCCCATAGAGGTGGAAATGGAATCCCTCAAAGTGTTGATGGAAGCTCAGTTAGATGAAGACCAATGGGTACAAGACATGTATCACCAATTGTCTCTAATAGACGAAAGGTGAACCGCCAATCAATGTGATTTGTGCCTATACTATGGTGTGTTATGTACTAATCAACATGTTATGTGTTATTAAAGGATGTCGATCGATAGCTTGATGTATAGAGATATACATGCGGTGAGCGAAGAAATTGTGAACAGAGTAGAGCCTGTACCTATGCCAGTGGCGGAGGTACCATTAGTGATTCTAGAGGAGTCGGAGACAGCGGAGTACTTTTCTGAGGAAGACAACTCCGAGGGAGATATGGATATAGCGTCATACCTTAGTATGATGAACGATGTGGAGGAAGGGATGGAGGTAACATCGGTTGATACGGTGGTACCTACACTCGAGTCATCACCTCCAGATGCAATGAGATCATTGTATCTGGCGGTTTTTTGACAAGAATGTGCAAATAGGTTATGCAGTGTAATCGTAATGAAGAGATTAGTGCTCTTTATATAGCGAAGGAGTCTGCAGAAGCAGATTTTGAGTCAGAGCATGATGAGAAGGTGCTCGTGATAAATAAGGCTAGGGATTATATGAACGAGGTGGTAGAGCTTCGTAAGAAACTAATTAAGAGAGACTGGAAGATAGTGCGGATGTTTTACATCCATGAGAGTGCTCATAAGGATTCAAACAGAAAGTTGATTGTTATTCCACTAAGTCGGGGCAGACTCGACATACTATTAGTCGGGATACTGTAGCGAAGATTGCGAATGAGAAACACGAGGACGCTGTTATGCATTATTAGAAATCTAGAGTTATAAATATGTGTGTAGTGACGTAAAACCCTCTTTTGTATAAAAGGGTAGTCTTTTTGTAAATCCCAACTTTTGATAAGTTCAATTGCGGGATATAAATGTACTAGCCATTGGCTATAGAAGTAAAGTATAAATAGTTTCAGACTATGAAGAAGCATATGAATATAATGAAGTTTTTATTTAATATGCTTTGTTATGGTATGAGTTGTTATGAGACGAATAATAACGTAGTAAATAAATATATAATAATGAAATTCTATTTAATCAGAAAATGCCGCCAAGGAGAAGATAATGTAATCAGGAAGCGGAATCGCATAATAAAAATCAAGGGGGTGAAAACAACCCTATGCAAGAGTTTGTTAAATTATTAACGGCTGCATTTAACTAAACCGGGGGTAGAGTACCTGCGGAACCTAGGTTATCCAGAACGACTACCTTTAAAGAATTTAAAAGCGTAGGTCCGCCGGAGTTCAAAGGAACGACGGACCCATTAGAAGCCCAGACATGGGTAATAGAAATAGAGAAGGTGTTTGTTATTACAAAACGTAGGTGAGATGCAAAAGACTTTTTTTGACTTACATGATGAAAGGGGAAGCCAACTTTTGGTGGGAGGCTCACCAGGGTGGGGCTAGATCAGATACGGTAATGTGGGAACAATTCAAGAAGGTTTTCTTCGAGAATTATTTCCCTACAAGCATGTAAGGGAGGATGGAGATTACGTTCTTAGAACTTAAACTAGGGGACATGACGGTTCCCCAGTACGCGACTAGATTCAATGAATTGGCAAGGTTTGCTCCACACCAAGTGGACATTGAGGAGAGGAAGGCTCGTATGTTTGAGTAGGGCCTAAAACTCTGGCTCTATAGTTGGATTTCTGTGTTCCAGAGTATTTCCTGTTGGACCATTTGGAAAAGGTGATTATAGCCGAGTGTGGTAGTGAGGCATTAACTCAATATCACAAAGAGAGGGAGAATAAGAGAAAGGGAAAGGGAGGAACCAAGGCAGAGAGTGCTAGGGATAGTGATAGTAAGCCAAAAAGAAAGAATTTTAACTCCGGAAATACTGGAGTGGGACAAGGGGATTCTAAGCGTAAGATCGAAGTGTGTAAGACATGTGGGAAGACTCATCTAGGAGTCTGTCTGAAAGGGATTATAAGTACCTTTAAATATTACGGTAGAGGAGGAGGGAATAACTTTCGCTGATTATATTCGTGGAAATAGTTTCATGGATATTAGTGGTAAGCAAGTGTTGATAGATAAGTGCCGATAATGTTGAGAGAATTTGAAGTAATTCTCGGTATAAAAGTATGAATCTTTGGTTTTCTAAAGTAACCCAAGGTAGTATTTTACGGTAATCAAATACCACGACGCTCTTATTGTCTAACTATGACGCAAGTTAGGAGGATGTTAAGGAAGAGGATGAGTCGTTATGGTTACGTATTGACTATCATAATAGGAGTAAGTTAGCAGTTGAGAGTGAATTCCCATGGCCCAAGATTGATGATCTATTAGATCAGTTGTAGAGGGCAAAGAATTTTTCTAAGATAGATTTGCGTGCGGGGTATAGTCGGTTTAAATTAAGGAAGAAGGAGGAGGTACCTAAGATGACATTCAGAACTCGTTATAGTTATGCCAAGTTTCTGGTTATGTCAATTGGGTGGACTGATGTACGGAAGTTAGATTTTTTGTAAGAGGCGCTGAGCAAGTCGGGGGTAAATTGATAGGTACCCTTATGAGATGCTATGATTAAAAGTACCTTTAGCGTCACAGGTTGGTATTGTCGAAATGGGAAGTGAGAAAAATAGTTTTTAAGAACTAAAAAGGGAAGTTAAGTGAGGTACCTGTATTGTCTCTATCAAATGATATGGGGAATTTTGTAGTGTATCTCGATGTTTTGCATAGATGACGAGATTGAGTGCTTATGTAGCATGGCAAAGTCATTAGGTATGCATCACGCCAGTTAATGGATTATGAGAAGGTCTATCCTACTTATGATCTATAATTGGCAGCTGTAGTTTTTGAATTAAATTTTTTTTTTGAAGATACTATATATATACGGTGAGAAGTGTGAGATATACACGGACTCTAGGAGTCTGAAATATATCTTCACACAAAAGGAGTTGAATATGAGGTAGAGAAGGTAATTAGAATGGATAAGAGATTTCGACGTTGATATGTTATATCAATCCGGGAAAGTTAACGTAGAAGCCGACGCGTTAAGTAGGAAGGATAGGGAAAAGCTATCGATGTTAACAACTCGGATGAGTTAATAACGGAAATGGCGAAAACGGAGTTAGAGGTTAAATTGTGGAATAAAGAGGTAGAAATGTTATTCACAGCGTAGACTCAATCCACAATACTTGAACGAGTTAAGTAACTACAACTAGGTAATGAGGAATGTACACGAATGAAGAAGAGGATGCATGATGAAGAGAAGATCAAGTATAATCTTGTTTTGAAGGAGGAATTTGAGTTCCAAATAATTCTAAGTTAAATGCTAATGAAAGGGTAATAACGTAGTGTATCAATAAGTATTTAAACTTCCAACTCAAATTATTGATAGGAAGTGATAAGTCATGAAAAATAAGATAATACCTTCGTTGAAGGTGAAATGAAAGAACCACAATGTCGAAGAAGCATTGTGGGAACTTGAGATTAAAATAAAGGAAAATGTTTATTCAATGGTGTATGTATTATTAGCGAGATTCTGGGGACAGAATCCTTATAAGGGGGGAAGAGTGTAACGCCCAAGAAAATTTGGATTTTTGAGAATTAAAAATTTTATTTGATTATGTGGATTAAATTAATTATTTATGGGAGTAAGCTAATTGAAGATCGTTCTATGACCTAGACATATCGGAATGTCGTAGTATTTTGGCTATGTGGTAGAATTAAAGTGCTTGAATTTCCTAAACGAAAATAAAAGCTTTCCGAGAAATTTTTAAAAAAACACTATTACGCATTTCTGCTCGGGAATTATTTTTGAACTTCCAAGAAATACGTAATGATAGAATATCCAATAATATTTTAGTTATGGCAAACACAGTTTTTCGCCTGCGGACTTAAAACCTAACAGTTAGGGAAAGTGAGTTCCTAGAAGGAATTTAAATGTGTATAATGAATTAAAGCGATGATTGTATAATACGTAAGTATTATAGGAGGTAATGAATACGAGTATAATATGAGGTATTATACGAGCAAGTATGAATGATGGAATGTCGTATATTAAATAAGTATACGAGTTAGAATATGAGATTAATACGTAGATAATACGTTATAAGACTTTAAGCCAAAGGTATTGAATTGTGTAGGAAATTGTAATGTCCAATTGGGATAACAATAAAGTCCAATGAGATATTGATAAGGCCCAAGTGTAGAGATGTGTAAGCCTAATGCAAGCTAATGATAAAGCCCAAAGAATTGTTAATGCAAGCCCATGAACTTATGAAGAATAAGTCAAAACCTAATTTGAAAATAAGTTAATGTAATAAGTAGTTTGAAATGTTTATATGATGGTTAGAATCCTTTTAGAACAATGATCAAATCGTTACTAACAAAGTTATGCCGAAATTCACACGATTGGACGTTAAGCGTCGAATTCGTGAAATTCTCGGAATGGAAGTTGAATTTTGATATTGAGCTTGGACAATGGAGACAATTCATATTTCGCATTATAGAGTTGCGAACTTGAGAATGATCAGATTCCAACTTAGAACGAAGAAACGAGCGTTGAACGTTCACGAACGTTTATTGTTTTCATTAAAAATGAACTAATAGGTGAATTTTTAGCAAACGAAATTAAATAGATAAAATTCTTGCATGAACGTGTAGAGTATGTAATTTGTGAACCATAGGCTTTTGAACGAACCAATTCGGACTTAAAACGAAGAAGTTATGCGTTCGGGAAGTTCACAAAATTTAAAATCTACAAAATTTTTCTAAGGCACAGAGTTGGCGCCGCGGCGCCAACCTAAGGCCAAATGGTTGTGCCGCAATGCCGTAACAGTGTTAAGGCATACTTCTAACTCGCGCTGCGGTGGGAGATGAAGAGCTAAGTGTGGCGCCGCGGTGCCAGTCCCAGAGTTTTGATAGACAAGAATGTTTACAAGTATAGAAGGAAAGATAACCCATTAGTAATGAAATAAGGTGTTATTATAACATTGTTAAGGCATTTTTAGACACTTAATGTATGATGATTAAAGGTTAATAATCAATTGAAGATGAGTGTAATGAGAACAACGTAATGTGCTAAGCCGGCTATAGAAATTTGTTAACCAAGTTGATTATGAATCCAATGGTTTTCAATACTAGTATGGATTATGTAATTACTTAGTGAAAATGACAAGACCTTTCCTAAATCACTGTTATAGTGATGACTTTAGGAATTTAATGTTGTTTAATAAGTAGTTAAACGACGAACGTAAAGTATAAGGAACGTGAACTGTATTCAATAATGATAATGACTATAACGTTAAGAGTTACAACTAAAAGTTGTTAAGTAATACGTAAATGTAAATGGTATGCAATAAAGTGTACTTAACTAACGACGATCGAGTTTCGATTAATAACGTGAGAATTTTAGTAAGCCATTAGGAAGGATGATTAACTCGAAATGAGTTCTATTATTGAAGTAAATCCACATAAGACATAGAAGAGAAAGAAGTTGGTAAGAATGATGTAAAGATAATGGCAAGTTGGAACCAATAGTAACAAATCTAATGTATGATTAGATTGAGATGAAGGGTAAGATTCATTAGGAACCATGTATGTTCATTCTTGACCTAATGTGGTATGTTATGTGGTTATGTATTGTAGAGACCGTAAAGACTGAAAGGAAAAGTTATTTTTACTGTAGCAGACGTTGAAGGCAAGTTTTTCTTAAACGCTTGTCTAACCTTCATGTTAGCCAAGTTTTCTGTGATTCATGTTATGAGATGCATGAAGTGTTTTAATAAAGGGTCGATGCCAGTTTTATCTCGGCTAGACTAATCTTGAAGAGTTGATTGATTTATTTACAAAGTCTTTAAATATAGAATTGCTAACGTTATCCTACGTCAATTGTTTGGTACGGATTCAAGGTAAGCCTGAGTATGAATAAACAAATGTATTTTTCATCTTTTATTAGATGGGCACGCAAGGTTGCCAAAACATAAACATACATACGTTTAACAGGATGTAGTGTTGATCAATATAGAGTACTATGGAATGATCACCCAGAAGTGCTCGTAAGAAATGCCGGACTTACGGACTTAGTGTCGGGTTGTCCTTTTTTCAAAGAAATTATGAAACACTCATGGTCTTGAACCAGAATTGATGTTTTACTGAATATTGTTATTGTAAAATGTTTTGAAGGAAAAGAAATGCTATTTTGAATTATTGATAGTACTTCATAACTATTATCTAGTTATTGAAGATATACGATTCTTATGTTTCAAGCATGTTGTTTAAAAGAGATTGTTTTACTTGATGAGCTTGTTATGCTCACTCTTGCTTGAACCATATGAATGTAGCTAGGACCGAACAAACCAAGGGATCTGACAAGGATAGAGGCAAGACGAAGCTGAACGATTAGTTTACCTTGTAATAAACTTGTAAGTTATATATATTATAGAATGATGAACAAATAATGTAATGGTTTTAGAACTTGGGAACAGGATGTAATATTATTAATGTAATAAGAATGTCATTGATACACACATTTTGATGTCATTTCAATAGAATGAGTGTACATTTATGAGTACCATGTAGCACCATCTATCGGGTTGGAAGATACCCGGATTTGGGGGCGTCACAAGTAGTCTGGTTTCACCTAATTTCGAATATTTCATACAATTTTGGTTATCCTGAAGACGGGATTGAACCATTCACACCCGCAGTTTATCTTGAAGACGGGATTAAACTTTTCCATACCTACAGTTTGTCCTGAAGACGGGATTAAACTTTTCTACATTTGCAGTTTGTCCTGAAGACGGGATCAAACTTTTTCCACACCTGCAATTTGTCCCCATCATGGGATCAAACTTTCTTTTCCTCGCAGTATAGCCTGCACATGGGATTCACACTTCTCTTTGGCTACGATTTGTCCTGAGGTGCGAACTATGTCGACCTGATCACCCTGATACCTGGGAGTACGTATGCAACCATATTCTATATTGCCCGGTCGCAATAAAAAAAAAACATTTTTGCCCTTTCTCTACAAAAACAAAAAACAACAAAAATCATTCTACACCCTTCTTCCTCAATAAATCTTCTGCCTTTCACATTTAGCGTTGAACCTCTTATACCAGGTTCGAACTATGCATACTTGATCTCCTCTTCAATAGGAGTACGTAGGCAGCCATTTATGGTTCAGTTTAACCCCTATCAGAACAAAAATATTTGTCACAGGGTATTGGGATCAACCTTCAATCTACCACATTTCATCGGCTTCAGACCAAGGATATGGAATTACCCAACCTCTCCTCACAAATAGGAGATTCGGTGACCATCTAAGTTGTGGTTGTTCCTCAAAGAGCAACACCAATCCATAAGAGATGGAATTAACTAGGCTTCTCACAAATAGAAGTATTGGCGACCATCTGTGGTGCTGTCAATCTAAGAGAGGAAAAAGCCACACTCCTCTCCACATTTCCATACAGAAACCAGTCCCAAGACACCAAAGATGGTAGGGATACATACAGATCAATGATCAGTTCTGAGAAATCATGGGATGGCTTAATGTCCACATATCAAGGATAAGTTCATAATGCATCAAGATCTCAAGGCCCTGAAGAAACATGCAAATATCATGCAAGTATCAAGGCATAACTAAAAGGGAAGTAAATCAGAATATATTTCTCTACCATATATAATATTGTTTGATATATACATCTGTGATGTACATGACAAAATGGCTAATCTAGTCTGTGCAGGAAAATACAAAGCTGTCTAAGGATCTGTGTGTATGCGGACTATCAAATCTAACATAGCATCCCTCTCTGACGACAGAGGTAAAGCTACAAGCTCCTGCCCAATGGTATCTACATGAGCTAGAAGATCAGAGGCTAACTGCATGGTGGCATGATGCTCTTCGATGTATGCACTCATATCGGTAAGGATGCCAATCGTATGGGATCTAACTGAAGTACTATCTGCAATGGCCACATCCCTAGTAGATAGGGCGGCATCCCGCTCCACAATCAATTCATCCCTGGCTGATCTAGCCTCATCCCTCTCTAACAGAGCGGTGTCTCTCCCATCAAGAGTTTTCAACATCACGGCCCTAGCCTGATCTCTATCATAGGTCATTAGATGTAGGCTCTGCTCCAAATGTTGTGTTGAATGTTGAGTAACAGTGGCACTCGGGGTGGGAGAATCCATCACAAATGCTGGCAGCCCAGCAGTCATGTCCCCATCGATGGGAATGTCAGCCTCCTCTATAGGCTCCTCATCGTCATAATCAATATCCTGCACTGTGGATACTACCATAGTCGATGCAGTCTCTGTCTCCATCCATGATGAATACTCTGCAGAATAACCTGGATGACTGACAGAAAACTCAGTTAGCTCTCACTGATCCCAATATGCATACAACCTAGATCTGTCCATTGATTATAAGTGGCGAGAAGCAAAGTGCTGACTCAATGCCCCCTCATAAGGATGAAAATCCTGAAACTGGTCAAACTGACATATCACGGCCAGTGGGTGATAGGTGATCATCCCTCTTAAACCAGTTAGAGGTAGATAATCCATGCCCAGAGCATGAGTAATGAAGCTGTAGGGTGAGCTAAGCCCTGTACACGGCAGTATAGCAAACAGATCTCCAATCCCTGCCTAGGAAAGCTGACCAAGATGTAGCATCTGTATACTCCATAGGCTGAAAGGAGTACGACATGGCTATATCATGGGTAAAGCAATACCCATGCCGTCTAAATGTGCCAATCGGTCCCAAGTGTCACATAAACCACACGTACAGCATGACTGAGCTGCCTGTGAACACTCCTACCGGATAAGTACGGCTATATGTGGCCGACCTCAGAGTCTCTGCTATAATCATCGGTATGATGGTATGACCATGCCTGAGAGCTCTCACTGCCATAATGACGCCAATGTCCAACTCATCCATATACCGTGGCATGTAGACATATGACAATAAGCACAATAGTAATACATCCACTCTAGCTGAACGTCAATGGTCCTCCAGTGTGGTGAAATCCCTGGAATGCCGTGCATAACTATGCTCAGAGCCAAATCTGTCAAACAGAAAACGCTGGGATATCACGTGGTTGGATGTAATCTCGTCCTGTACCACTCTACACCTCAATCCGGTGAGGGTCATGAACTGTCTACTCATGTCTCCGATCGCCATATGCACGCAAGGTCTGTCCAACGGTAGCATCGTCAACTGTGCATACTCCTCCAAAGTAGGAGTCAACTCTTGGGTCCCAAATCAGAAAACATGTCTCTCCGATACCCTGTGCTCTAGCATACCCTCTATGAACCCTGTGGGAACCTGAAACATCAACAAGGTCATAGTGTGCTACAACAAATCATCTACAGTCACCATGTATGGTGGTGACATACTATCATACCATGAGCGCATACCAGATGCCACCAAAGATGGTGGGGTATGATCAATATGGCTAATTGTCGAAGAAGACATCTGTACGGGTCGTGTCATAAGACCATCTAGGGGTCAATGCTGAATATCTCTGGACATACATATATATACATAACATAATAACATGCATGATACAATAGATGGCAATATGATATAGGGAATGAAAAATTGTGCATACATTCCTAAGTATATCATCATCTGATACATCTCTGTACAGCTAAAATACAGGGAAATGGGGCGAAGCTACCCAAAAACTAATAGAGGCCTATCAAAAGATATAACAAGAATGGGGCGAAGCTACCCAATGTCTAACAGAGGCCTATCAAAAGAGATAACAAGAAATATACATCAGAAGAAGTCAATGGTGTCGATGTCTACATCTTCAATCCTGCCCACCTGATGTAACACCTCCTAAGTCACTGGATCTCTATCTATAGGGATGTTAGGCCTATACAAGGGAGGATCTGCACCGACAAAGCCATATGGGTCACCTGAAAGGCCAGCGCCATAGCTGGAAGGATCAAAAGTGTTTGCCTTTGAAGGATCTCTGCCCAAATGCCGGATAAAGAAATGTTCCCAGTCCAACTACTGAGTCAAACTGTCAATCTGTGTCACATGAGTCGGATCTCTGACACAGGCTAGCCAATCCGTCATTATCACGGATCCTATAACCATATCCCCCATAAACTGTGTGGCGCGGGTCTGAGCTCCAATGGTACAAGGGAACCACCAATGCTGGAACATCTCCTAAGTGCAGGGACCCTCTGACAATGTGAAACCGTCAATCCCCAATAATGGGATGTCAATGACGGGTGACTGCAAAACAGGCCAATAACGCCTAGAAGGAGGCAAGATTGGCATGCGAATCGCTCCTGTAGTTCTCCTGATAGCCCGCTCTCCTAAATAGAGCTCCCATCCTCCATCTGTGAAGAGAGGAATCCTACGGGTGGAAATGACATACTCAACTCCAGTCGGGTACCCATCTCAAATACAATGCTCAAATGCTCCCCAGAGTAGAGCACCCATATGATGACATCCGCTGTCAATAACTCCAGCTATAGGCGACAATGAGTGAAACCCTCAGCAACAGGGACCTCCGCTAGTATGGAATGATGCCATCTCCGTCCTCGTGGATAGGTGTCTAAACCTAGCACGCTCACAAGACGCAAACATGGAAGCCTCTTATAGGCCTAAAACTGCTAACACAGAGGCAAACATCTGCTATAAGTCAACACTCTTAACCTGTATATGGGAAAAGACAAGAGAAATACTCAACAACAGAAATTGATAGAATCCTAGCCACGCCTCGGTCAAACCCTGTGATCGCATGTGCATTCCCCTGAGGAAGTAGGCAAAGGTGTAGGAACCCCAATCATAGTCTCATATACGGTCCACATGTCGAGTGGCACTGATCAAAGCGAAGGACACTGTAGAAGAGTTATCTGCCATGAAGCAGCCCCTAATGATCATCAGGAACAATCGCCGAAGAATGAGATCCCTGACTCTCACATCATCGGGTATGGGCTCACTCAACAGCCTACTTATAACATCTACACTCAGAGGACCTGTACGAATAGTCCAACCATTGAGCGCCTTCGTCAGAACTCCCAATAAGGATCTGACGACAACATGGGTAATATCCGCCGTACAAGGCACTGGATCCCCTCCAAACTCCACACCTGTGATAAACCGCAAATCCATCAGCGTCATCATCACCTCACAGTCCAGCAAATGGAGTGGCTAAGTTTGGTGAAACCACCGCTCAAACAATGCCATGAGGTAACCCCAGGGACAACGACGGGGAAGAATGGAAAAGAACTTCCCAAATCCCCAGCCATGTACAATCGCTCTATAGTCATCGTGCAAAGCCTGATACATAGAGTGCCTGTTGAACCAGTTCCCTTGAGGCGGTGTAAAGCTGGGGACTTACATCAAATGCAGATCTACATCAGAACCCTTTACTACTCATCAATAGGAAATAAGGAAGATTAAGATCTAACTTCATACCTCGTTTGCGTGCAGGTAAACTGAAGGATGCCGACTCAAGTCACCCAGATGATCTGGGTTCACCACTTGAATACCTAGAAAATCCATATGGGGAACACGTGCAGCAGGAGCAGGAACCTCAATCTGTACATCCTCTTCCTCGTCCTCGATATCTGACACTTCAACCCGGATAGGACATATCACCGCCTCCACCAAACGACGAGGTTGTATAACTGAACGAGGTCGAGGAACTTCAAAAGCCCTCCTCCATACACCAGAAGTGGTCCTGCGGGAACTACTCGGCTGATCCGGATCCATAATATCTGGATAACAAGTCTCCAAATCACCTCAGAAAGGGTGTGGTAAATTCTTACCTGGAACTTTTCAAAATGCATTTTATGATTATATGCATGCATGCATTGTTTTAACATACATCTACAGTAGAGTTAAAAATGCATGACTACCCAATGTCTACATTTTGGAAAATTTTGCTATAGCCCCCTCTGTAAATGGGACTATCCACATGCACATAGGCATGACTAGGTGACCATTCAGTAGCACACCTATCCACAATCATATACATCCTACATGCATTTAATACATTATAGTAAAAAAATCCGTAAGTGTAGTTTAATTACCAGGATTATTTTGCTTTTCTACCTTTACTCATTTGTCCTCAAATAGGATAAGAAATGACAGTAAAAGGTATCAATTTGACTGTGTCAAAAGTCAAATTTTTTCATATCATTATGTTCAGCATGGTTTAATACTAACATTTGCTATGTTGAATATTTTTTATCAAGTCATATCAGCATGTATATTCACTACTATGTGTCTAAATGCATTTCATGTGATAAGTCACTTTCCAATGGATAGAAACTGGAAAAGAATACATGAATATATTACCAGGATAGTGAAGAACGCTTGTACGGTGACAGAATATGCAGAAAGTTTCCCGAACTTAGCAGGTCTGAAGAGAAGCTCTTAGATTTCCTTCGTCGCGTAGCTTGAGAATGACTTATGAAAGCAACCCGCAGGGAATACATACCCACGGTTGGCCGCAGGTCCACCTGCAACTGCTACAGGTGTACCTGCGGCACCTTTATATGGGTCCCACACCTCCGGCTCGCTCCAGTTAGAGTTGCAAAGGAGGTCTTAAAAGCTGAAAAGGCCAAATCAGGAATAAAAACGCAACGAGATTGAGCGGAATAGCCTGGAATCCTGGTTTTCATGGGCCGCAATCTGGTCCCACATCTCACTCATTGGTATTCTCCTGCATACAGGGTATACTATACAATTGGCCTCAGCTTTTACAAATCATGCTCGGCAATACCTCACAAAGGTCCGATGTCGTCAGTGCAGGGTCACAACCCTAAACCTTCCCCGGCGGGGGTTACAACGCCAAAGTTATGAATTAATGAAGTATCCCCGACGGGGGTTACAAAGCCGAAGTTAGGAATTAACGAAGTATCCCCGGCAGGGGGTTACAACGTCGAAGTTGCAAACTAATGAATTATCCCCGGCGGGGGTTACAACGCCAAAGTTTCAAGCATCCACGTATCCCCGACGAGGGTTACAATGCAATTCAACCATTGATACACACATCAATAAAGGTCAAGCAACCTTCACGTTATCTCAATCGATGGCAAGTAAACCCATCGAAGCAACCTTCCCCAGCAAGGGTCACAACACGATGCAATCATTGACACATACATCAATGGAGGTCAAGCAGCCTTGACCATGCACCCAGCAGGGATTTATCCGGTGATACACACATCAGCGGAGGTCAGGCAGCCCTAACAATACAGACTGTTGGTAGTAACTCCGACAGGATGATGGGATATGTTATACACATCCTCAAACAGACAAAGCTTTATCCCCACAGATCTCTTGTACATCAACATCCTTGAACATCCTTGAAGACTAGGATTTAAGACTTTGGTGATAGCCCCAACGTCAACATCCTTGAAGACTTAGATCGCATGTCCAAGACATTGTTGATTGTCATCCCAAACAACAGGGAACCGACAATTATTTTTCATCATGCAGCATACATTTGCATCATGTTGTTGCGCATAGCATCATGTTTATCTTGTTGCATTTCAAGTGTCTAGGATTCATTATCCTATCCATGCCTTACATTGCATGAATATGATAAAGAGGGGCATCTATAGACACTCAAAATTTTCTGCACACCTGTTACTGACATTGCAGGAAGGCAGATTCGTCTTTCGGAGATAACCCTGGAAGACAGCTTACATCCATTCCAGATACTATTGGAAGTTCAGTCTCAACCCCGGAACACACACCAGGAATATCATTTCCAACCTCGGAGATAACCCCAAGTTTTGTCCTTGGTGATAACCCCAAGGAATGTTGTTGCAGTTCCAGCGATAACTCCGAAAATGCTTGTTTCAAATGCATGCTATCAGCTTCAATCTTAGACCTCCTGCCGAGACACTCATACCTCAGACCCGGAGCTAACCCTGGGCAGACAAGCACATTCACAGATGACATTGCGACAGTCAAACACCTGCAGCAGTCCAATCTCAGATGTAACCCTTAGCAACGTCTGCTTTCAACTCAAACCGGAGATAACCCCGGTGAGGAGTCAAATGTCATCTTGGCACCTCAACACTTGCGCGTCGTATCAACACTTCATACATACATACATACAACAATGTCCTACAAGAACCAAGGAGTTCCAATCCCGAGTGACTAATACGCGCGGCAACACACCAGATATAATTTGAAGCTTAAAGATTATGGGCATGGACCCCTATTCCTAACTTCGTACAACCTCTAATCCCATGTCATTGCTTAACTCTCGACACAAGCGGTCCAAAGAAGGTCTTATATACCTCGTTCGGATGCCCAGATTGAAGTTCTGCAAGTTTGAGCAGACATTACAGTGCACGAGTGCACGTACTTTGAGACGACGGAACTCGCAGAACACGGGGTACCCCGGGCAGCTACAGGTGCATCTGCGGCTGTTGCAGGTACACCTGCGGCTTCCCCCCTATAAATAGAGGGCTTGGGGTGGCCATTTTGAAAAAAAAGAGAGGTAGGAAGCCCTGTTAAATTTGCTCTATACACAGCCATATTGAGTGCTTGCTCTTTTTAAACACCTATTAGTTCATATATGGCTATACATTTACCAGCGGGAGCTGAGTGTTTATCCGTATAGAGTCATAGAAGTCTGCATTGACAGCCCACTGTAAGCCTTCTCACACTCTATAAAGCCTTTGTCTTCATCTTTGCACACACCGTTTCTACACATTGAGAGTCGTGTTGTGTGCGTTTGCCTGCATTTCTATCCGTGGTTTTAATGTCTGTTCGTATATATATATATATATATATATATATATATATATATATATATATATATATATATATATTTATATATATGTATATATTTATATATGGACTAACATTATCTTGTTATATGCTCGATTGAGCCTAAACTTATGTCTCAAGCGTTTATTTGCTTATATATATATATATATATATATATATATATATATATATATATTTACATTTCCGTCAGCCTGGAGTTTACTTGAGACCTTTTTACCGCTTTATTTATATTTAGTCCCTTTGGAGTTTACTTGTGGTCATTGATCGCATTCTATCGCTTTATTTACTTTTCTCGATCCCCCATGGAGTCGCCGTGGTGGTTGATCATGTCCACACACACACACACACACACACACACACACACACACACACACATATATATATATATATATATATATATATATATATTTACCGCTTTTTATATATTTACATTTCCGATCGCCCATGGAGTTGCTTCGTGGTGGTTGATCATGTTTGTATATATATATATTTACAGCTTTTATATATATAATTTCTTACTGCTTTCCATACAAATTGCGGTATCATGTGAGCCTAGGAATCATGTGGTCACAGATTTAGTCTACTGAATCTAGATTCGGTTCCCGTGATGGACATTTTCAGCTGTAAGCAGCTTGTACATTATTTACGGTGTCTAAATTTCCTTAGATGGCTGTCATGCCCAAGAGGAGTTTGACACTGCTGCATATTATTTTCTCGAAGATGTTTCGTATCTCGAAAATAAAAGCAAACAAGCCAAACATTTAATAATAAAATGGAAGTATGAAAAGGTCTCAATTCCTATTGAGCACAGGGTTTGAAAAACCTCTTTTTACAAAACTTCATTGCCATATCTTGCTTAAAATTGAATTTTTCTATAAATTCAAACCCTTTGTATATAGGTGAGAACGAGGCCTCACACTACTTTCAAATAATTGCACATTGATCCACACACACACACACACACATTCATATAACAGTTTCTTGAAAAGTGGCGGTCACCATGGCAACACGATGTCGGGGGGTGCCTAACACCTTCCCTCCGCATAATCAAGCCCCCGAATCCAAATGAATCTCGGTTTTATAGACTCGTTTAGCAGTGTCACGTCATTGGGTCAATGTGCAAACTTTTCGGTTGCGTTGGTGTAACCAGTTAAAAACACCAACTGGCGACTCTTAAAGTCAAATCGTCAATATTACACATGTCAGACCTTTTTCACTTGTTTTTTCAAACAAATCTCACATTAACATGAGAACACCAAAGAACAAGTAACGAAAAGGGACAAATGAAAATCCCGACGTCGACAATGAACACTACAGAAAACCAAATTAGGCCTAAAAACTCCTTTCTAACAACCATACCAACCTACCCAAGGTGTAAAATTTTTACAGAAACATAAACTAAGGTTTCTAACATGTTTCTAACCACATAAACAACATAAACATCAAAATTACAATCTTTAATCTCACTATTTCTATTATTTCTTTTTCTTTTGACATTTATAGCGAAATTCCTCAAAGTGAATTCATTTTACAACCAAAACAGTTAGTTTTAATTATTTTGTTTTTGTTTCTTTATATACTTTCACAATCAATATCCAATTTATACTTTATACTATGAATTAAACATCAATTTTGACTTCCAAAATAAGCCATATTCATATATATTTCATTGTTAAATAACTTTCTCCATACATAACATATTTATATGAAGTAAACTAATCTAAATCATATATTAACATATAAAATAGTTTATCAACAACTATTATATATACAAATTATATAATTATAGAGAATTCTTCTTTCAATAGAAAACTAGAACTTTAGAAGAAAACTAGAAATAAGAAAAGTAGGGTTATACCTTTGCTAGAAGATGATTACAACTACTACTTGTTCTAAATTCTCGACTCATAGAGAATTTTCTCTTCTTCTTTCTCTCTTTTCTTTCTTTCTTTCTTTCTTCTATTTTCTCTTCTTTCTCTTATTCTTTGTTCTTTCTCTCTTTTTCAACTTACGTAACTTAGAAAATATAACGTATAATATAATACATATTATTATATAATATAAATATATGTGTAACTAATGTCAGTTATATCTTTTTGAAAATCAAAAGTCATAAGGCTTGTTTGGCTAAACCACTTTAAAAATTAATAACATAAAATCCTTATTCCTTGTTTGGTAAAACCTATTTAAATAAAAGACTTAACATTCATTAAGCCTTGTTTGGCAAAACTGAATTAAACTCCTTTAATTTATCTTAATCACTCATTTATGGTATAGTTTATGGCCACACTTTATTTAATCAAATTCGTATATTCAATTTAATCAAATCTAATAACAATTATTAAATCAATGTACCACATAAACCACTACAACAAAATTATAATTTCCTTATAATTATAATTTTATTTAATAAATTAACACATCACTTTTGTAGACACTCGAAATTTTCTCCACACCTGTTACTAACATTGCAGGAGGGAAGATTTGTCTTTCAGAGATAACCTTGGAAGACAGTTCACATCCATTCTAGATACTACCGGAAGTTCAGTCTCAACCCCGGAACACACACCGGGAGTATCAATTCCAACCTCGAAGATAACCCCGAGTTTCGTCCTTGGAGATAATCCCAAGGAATATTGTTGCAGTTTCGGCGATAACTCCGGAAATGCTTGTTTCAAATACATGCGATCAGCTTCAATCTCAGACCTCCTACCGAGGCACTCATACCAAAGACCCGGAGCTAACACTGGGAAGACAGACACACTTACAGATGGCCTTGTGGAATTCAAACACTTGCAGCAGTCCAATATCAGATGTAACCCTGAGCAACGTCAGCTATCAGCTCAAACTGGAGATAACCCTGATGATGAGTTAAATTGTCATTTTGCAACCTCAACCCCTGCACGCCATCTCAACATTTCATACATATATTTCTACACAATAATGTCCCACAATAGCCAAGGAGTTCCAATCCCGAGTGACAATTACGCGTGGCAGCATACCGGATAGAATTTAAAGCTTGAAGACCATGGGCATGGTCCCATCTTCCTGACTTCGTACAACCTCTAATCCCATGTCATTGCGTAACTCTCGACAAAAGCTGTCCAAAAAAGGTCTTGTACACCTCGTTTGGATGCTCAGATTGGAGTTCTGCAAGTTTGAGTGGACATCATAGTGCACGAGTGAACATACTTCGAGACGATGGCACCCACAGAGAGGGGGGGTAGCCCGGGCAATGCAGTGTAACTGTACGCCTGCAGTACAATCATGGGCTGCAGTGCAATCATGCATTGTCGCGCAGTAATCGTGGGTATTGTTGTAGGTACACTCATGACACCCCCTAAAAAAATAGAGGGCTTGGGGTGGCCATTTTAAAAAAAAGGTGAGGAAGCCCTGTCCAATTTGCTCTATACACACCCCATATTGAGTGCTTTCTCTTTTTAAACACATGTTAGCTCACATATAGCTATATTTTACCTGCGGGAGCTGAGTGTTTATCCATTTAAAGTCATAGAAGTCTACTTTGGCAGCCCACTTTAAGCCTTCTCACACTCTATAAAGCCTTTCTCTTCATCTTTGCACACACTATTCTTCACATTGAGAGTCGTGTTGTGTGCGTATGCCCGAACTTTGGTCCGTGGTTTTAATTTCTGTCTGTGTATATATATATATATATATAAATATATACGTATATAAGTATATATATATATATATATGTATATACTTATATATATAAATTGTTGTCAGACTCTGTCTGATGAGCCTGGATTTTACATCCGGAGCGTTTACTTGCTTTTATATATATATACTAGTATTAATCCGTGCCTCCGGCACTATTAATACTCGTGTAATTATTTAATACCTAAAGATGAATCTAAATGAAAAATGTGAGTTACAATATTTAAAGAGTATATATTTGATAAAAATTAACAATTTTCGTAAATATTTGTTGTAAATAAGAAAATTTCTAATCAAGATAGACATCCAACCCAAAAAGTAAAGAAGTCAAGAATTTTTCCTCAAATTGTATCTACATGCTCATTATTTACAAATCAAAACTGGGAAGAAAAAATGAATTTGTTAAGGAAACAACTAAAGCCAACATCCACATTCACTCAACAATAAAATTGACCTAGGTCAGTTAACTACATTTATTAAATTCAAAATAATCCCAATGCCAATGACCTACATATTTTCTTTAAGCACATTTAAAAGCACTCCTCCACACCTATATGCTATTGATTCCCTTCATTTAATTTGCAATTTTAGATGGAACATGGATTAATTAGTAAAACTAATTTAAGCACAATCAATTATACAAATGTGTCCACTGAATACCAGTCGCTGATACATTAATAGGTAAAAGCATTGTAGTAAGGAAATAGCGTAATAATACCCACTTGCTTAAAAGGTTTATGTGCACCAAATTGGTTTGGAGCTCCTTTGCCTGATTAAAAAAAATAAAATAAAATAAGAACTTCAAAAATAATTGACCCAACCGCCAAAAAAGGTAAATTTGGTCAAACATATAGGCAAAAAATTCATTTGGGCAATCCAAAATTTGGAATAAAACCCACCGTCCATGGACACAGCTAGAATATATATATATTGTAGCAACAAATTCAAAACAAAACTCTACAAATAATTATGTACTTTACCTTTTTACAACACCACAGTTGGACAATACGAAACTCATAGTACAAAATGTATTAGAAAACAACTCAGTTAACATCATAGAGTACTGGAGCTTCTCATGTTACCATTCTCTTATGATTCCGTCTATGAGTTCATCAACCACGTCCAGTCCACATCCTTTATAATGTCATCTATTTCAACATGTTAAAACATCACCTCATTCCACCCAAAGTCCCATATACAGTTAACATTTGGATATGTAATTTTGATGTTTCTCTCGAGCATTTTGAGCAGGTTTTTAGCAGCATCACTACATATTCAAACTACCAAAACAACCATCATTCCATACCCAAAATCATCATATCCATGTATAATTAGTTAAATTTACAAAATACGGAACACAAAAAATACACACATGCAGAAATTATTACATACTCAATCATCAACACATATCTAACCACCAAAACAGCAAGCTAGTCGCTACTGATTTAAATTTTTTTTTGGCAAAGTTTCGTTTAAAAATAGATATCCAGACAAATCTAAACCTGTCTATAAAACTTACAATCATCCATACATATCCAAACCACCAAAAAAACCATCATTTCATACCCAAAATCATCATACCATGCAGAAATCAATACATATTCAATCATTAACACATCCAACCACAAAAACATCAAGCTAGTAGCTACTAATTTCAAGAAATTTCGGCAAAGTTTCCTTAAAAAATAGATATCCAGAAAAATCTAAACCTGTTTAAAAAAAACTTACAATCATCCATACATATTCAAACCACCAAAAAAACATCATTCCATACTCAAAATCATCATAACCATGTATAATTATCCAACTTTACAAAAGACAAAATACAAAAATACATATATGCAGAAAATAGAGAAACAACATGTTGAACATAACCCTTTACTTTACAGCTTACACCAAATATATTCTTTACAGCTTACACCAAGTATCCTACAATATATACCTGAAAATATCTAGAATTCCAAAATTATCAAAATATATGAGTAAACATAAAATAATTGTAAATCCGAAACATAAGACCCCTTACTTTACCCTAAATTGTCTAAAAAACAAATGAGCACACATATTTGTATGTAATGGGGGGAGAATGATTTAGATTAATATAAATAAAAATTTAGAGAGATTGTAATAAATAATCAATTTATTTAGAAAAAGATAAGAACTTACAATCAAATAAAGTTTTCTTAGTACCATTTCAACAAACGGTTCATTTGCTTAATGATTTAAATCATAAATCTGTATTTGTGGCAGTATAATGGTGTGTGAGTTTGATTTGTGGGTGTTTGATTGGTTACATTTATGTGTGTGTATTTATGCATATATTATGTGTGTTGTGTGTACGGAGACAATTTAGTTCATACTCATTGCGAATTACCACTCCTACATTATGATGATGAAATCTTCGAACCTATAAACCAAAAAATAATGAATAGTAAATAAGCGGATAAAAAGATTAGATAAAAGGTAAGAAAATGATGATTAAAAAAACTTATCATATGGTATTTTCTAAGTCGTCATCCATCTGTCACGACATTAATGAAAATAAATTAAAACAAATAAGTTACTAAAAAAAGCAATAAGATATATTTAGAGAGAGTTAATCAGATGATAAACTTACACTACCAAATATAACAACATCATCCATTGGTCGATGATTGTGCAGTTGAATCGGTTGTAGCTACACAATAAATTTCATAAGCCATATATAATTAACATCAATTACAATGAAATTTCATACAATTAACATGCATTTAATCAAACATAATACATACACATCCAATTCCCAAAACCAAAATTAAGGAAAAAGACAACCTAAATTAGCCTACAAATTTCACAAAATGAACACTCAATAATAATCAGATCAACATCCATTCCATCCTAACATTCATAATTAAAAAATCTATTTCATCATAATTATAAACCTATTTCATAATAAAAATAAAAACAGTCAAATTAAAAGAAACCCAAATGTGTGTTGTTGTGTGTGTGCGTGCTATTGGTGTAGGAGAGAGAGAGAGAGATAGAGTGAGAACATAAATTTAAAACAAATCTAAACACCCAAATTTGTGTGTTTTAAAACAAATTTTAAAACACACAAATTAAACACAAACATTCAAAAACTAAAGCTGTCGTCGGCTTTAAATATTCATTGTATTGATTATTTTATAAGAAGACTTTAAATATTCGGCAACTTTAGTTAAAGATTTCAAGCTATGATGAAGTAGATAAGAATATAGAGGCCTTCTGGAAAGCATCGGAATGGACAGTAAAAAAGTATCGATTTCAAACCTTCATACCACCAACCATAATCAGTTAAGTAAAACGACAGTCATTGACAAAGACTTCTAATACCTAAGATATTATTTCATTTAATGATATTTATTTTAGCTCACATTTCAAATTAAAGTATGCATCCAAAGAAGTAATAAATAACATGAAAAAAATATAAATAACTTCAGTAAATCGAAAGAAATCTTTCTCATTCAAAGTCCCCATTATTTCACTAAAAAACAAAAACAGTAATTTGATTTTCTACAAATTTCTCACCGTTTCTCATTTCCTCTATGAGTTACCATGATTTACAATGACTGATTTGTTCAAGTGAATTGTGCATAATTTCAAGTTTAAAACCCACGCCTTCTTATTATGCCTTAACACTCCATATGAGACTTTAGCAATTAAAAAATCTATTTTATGTGCCTCTTTTTATTGCCATCAATATATGCTAAGAATATAATTCCAAAACATTATATATGTGTATGCAAAACTTACAAAATTTTCAAATTTGTCAAGTTTGCAAGCTGTGCAGGAATTCCTCCAGTAAGATAATTATTATTTAGATACCTGCACATTTGAGTTATATATGTAGAACTTGATTAAAAGTGGTTTTAATTTCAATACGTATATATATATATATATAAATCGTTGTCGACTCATTCGATGAGCCGAGATTTTACATTCGGAGCGTTTACTTGCTTATATATATATATATAAATATATTTATATACACTTATATATATAAACTGTTGTCAGACTATGTCTGATGAGCCTGGATTTTACATCTGGAGTATTTACTTGCTTTTATATATATATATATATATAAATTGTTGTCAGACTCTATCTGATGAGCCTGGATTTTACATCCTGGAGCGTTTATTATTATATATATATATATATATATATATATATATATTTACATTTCTCATCAGCCCGGAGTTTACTTCGAGGCCTTTTACTGCTTTATTTACATTTCATCTCTCCTGGAGTTTACTTCGTGGCGGTTGATCGCATTTACTGCTTTGTTTACGTTTCTGATCACCCATGGAGGTGCTTCGTGGTGGTTGATCATGTCTATATATATATATATATATATATATATATTTATAGCTTTTATATATATAACTGCTTACTGCTTTTTATATAAACTGTGATATCATGTGAGCCTAGGAATATTGTGATCACAGATTCAGTCTACTGAATCTAGATTCAGTCGGTTCCCGTGATGAACATTTTCAGCTGTAAGCAGCTTGTACATTATTTACGGTGTTTAAATTTCCTTAGATGGCTATCATGCCAATGAGGAGTTCGACACTGCTGTACATTTTTTTCACGAAGATGCCTCGCATCTCAAAAATAATAGAAAACAAGCCGAACATTTAATAATAAAATGGAAGTATGAAAAGGTCTCAAATACTATTTAGCACAGGGTTTGAAAACCTCTTTTACAAAACTTCATTGCTATATCATGTTTAAAACTGATTTTTTTTATAAATTCAAACCCTTTGTATATAGGTGTGAACGAGGCCTCGCACTACTTCCAAATAAATTGCACATTGATCCACACACACACACACACATATTCATATAACAGTTTCTTAAAAAGTGGCTGTCACTGTGTTAACACGGATGTCGGGGGTTGCCTAATACCTTCCCTCCGCATAATCAAGCCCCCGAACCCAAATGAATCTCGGTTTCACAGACCCGTTTAGTAGTATTACATTATTGGGTCAATGTGCAAACCTTTTCTCAATTACGTTGGTACAAACAGTTAAAAACACTAACTGGCGACTCTTACAGTCAAATCGTCGACATTACACATGTCTGACCTTTTTCACTTATTTTTTCAAACAAATCTCACATAACATGAGAACACCAAAGAACAAGTAACGAAAAGGGACAAATAATAATCCCAATGTCGACAGGTGGCGACTCTGCTGGGGACTCCAGTAAGAGGGCTTAAGCCGCTACTACAAGCTTTTCAAAACTATTATATGCTTGTGTGTGAATATTACATTTACATTTATGATGAATGTGTACAAATACATTTACTTACTGCACTACAAAATATCTATCTGTGATATTAGTGCTTCACACATGTCATCATTTTCAAAAACGGTGAGACACGTTGTATGTGAATGTATGTTGTGTGGTTCCTCCACCAGGAGGCTATCCTGTCGGTGTTTGATTACTGGACTCGTAGGGAGACTAATTCCAACGAGGCTTAGGAAAGGCACCACCCAGATTCGCTCCAGTTGAAAGACCGGATTAACTTCTCGTCAAGTAGATTGGGATGATCTGGGGACCTTCATGCCAAAAAGCCGCGAGAGTAACCCTAAGATAGCTCAACCTATGATAAACCAAATGCGGAGGAACGTCTCTTCATGCTTTCCATTTTCTATTACTTGTAAAAGCATTTACTTTTAATTTTATTCCATGTTCATCTTAATGTAATGGAAAATATGAAAAATATATGTGCATACATGACATGCTATCAAATAATACCCGTTTTTGCATGATGATATTCCTAAAATTGACACATTATGAAAGCATTTACATTATCCCTATGACTAAACTACATAAGTCTTTTGTAGGGAAATAATTGGGCCTGTTACCCGCTTAAAATCCAAAAAGGCCACAAGCCTACAGCCAATCATATCTTATTCTGACCAATCTAATGCCATTTCTCGAGAAGAATTTGAAGGATTGAGTAAACAAATTACAGATTTGGCTGTTCTGCTAAAAGAATTGCATCAATCTACTCAGGGTACAAAGATACCTACACATTCAGAATCCTCTACACAAGGAGGAACACAAGGTTTGGATAAAACAAATCTAGAACTTCAGTTGGATACGACCAACAAAGACCCTAAAAGTACCCATCTTAAAGGAGATCCAGACACCGATGATATCAGGAAGAAGGTCCTTCAAATGGAGGAAACTATCCGTGCTCTCAAAGGGATTGGAACACATGGAAGTGTTTCATATGCTGACCTTTGCATATTCCCTCGTGTTCATTATCTAGAGAAATTTAAAACCCCCGACTTTGAAAAGTATGATGGATTAGGGGATCCTTACACACATTTGAAGGTGTTCATTGGAGAACTTGGATCTTATACAGAAACTGAGAAGCTCAGAATGCAGCTGTTCCAAAAGAGTCTGACTGGAGATGCCCGTTCATGGTATACCAGATTAGACAACTCCAAGATCCGTAGCAGGGAAGAGCTAGCTCACGCCTTCCTCACTCAATACGCTTTTCAATCTCGGATGGCTCCCGACCCGGCACTCAGATTACCAAGGTCAAGAAACAGTCTAATAAGTCTTTCAGAGAGTATGCTCAAAGGTGGAGGCGCCTTGCTGCTCAAGTTATTCCTTCCATGACGGAGTCAGAAATGGTCCTGACTTTTATAGACATATAAGAAGCTCCTTTCTATGAGAGAGTCTTAGCTGGTATTGGCAAACCATTCTCTGAAATGATCAAACACGAATAGATGGCTGAGATGGGATTGAAGTCTGGTAAGATTCAAGACTTAGCCGCTCTTAAAGAAGTTACTGAGCACATCCAGTTCGAATCTTATGGAAACAACCCCCGGAGGGTCTATAAAAAGAAAGAGGAGGATGTTTCCTTGATACTACAAGGTCAAAAAGGTAGTCAAAATATGCCTATACAGAGGAGAAACTACTCCCCTTTCCAAGCACAGTATTCAAACCCTCCATTGCCTAAGAGTGGAGAAGCAAAGTGCCGTCAAACATTCACACCCTTAGGGGATTCGCTCGAGAATATTCTTTCTCTTCTGACTACTTAAAAGAAAATCACGCATCTTCTTCCACCAGCAAACCCTAATGGGAGAGGTTTCAATGCTACTCGGAAGTGTGCTTATTATGCCGGAGCACCTAGACATGATACTCAAGATTGTTGGGCCTTGAAACACAAGATCCAAGATTTGATAGACAACAGTGAGATCGTGGTTACAAAACCTGATCAACCTCATGTGCAAGACAACCCTCTTCCTCAAAACAAAGAAGAAGAGGTCAACATGATTAGTTGGAGCACTGGACAGATTCCAATTTTAACAGTGAATCATCCCAAACCATCAAAATAGTGTTAACAGATGGGATTACGCAAAGTTCTAATTTGCTATGGAACGCAAGATGAAAGCCCTTTGTAAGCAAATTGAACAATTGGCAGAATAGGTGACTCATCAGCATCAAGTCACACGCCAGTTAATCAGCCAGAAGCATGCCTATCTCCTTTCTTTTGTTATCAATGCTCCACCATCACCTTCAGAAAGAAAAGCTATGGAGGATAAGGTTGCAAAGAGAGCAAATGCTAAGCTCGTCGGGATTTTGCCAATCAAAGGGAATTTACATACCTGGGACAACCTATGGAGGAGATATTTCAGATGCTAATCAACGAAGGAAGAATTACCTCCCTTCTACCTCCAATTAATCCCTGTTTAAGACGGTTCAACTCTGATGGAGTTTGTCAATATCATTCACATTCTTGCCACTACTAGAAAATCAATCTACAGCGACGGGATTTAGCGACGGTCGGGTTGGAACAGTCGCTATATATGTATATAGCGATGAGCTAAGTCTGACCATCGGTATAGGCCTCTAATGGTAGTCTATTACGAGGGTCACAATTTTGCCGTCGGTATAGGAATTTTTTTTTGGGATTTTAACGAGGGTCATAAGGGAGGCATAGATAATAACGAGGGTTAAAGGGGCGTTTTATCAGTCCTAAATCTCCTATTCTTTCCCCAAATCTACATCTTAATCAGTCGATTAACATCTTAGTCACTCAATCAACATCTTTAGCATTGAGACCTGCATCCATCTCGATCACTGATCAACATCTTCATTGATTTGACCGTCCATCTCGATCACTCTACATCTCGATCCACTCAGATCTCGTGTTCGTCGGACTTCATCTCACTCCATCTCTTCGTCCGGCTTGAAGGATCATTTTTACTGGCTATTTGAGCAGGTATAATTTCATTATTTAAGATTTCAATTTTATTTACCCCTTAGTTGTTATGATTTCCTCTATTTTTCTCCTCCCTCTAACAAGCCCTAAATTTATTAATTTTGGGACACCCTTCTGTGGGGTGTTTTGTGAGCCACTGTGGTTCAGGTTCAATGTCATATTCATATGACATTTGTAGCAGCTACCAATTAAATTTGATGGGAAGCAACTGATGCTGCAAATTTTTGCATAAGCAACTAGTTTGTAAAAGCAGTAGTTACATATATATATATATAGTTGTCATTTTTGTGGTTCAATGACCTTTGTTGTCATCCTATAAGATTAGGTACTTTATGTTGAATTTCTAAATAAGAAATACTCTAAAGTATAAGTTTCTTTCGGATATGCATATCAATTTGATGGAGTGATCCCATATTCTACTCTTGACCTTTCTGTCTTTTTTAAATGCTTTTGCAAGTTAAAATAATGACATACTGTGGAATGGGTATAATATTATTGGCAAAATGATGTGTTGCAGTATGGTTTCAAAGGTCCTTGAAATATAGTTGTATCATTCTTAGTAGTCTTGTTGGTGTTCAAGCTATGTGTTCCCTTGGCCAACCTTGTAGCCGCTGGTACTTGGCACTGGGCAATATCGTTGAATCCTCAATTACCAGCCTGACCCCTGGTTGTTCACACCTTGCAGAGAAGCTAACTGTTGCACTAGGATTTTTTATTGTTTTGTTTTAAAACTAGGAAGTTATGCTTTTATAGAGGGCTAAATTCCGATTCTATATACGATATATGAAAGTGGGAGAAAAGGGTTGAATAACAAAATCTTGTACATTTTTTAGTTGCTCCAACATATAGCCAGACTATTTGTTGGGTAGTCTTTACCTAGTAGTTCATGGAAATGATGAGCGCTTTGGTTGGCACAATCAATCCTTTTATTGGCTTATATTAGTATATAGATGTTGGTTATATCTCAACACCTAATCTACAGAGGATTGACTGCCACTTTTCTATACTTTATTGACTGATTGTTCTTCAACACTGTTTATGATTACTTCGCGCACCAGTAATTTATTTAATAAAGAGTTGTGTAGATAAAATATGAAGGAAAAGATGTTTTATAGACTTCTGATAAAGTAAATACTAATTGTATTGTTTCATGCTATGACACTTTTAGGGTATTAGAAAAGCCAAACTATTCATATCAACTTTCAGAATTGTTTAAGAAAATTTAGTTTACAAATTATCACCACTTATAGCATGCGATGCTGAAACCAACAGAAGGGTGTACTTCAATAATTAATTATCATAGATTTCTATACGCAATATCATTCTGACGGTTGTTCAATTTGATTTAGGGACATAATATTATGGATAAGATGTGGATGGAATTACCAAGATATTCTAGAGAATATCTTGCAGGCATAGAGAGATTTCTAGACTTTGGTTTTGAAAAATTGGGCATGGTAACGAGAAGAATTCCTTGTCCATGTAAGAATTGTGTAAATGGCCGATACCAGATTCGAGCTACTATTTGTGAACATTTGATTTGTGATGGATTTATGTTTGGCTACACGAATTGGGTGCATCAAGGGGAAGATGTGATTGTCAGGGATGTGAGTAATGATGATGTTCACGACGAACCATCACAATCCGAAGATGATCATCGTATGCTTGAGATGGTAAATGATATATTTAGGGATCACGGTGTGGAATCATCGGCTGAAGCTATAAAACACCAAAAGTACATGTCAGAGGCCAATCAACCATTATATCCTGGATGTGAAATTGAGACTGTCCTTTCATTCATTGTATGGCTTTTCAATCATAAAAATGTTAGAAAATGGACTAACGTGTCCTTTGATGGTTTGCTCCATAAGTTCAAGTCATCATTTCCATCATTTGCAAACTTGCCTGATAAATTTTATGAAATGAAGAAAATGGTTGGAAATTTAAGGTTTGGTTATAAGAAGATTGATGCCTGCGAGAATGATTGTATGCTCTTTTGGAGGGAGAATGAAAAATTAGAGTCATGTACAGTTTGCAAATAATTGAGATGGATGCAGACTGAGATGGTTGTACCAGAGAATGCACAAATAAATAAAAATTCTAAGAGGAGCAAAGTAGCCATGAAGCAATTACGTTATTTATCGTTAATTCCGAGATTGCAGAGGCTATTTATGTCTGTAAAAACTACAAAATACATGACATGGCATCATGTAAAGCGACGGAAAGATGGAGTGAATCGTCATCCAGCTGACTCTGCAGCTTGGAAGAATTTGGATACAATGTACCCTACATTCTCTCAAGAATATCGAAATGTAAGACTCAGACTGTCCACTGATGGCATGAGTCCCTTTACCCATGGGTCACCGTAAAGTATATGACCAGTGACAGTTGTTGTTTATAACTTACCACCATGGATGTGTATGAAGCAAGATTATTTTATCATGCCATTGTTAATACCTGGTCCAAACTCTCCATGTATGATATTGACATATATATGAAACCTTTAATTGAAGAGTTGAAGATACTATGGAGTAATGGGGTTGAAACGTATGATGCATCTACCGGTACAAAGTTCCAAATTCGTACTGCACTGTTGTGGGTAATTAGTGATTTTCCAGCTCTTGATATGTTGTCTGGTTGGAGCACTAAAGGTATGTTGGCTTGTCCATCATGTTAAATGAACACTCGTTCTTCTAGATTGCAAAGTAAGGAATGTTATATCTGGCATCATTGTTTTTTGGAGTCGGGTCATAGTTATAGGTTTGATACACAAAGATTTAACGGACAATGTGACCATAGTGATGCTCCGGCGGTGCCATCCGGATTTGATATTCTCGAACAAGTTAATTCCATTAATGTCACTTTTGGAAAGACACCCACTAACACGAAGACCATTCCCCATGACTCAAAACATAATTGGAGGAAGAAATCTGTTTTCTTTGAATTGCCATATTGGCGAATACTTCTGTTACACCACAATCTAGATGGAATGCACATTGCCAAAAACATTTGTGATAGCCTGATTGAGACATTATTGAGTGTGCAAGGAAAGTCAAAAGATAATTTAAAAACACGATTGGACTTGTTGAAAATGGGTATAAGAAGAGAGCTCCATCCAATACCCGTGCAAGAAAGCAATTTAAAGTACCTTTTGCCGGCTGCAAGCTACTCAATGTCTTAGAAAGAAAGACATGATTTCTTGCAAGTGTTGAAAAATGTTAAGGCACTTGGTGGATATGCTTCAAATATTTCACGTTGCATCAATTTGAAGGGGGGCAAGATCTCAGGTCTTAAAAGTCACGACTGCCATATTTTAATGCAACAATTACTTCCAATAGCAATACTATGTACCAACTTGCCTAGACATGTCTGCTCAACAATAATTGAACTTTGTAACTACTTTAGAGAATTATGTTCCAACTATAACACATCGGAAGATTATGAACAGTTGAACAAGAAAATTCCGTTAATACTTTGCAAGATTGAGATGGTGTTTCCTCCTGCTTTCTTTGATAAAATGGTACATTTGTGTGTCCACCTTGCTGAAGAGGCGAAGATAGCCAGAAATGTGAAATATCGATAAATGTGGACTTTTGAAAGATACATGGGCAAGTTAAAAGGGTATATTCACAACAAAAGTCGTCCAGAAGGGTCAATTGTAGAAGGGTATATCGCTGAAGAATGTGTTACATTTTGCTCAAGATATTTGAGTCAACACAATGTTGCATGAAAACGAGTTGGAAGAAATGAAGATGTAACGAATGCAATTTTTATAATTAATTAAAATATTTATTTGAGTTAGATAAATATTTTAGTTGATTTATTTATTGAATAATAAATATTTGATGTTGGTTGTTATGGCTTAATTTAATTAAGCGTTATAATTTGATAGATAATTTTATAATTGATGTGCATTTTATTATTAAAGTTTAATTGATTTTACTAATAAAATAACTTTAAATTATTTAAGTGTGACATTAGAAATATGTTATATGTCATAGTAAAGTAATAATATTATATAATGAATAGCCTAACCATAATGTTGCTTAACTAATGATGAAAAAATGAGGTTATGCTACTAAGATGGCTTAATGTGAAATTGGTCATGCATGTAAGAGTTTTGTAACATAAGCCTTGTGTTATTAGTGGGGGTTACTATTATATTAATTATTAACATAACTATTACCCAAATGAGGAGTTACACAAGAAGAAATCGTAGAGTTTTTTTAGCAAGAGTCTTGGTGGAAGAGAGAAATAGAGAAATTGAGAGAGATAGAGAGAAATAGAGGAATTGAGAGGAGCTAGAAGAAGAAGAAAAAGCTAGAAGGTAAATTCTAAACCCTTGTTTAATCTTTAATTTTTTTGGGTAGATTTATGTTCTAGGGTAGTAGCTCATGCTTAATCTTGTTTGTATTGGTTTAATCTTGGATTATCAAGAATCAAACAAGAGAATTCAAGAAAGAAAATGAAATAGAAAGAAAATTTGAAGAACAAAATTCGTAGGTTTTGAGTAATTGTGGACATATCTTGTGAAATTCATATCTCTTTGGGTATAATGAGTTAGAAAGTGAGCCTTATATCAAATCGAAGCTATGGAAGTAAGCTATATTCTGAAAGTAGAATCACATGAAAACTACTTGTAGATTTCTTGCAATTGTCTCATTTTAGTAAGGATGGTGCGAAAGGAAAACAATCACTTGAGGAAAATCAAAATTATTCTTTTTTACGACTTTGAAAAATTAATATAAATTCGTGTATTTGGAATCTGAAGAAACTTTAAACTGCAAAGTTATAGATATGGAAGTTTACTAGCTAGACTCTCAAGATTGAGCCATTTTATGGACCGGATCATGTCTGAAATAAATTGTTTAGTAAGGCTGTCCAGAAAATAAAATTTTCTAGAGTAGTTGATGAATTGTAGAATCTGTTTTAGATGGACAAGGGTCTGACTTTAAGGCCTAGATGAGGTTGTAGTACACTGAGTAAGGTTTAATTCTATATAAGAAGGAATAAATACGAAAATGTAACGAATGAGTTATGTTAAAAACGAAAACAACGTTTTGTTAAAGAAATTGTGAAGATGAGTTTTATAATTCTGTTTGAATTAAGATTTTGGGTGATGATATATTTTGATGATTAACAATATGTTTTGACATATGTAATGAGTATAGATATGTGTTATCACATTCTATGCATAATTAACCATTTAAGATCAAGAGTTGAGATAAGTTAATGTATACACATAACGTACTCGATAAAATGCCTAAGATAAGTAGTGTTTCTAAACTTTGGTATACAAAGTGTCTAACTAATGGATAATATTGGATGTTATGTGCATCTGAGTATGAAAAGATGATAATATGAGAATAATAATGGAAGGAAATCGAAAAGGGCAATTTTTGATTTTTGAAGGAAAATTAAGCATGTAAACAATGTGTTGAATATGCATTTTTGAAAACAAATTGGTATAATAAAATGGTGTGATATATGCACATTAAACTACAAGTGCGATAGTCTAGCATGTGTGGTGATGAAAATGAAAATAAAACTGAGTTGCATCTAAAACTCAGTTAGATGTCTATAAAGACATTATAAAGGATAATAAGATAAAGTAAGGTCTTAGAATATATTTGACCATGAGATCGAGTATTGATTTTGTTTATTATCAATCTCACATACAGTGTAGGTTGTGCAAGGACGCGAAGTATTAGCGTGTTGGTAAAATGCTGGTAAAGGCAAGCCTTTCAGTTCCTATTTGCTATGTGAATTTGATTGTTTTAAATCTTTATTGCAAAGAGCATGATGTGTTATATATATGTTGAATATATGAAATGTTAAAGTCAACTTATGACTACGTTGATTGAGTAAAGCATGTTGATTGAGTAAGGAACTCAATCTTCATACTTGTTATATGAATTGTAATATGTATATTATGTTAGTCCAATGTTTATGAGATATATGTTGAGCATGTTATTATGTTCTATGTGATGCATGAAAATTGTTAGATTTTGCTGGGCTGTCGAGCTCAACCTTGCAAATAACCATTTTTGCAGGTTAAGGATTGAAGGTAACACTATGTGCTACTTGAATGACGCGTATCAGAAATAATACACGAAGATTAATATTTTAGCTAAAGTTGTTATTTCTTTATACTATGATTAAGATTCATAAGATGTACTAAATGTTTTATGATCTATAGTTTTATGTTGAGTTGTAAAGATAAAGTTAGAGTTATCTGATATGTAAAGGTTATCGGATTGAAATATAAAATTTTATATAATAACAGTGATAAAGTGAATCATAAAATAAGATTGATTCAAAGACATGTAGATGATAAAGGTTTAAATTAAAGTATAAAGACATAAAAGTTTAAATTATTCCGCATTTTGTAAAGTTTAACATCGCATAATGATGTAAAATCAGAAGGTAGATGTGTTATTAACAACCAAAGTTGAGAATTATATTGTATGAATTTTGGGGTCGTTACAGTTGGTATCAAAGATGATAGGTTAGAAACCTTAGGTAAGAGTACCTTAGGATATAACCTTAGAGAAGATATGTGAAGATAATGAAAGAATAAGCTCAGATAGAGCTTTAAGAATAAGAAGTAATTTAAGAAATGTATAGAGAAGGGATTAAAACATTCGTGAGACGATTCAAAGAAGAATCTCGCAGAGTTATAAGGAATATGAATGTGGGGTTACCCAACTCCAATAATAAGGATGTACGGTGATAATAAATAGACAATGTCTATAAGAAGAGAGTGATAAAGAAATTAAGAATCAAAAAGTTATATCTAAGTGTGGTGCAATCGTACTCTTTAATAGTTAATGTATGGTATCTGGGCTAAACGATTCCTTCATAGAGCGGAGGTATATACGAACTAGCAACTTGGAACCTAGTTTGTTGGTTGTTTGTGGGAAACCACTCAGCGTACCATATTGAAACTATTAGAGACTCGATGTGTACCAAGTGTAGAAAATGGTTACGTATGATGATAATGTGGAAGTCGAATGAAATGTTGAGCAATGTAACTGAAGTTAGAAATTTTTAAAGGAATAATTGTTATATAAACAAGAAAATTCAAAGAAGAATCTTGAAGAGATATAAAGAATAGCCAAGATAACAAATAAAGTCATAAATGATGAAAAAGGAAAGAAATAGGATCGTAAAATAAAACGATCACGAGTTAATAAAAGAATTTTAAGGGAGGTGATTATAGAATAAGATCACGAAGTGATCTGTTTAAGGTATAAAAGAAAGATGGTCTGTAATGATTGAATAATTATAGCTTGATGCTATAAAGATGATGTACTATGAAATAATACGAGATAACTCACGAGGAGCTATAGATGATGTGATACGAGGAATTCATATACAGCAAATAGCAAGTTAAGAGTAAGATAGAGTTAGGTGGCATTTCAATTGAGGACTCATGCGATGGCTGAGTTGTACAAATCTTTGTATGGGCGAGGGTTTTGTGCTTGCACTCAGTTTATCACATTGATAATCATTAGAATGTTGGTGTCACGCTATCAATGTATATGTTGCGAAAAGGTGATGCTTTTCTCATGTGTATATTTGATAGTTAGAAACTATTAAGATTAGTCAGATATTATTAGGATTAGGCGCGGTTCTTAAAACTAATGCATATAGTAAGTTCGTAACTCACAATAATATGGTATGTTTTGAACCCCTCAGCGAATGGACGCCTATGGTCTGACTAGGACAAGTTCTTAAACTCATATTATTGTGGCAAGTTCCTGGATTTCCAATGTGCGGTAAGTTTGATGAACTATATTGGGTAGAAAACGGTTATAGTATAGAGAGCATTGATGAAGTTTAAGATTGATAGAATGGTTAAATAATGAAGTAATGGAGTAATGATTGAAGTTGATGGATACCTGGATATTCTAAATCTACTAGGTACGCTAGACTTTTGAAATTTATTGACTTCGTGCTGATGTTTGCACTTCTGTTTTCTTGAAAAACATTGGATCAAATGATGAAACCAGTGAGTTTTAAAAACAATACCGTAATTTGTATGTCTATGCTAATTGCTTTGGCTAGCCAAAAATGATGTGAAATATATCAAGATGATAATACAAGAATAATAATGGAAAGGTATCGAAAAGGGCAATTTTTTATTTTTGAAGGAAAATTAAGCATGTAAACAATGTGTTGAATATGCATTTTTGAAAACAAATTGGTATAATAAAATGGTGTGATATACGCACATTAAAGTACAATTGTGATAGTCTAGCATGTGTGGTGATGAAAATGAAAATAAAACCGAGTCGCATATAAAACACAATTAGATGTCTATAAAGACATTATAAAGGATAATAAGATAAAATAAGATCTTAGAATATATTTGACCATGAAATCGAGTATTGATTTTGTTTATTATAAATCTCACATACAGTGTAGGTTGTGCAAGGACGCGAAGTATTAGCGTGTTGGTAAAATGCCGATAAAGGCAAGTCTTTCAGTTCCTATTTGCTATGTGAATTTGATTGTTTTAAATCTTTATTGAAAAGAGCATGATGTGTTATCTATATGTTGAATGTATGAAATGTTAAAGTCAACTTATGACTACGTTGATTGAGTAAAGCATGCTGATTGAGTAAGGAACTCAATCTTTATACTTGTTATATGAACTGTAACATGTATGTTATGTTAGTCCAATGTTTATGAGATATATGTTGAGCATGTTATTATGTGCTACGTGATGCATGAAAACTGTTAGATTTTGCTAGGCTGTCGAGCTCAACCTTGCAAATAACCATTTTTGCAGGTTAAGGATTGATGGTAACACTATGTGCTACTTGAATGACGTGGATCAGAAATAATACACGAGGATTAATATTTTAGCTAAAGTTGTTATTTCTTTATACCATGATTAAGATTCATGAGATGTACTAAATGTTTTATGATTTATAGTTTTATGTTGAGTTGTAAAGATAAAGTTAGAGTTATCTGATATGTAAAGGTTATCGGATTGAAATATAAAATTTTATATAATAATAGTGATAAAGTGAATCATAAAATAAGATTGATTCAAAGACATGTAAATGATAATGGTTTTGGTTCAGAGAATTAAAGTAGAAAGATATAAAAGTTTAAATTATTCCGCATTTTGTAAAGTTTAACATCGCATAATGATGTAAAATTAGAAGGTAGATGTGTTATTAACGACCGAAGTTGAGAATTATATTGTGTGAATTTTGGGGTCGTTACAGGAGATGGATACGAACAAGGTGAATCAAGTTTATTTGTTTTCAGAAGCATAGGTCTATTTCTTAATGTCCCAAAAGTTTGTACTCTATGTGGCGATGATGTCAAGAGTGCACACCTGTATGTGTTATTCAATTGTACAGAGGTTGAGTCATATCTAAGGTGAGTAAGTAAAGAATGACATTTATTGTTCGAAATATTAATAACTTTTGTTAGCCAGCTAGCTATGACAAAAAAAATTTGTTTGTTTATTTGTTTATAGTATTTGGCAAGATTCATATATTTTACGACGTGGAAAGCGTAAGAAAAAACTGACGCCAAGGGAAATTGACAATGGTAAGAAAAAGGATGGAAAATTATGTATGTACTACATTATGTGAACGTAATTTCATGCAAAATTTTGTAATGGTTATTAATAATAAATGGATGGACTTTTCTTATATCGCTACCATTTTATAGATGGCAACTATGAATAATGATGCTTCAAAGGAAGTTCAAGCTCTTGCATTTGGCCCAAATTTGATAGGTAGGAGAGGAGATGGTTATTTGGTAAATGGGTATCGATTCCATTCTACAAGTTGTGAGAGTAAGAGGAGAACGCAGAATATTGGGGTATATATGGTAGCAACTACTCATGGATATTCCTCTGCTAGAGACCGAAATCATAAGGAAGATGTAGTTGAATACTTTGGTAATTTGGAAGATGTTGTTGAATTAGATTATTATGGATCTGGAAAAGTTGTTCTATTCAAATATAAGTTATATGACAGTTTAGCACGTGATAGAGTGGTCAAAACTGATGACTATGGCTTCACGCTTGTAAATTATCAAATGTTTGGTTCAACCGATGAGCCCTTTGTAATGCCTTCAACAAATATTTTATGTTGATGATCAAAGGGATAACAATTGGCGTGTGGTTATACGAACAAAGCCGAGAGATTTATGTGAAGATGCTGAATTAGTTAAAAATGGACGAAAAAGATTTAAAAGTAAGCGAAAAATAGGATCTCAAATTGATACATCTCGTTTCAAAAGACGAATGATTGAACATATTGTTGATGAAGATGAAGATGAGAATGGAGACGAAGAAGAAGATGAAGATGAAGACGATGGTCCCAAAGATGAAGAGGAGGGTGAGAGTGAGGAAAATAAAGAGGAGGAAGAATGAAGAGGATAAACGTCGTAATTGATAGATCTATCTTGTTACAATTTGTCCATTTTATCCAAAAGAGAAACTGTTACACTTTGACAGATTTGTTTCTTATATTATATCTTGGTGCTCCTTGTACTATGAACAAATATCTAGACTATCTTATTTATTAGCAAATATCTAGACTATCTTATGTCTCCTAATCTTGGCAAAAGCTTTGCATGTACAGTATGTGGTTCTTATATAATTCTTGTGAGGCTTGAACTTTACAATCTTGAAGTAGAGCTGTTGAAACTTGATAACAAGGTTAGGAGACAGTTTTTTCCATTCTATATTAGTTAAGTTGACAGAAATTTTAGCGTCCATCAATATCTTACATGAACAAAATCATGATGAAACCTTTTAATTTATACTTTTAACTTATTTGCCTCAGGACCTAAATTTTTTTGTTTTGATAATTTCATTTCAAGTTTCTTATTTTCCTTGTAGAAATTTTTCCTTTTATGTTTAGTGTGGAACAAATAAATATAATGAGTTTAAATAAACTTTTTACCAGCAAGCTTAAATTGAGAAAGCATAATAACTGAAGGAAGGCTTGAACTTTACAATCTTGAAGTAGAGTTGTTGAAACTTGATAACAAGGTTAGGTTTATTCTTAGGGTTGTAGAAGGCAAAATCACAGTGAGCAAAAGGAAGAGAGCTGATCTTTTCCTTGGTTTGTGTTTTTAAAAAAAGAGATTTTACTCAAGGAAAAGATCAGCTCTCTTCCTATTAACATTGTTATCAAGTTTCAATTATGAATTGATATTCTTTACTATTCTAAATTCATATTTTTGTTTCTCAAGTTACTTTAATGGCTTCTAATAGAACGTCTAGATCTCGTGCTAACTGTTCCAATGACCCGGAAATTAATGATAATGAGATCCATGCCGATGAACCACATGCAGAGGAGGAAAGCATTCATGAGAATGCTGAAGGTACCAGTTCATTTATTCAAATTGTTATAGCAGTCTTCTCTTATATGAATTTCAAAGTTAGCTAGCTAGCTAGTATTTAAATATTTGCACTCTAGTGTGATTGATAATATTTCAGTTGGTTAACAATGTGCTCTTTTGATGTCTTATTTCTCTTAAAAAGAAGTGAGTCTCCTGTATTTATGTCTAACATCTCATACAACTTAGTTTTGCTACAACTTAGTACTGCTGTAGCACGTGTGTCGACTAGAAGACTCAACTTAGTACTGCTATATGAATTATGGACTGCTAAAGGTTTCTTTTGAGTTCTTAAGGTAACGGTGCACAAGGGGTTCTGGTTTTGCATTGTACAGAAATAGAAGCCCAGTTGCAATCTCCTCTAAGTCAAAGGGATTGTCTATGCATGTGGCAGCTGTAAAAGGTGTTTTCTCTCTAGCTTTTTTAAGGTTATAAATATACATCCACATATACGAGGATAATAACTGTTCATATAGTGCAACCGATGTGGGTTCGTCAAAGATTTTGCTTCATTAAACTAGTAATAAAATATTCTATGAAAGGTCAAGTCACACACCCAATATATAGAATAGATTGAATATAAAATATGAATTGAACGGGGATGTAACAAGGTTTTAGTACAAGAATAGAATGTAGTTCATTTCAACAAACCTATGAGCATTTAGAATTCCTGTCAAATATATACGTATATATATGAATAAACCATTTAAGAAAGCGAGCTACGGATTTAGGTTTCTCCTTTTCCTTTTCTTTCTTTTAATAAAAATGTCTTTATCCCATAATATGTGCACAAACATGTAAACTACAAGAAGAAAGAAAAGACCTACTAAGCAAACATTATAGAGCTAGCCAGCATAGAAATGTTAATGCATGGTAGGACTTTTGTTATTAGATATTTCACATATGAACATGAATTAAAGTTAAGTTAATTACTCTAGACCTCTATCCTGCCACAATACAACTTATAAGTGCATTTTTAACATTATTGCTACTGGGATTGAAGGGTTTTAGATTAAATAATTACAATTGATATGCCTACTTGCTTTATTTTTCCAGTTTCATTATCCTCCACTTATATTTAGATGTTTGTAAGTGGAGCTTATTCTCTTGTCATCTCATCCTTATCTCCAGTTGTCTAGTGCCATGGTTTGATGTTTTACAGTGATGATTTTAATCTTGATTGTTCACCAGATTTGCGTCAACAGTTGGTTTTGTGTTTGTTATAGTTTAAACTGTCTGATTTGTTTGAGATGCAACTTTGTGTTATTTACAAACTCTTTTACATATATAAATCAGGTTATATTTCTGTTTTGTTTAGTTCATATATCTTGATTCTTTCTCTTTTTTAGGTTTTCGACCTAAGAGGAAGTGTGAACCAATGATAGGAGCAAAGTTATGGTCAAATATCGATGCACCCAAGAAAGTAATTTATGATGCAAATGGTCAACCTGTTGGGGTAGACGCCAATAAGTTAACAACCTTTCTTGGGTGTCTTGCTCGCAATAGAGAATTTTTTCCAATAAGTACTCCAACATGGTCCAATATGACAGAGGCTAACATGACAAGGGCTTGGGATGAAATTCAGGTTATTAATCAATAGCATTTTATAGAATTTGACATTAAACACTTTGAAGGTAATTTAATATATGTGTAAATTTGTTTGTTGTAGAAACGATTTACCACAGATCACCCCAATGCTAAAAGAAAACTGAGGGCTATCATGAACAATAGGTGGAGAGATTGGAAGTCTAACTTAAAGAGTAATAATTTTGTGCATGGTTACCGTGCCAAATCGATAGCGAATACTATCAACAATGATCGAGTAAATCCGTTGGTTGATTATTGGCTAACTGATGATGCACATGTTGTGTTTATTCTAATTTATGTATTATCAATTCTTATTTATTGTTATATATTATTATTAATTTATAAATACATGCAATGCAGGATATAGCAACAAAAAATTGTGAAAATCGAAAAAAATTGTTGGTAGGTCATACGTTTGGCACTAAATCAATTCCAAAAAAGACGCATGAATTGGTAATATTTGATGTTATTTCAATATTTTTTTGCCGTTAATCATGTATTATACTTCTATGAATAGAGGATTTCTTGAATTATGTACTAATTTTTATTTGTAGTACCAAATAAATAAAAAAGAGATTGATCGAGCGGATATGTATATACAGTCCCACACTCGAAGTGATAACTCAATTTTATCGGGAGCATCCTCGAATGTGGTACGTATTTATCAATCCTCAAACAACGGATAAATTGGTTAGTTTACTAATCTTTTGATTTTGTTTAACTTGGTTGTGTAATTGACTGCTATAGATTGAAAACAAGTTTTGTGTCTGCATGCAAAAATTATAAATAAAGTCACTTTTTAAAGTCTATTTGAAAATAATTAGTAAACAAGTATAGACATGGTATCACTGCTGCTACAAGTATAGACATGGACGCCTAAGATAATTGATTCATTGCACCCATAGCAAGAAACATCCTCTTGAGAATTATTTTCATTTAGGACTAGTGAATGCTCATGGCTAAAGTGTACAATCTTCATCTCTTTACGAGTGTTTGTTTGTTTTTGTGTGTACCCAATATATATACATATACACACACACCCACTAGGGCCTGGGTCAAGATTAGTATTTCAACCAACCTATGCTAAAAGCAGTGGTCAAAACCACAAGGTTGTTTAAAAAGTCTCTTTGGTAGTTTAGAAAGTTATCATGGGTATTAATTATATAAGTTTCATTGTATAAGTTGGTTTAGTAATCATAGGTATATTAGTTCTTTGAATTTGCAGTCCTAGTTAGAGTTGGAGTCCTGCTCTTATATCTTTAATGTTGATGCGTGCATTTTGTCATACTTGTAATTTGCTAAGAAGTTCATGCTACTATGACCACCATGTCTCATTTTTGCAATTTGTCATACTTGTAATTTGCTAAGATGATAAGGTTTTAATGTTGCATTTGAACAATGATGTCTTTTCTTAAATATCATGATCTTTAGGCACAAGGATAAGCACTGGATGTTATGTATGTATAAAATGGACTGTTATGGACTGAATTTTGGCACAAGGAGATAGGTTGGGCTAAGGAGTAATAAGAAGGTTAAAATAGGTTCATGAAATAAACCAATGGCTATGAATCTGGTAACACAAAAGTGTGTACACCACGTGTTTGTTAAAAGTCCCAAGTAGACTATTCAAACCTCTAAAAGTCAGGTTTTAGGCAATCACAAGTGTTGGGGATTGATTTCTGATTTCTAAAGGGCTGAGGAGTAATGTCATGTGAACAAACTAACGATGTTTAAGACAAGTTTAAGTAAAATCCTGCCTAATATATAAGAGACCAACAAAATATCATTGGAACTACATCCACCACAAAAGTTGGGAATTATAGTAATTGGTGTATAAAAAGTGCACTCAATTCTTTTCATTTAACAACATGGATACATTTGTCAAATTCGATTCAAAAGGACTATTAGTTGATACATTCTTATCCGAGATTATAAATTTGGTTCTTGATCCATTTTTGAGAAATGAGCCCTGTTGGGGAATTCTGTATGACTACTAATAAGAAATGTGCTTGTAGCAGCCTAATCCATCTTGGAAGTTGGATGGGCATTGGGAGTTTTCAGCACCTTTTGTGTTCAAAACCTCCACATCTAATTCATTACTTTCGATTAAATTCTGAGTTTCGAGAGCACTCTTAGTTGTTTTCTGTTGCTGATCAAACATTAGTTTTAGCTGCTTCCCTTGTTCTTCAATTCTCAACTGCAGATTTCTTTGAATCTAATTCAACAAAATGCACACGTCTTATTAGTCAAATCTTAATTTTGAAAAAGAAAAAAAAATAAAGACAACGAGTAGAGGAATAAAATTCTAGTTTCATAATTTCTTTGTTAGTAGTAGCATTTTGGCTCTTAAACAACTAAACAAATTACTTGTGCCTCATTTTACCTAAGACCATGAGACACTGGACTTTGTATTTGTTATAAGGTTTTTACCCAAACTATTTGAAGGTATGTTGAATTTATACCTCTAATTGGTCATGAAGATGCCTCTGGACGTCTAGCTGCAGTTGCAGTGCCTCCCTCAATTGCATGCCACTGTGCAACGTATAATATTTATGTGAGGCTCATCCAAAAATTAATCAAACAAGGGGTGAAACACTATAATGAAGAGCTTTTTTTGCGTGTTAATAAGAAAATAAATAAGGATGAGATTTATAAGTAAATCCAGTAAGAAGAATCAGAAGATTTACGTCTTAGTGTTTATCTGTTCTACGTCATTCATGATAGTCTGTTTCTCCGATTTTGTTGGTTTCTTATATTTTGTTGTATATTTTGCTTTGTATATTTTCACAGGAAAAATTTATTAAGTTAAAGAATCAGAATATTTTATTGGTTTCTTATATTTTGTTGTATATTTTGCATTCTATATTTTCACAGGAAAAAATTATTGAGTTAAAGAAGACTCGAGAATCAACTGGTGAAAGCAGCAGTACAGGACGGAATGATATACTTGCACAAGTTCTTGGAGCGACATGGTAGACTTCGACAAGGTGGAGTTGGTGCCACAGCTACAAACATTTGGGGGGCTCGTGACACAAATAATGAGGTACAACGTTAGAATCAAGAATTGAAAGCTGAGTTGAAAAAGGTGCGGGAAAAAGGAGACGATACTACAAGGAAAGTGGAAGAACTATTATCAATGATGACAGAATTTATGAAGAAGTCATCAGTTCCAAATGTTCATTCCAACAGTCAGGTGTTGCTCTCTCATTCCAACACTCTGTTTGTATGGATTAACTAGTTCACTTAATAATTAATTTGTAGGGTCGATCCACAGAAGGAGATAATGGTGATATTAATGGATCAAATAATCCTATAGAGGATCTGTGACATGTCTCGTGCTGCTAGAGATATGTTAAATGTGCTTCTGGAAATTTGTTAGATGTAACACTATTTTGGATGAAAATTTGTTAGATGTGATACTGAAAATATGTTAAATGTGCTACTTGTTATGTACTGTTTTGATACATAGTAACAGTATTTTGGATGGTTATGTATATTTAGATGATATTATATATTAATACACTTTATTTGTTTTGTTCTTTTAGTTGTAAATGTTATATTCAGATTGGATGGTTGAATGTAGTTATGCTTCTTAACAGGTATAATAAATAAGAAATATTGATTCTTAACATGATGGGCAAAAAAATTTTTGGCTCCAAAATACCTATAGCGACGACCACGACCGTCGCCATACATCTCACATTCGCGCCAAATCTTACCTATAGCGATGGTCGGCGACCATCGCAGTATAGCTCACCTATAGCGACGGTCGGTGACCATCGCAGTAGATCTCAGCCATTCGCGCCAAAGCTTCTGTAGCGACGGCCATGGCCATCGCTATATCGATATTTGACCATCGGTAAAAAACTTCAAGCGTGTTTTTGTGTAGTTTTCTGGTACGGTCTTCCCGTCGCTATAGGAAAAAGTATAGTCGCTATAGGTTACAGCGACGACTTATATATCGACGGTATGCGACCGTCGCTATAGCATATAGCGACGGTCATTTCATCTATAGCGACGGTCGGTAACCGTCGCTATAGCTTGATTTTCTGGTAGTGCGCGGTCACAACACAGAAGAATGCTGGGCACTCCGCCACCTTATTCAGAATCTAATTGATAGCGGTGTCCTGTAACTGGCAGACGATGACACTGTGCTACTCGAGAGTGGGAATACATGTCCTACCAAATGGAAGGGATTAGTAGCGATATATATCGAGGAAATTTGATGAGATCGCCAAACCATTTCCCATACAAGCAATTCAACTCAAAGGAGCTGACAAGCCTTTGAAAGTGGCTGCACCAGAGCCAATTTCTTTACCCTTCAGACCACAGTTGTAACGCCCCAAAAAATCAAACCTTTTGTAAATACTTTTAATAATGAATAAAATAATATTATTTATTATTATTACGTGTTGATAAGATGAATGTCGTTTTATAACCTAGAAACGTCATAGTATTTTTAACTACGTGAGAGAATTAAAGTGTTTAAATTTCTAAGACGGAAATAAAAACTTTCTGAGAAATTTTCCGAAAAACATTATTCATCATTTTCTGCTCGGGAATTATTTTTGAACTTCCGAGAAATACGTAACGTTATAATTTCAAGGGGAGATGGATTATGTAATAATAATCTAAGTATGGAAAACGCAATTTTTTGCATGCGGACTTATTTTGAGAACGTTAGGAATATTAAGCGTTAAGAATAGAATGTATTGATTATATGATACGTAAGTATTATATGAGGTATTGAAAGAAAGTATGATATGGAGTATTATACGAGTATGTATAAAGAATGGAATAACGTATGTTATGAATTAGTATACGAGCTAGCATATGAGAATTATACGTGTAATATATATATGTCAAGGTTTTTAATTAAATGGAATGGACTTGTAGGATTGTTAGCATATTGGTAGAAGTCCAAAAGAAATTGGATGTGCAAGCCCAAGTGTTTGATAATTAAAAGTCCTAGCTAAAGTAATGCAGGCCTAATAGAAATAAGCTAAACTAATTGAAGCAAGCCCAATGTCATGATCCATTGGATAAATAGGATCCATGGAGCAACCAAGGTGAATATGGGTAAGACTTGGTAAGCAAGAACTTTAAGTGGTGACTAAGTATAATTTAAGTCTTGTGGTGGCCAAGTAATAGAAGTGATAAGCAAGTTTACTTAGGGCTAAAGCAATGAATAGTAAGGAGGTTAGTTTAGGAAATGGGAGGTTATAATGACCATAATACCCTAACTTTGAGAGCTCTATAAATAGCAAGCTCACAATTCATTTGTTGCTTGATTAAATTTCATTTAACTTCTATCAAGATAAGTGCTTAAGTTGTAGAGAGAATAAGTCAAGAATAAGCCAAAACATCCTTTGCTAGATTTTCAAAGAGAAGAGAAGTACTAGTCTTCAAGGGTAAGACTCTAGTCTAATACATCTTTTATCTCTATCATTGTAGGGTGATAAGAGAAGTGTAATTGTATGCTAAGAACATATAAGAAGTGATTAATGAATGAACTTAAGCCGATTAAGATGTGAATAAACAACTAGAACTTAAATAAGTTGATAAAATTATGAAGAACTTATCATATGTTTGTCATATGGTGTTAGTATGTTCAATATGGTATGAGAACATTGAGTAAAGGACTTAAGTCCATATTAAGTCATAAGCAAGGAAATTTATAGTTTATAAGTTGATTAAGTTATTAACTTATGAGAATAAGTCAAAACTTACTTTGATAATAAATTGGTGTAATAAGTAACTAAAAATGTTGGTATGATGATTAAAATCCATTTAGAATGATAATCAAAACATTAGTAATGAGGTTTCACCGGAATTCACACGATTGGACGATAATCGTCGAATTCGTTAAATTCTCGGAATGGAAGTCATATTTTGTGTTTGAACTCAGAAATGTTGGTTTTCGATGGAGACAAGTCATATTTTGTATTATAGAGTTGCGGACTCGAAAATGACCGGATTCCTACTTAGAACGAAGAAATGAGCGTTTAACGTTCACGAACGTTTATCGTTTTCGTTAAAAATGAACTAATAGGTGAAATTTTAGCAAACAAAGTCGAATAGATAAAATTCTTGCATGAACGCATAGAGTATGTAATTTGTGAACTGTAGGCTTTTGAACGAGCCAATTCGAACGTATAACGAAGAAGTTATGCGTCCGGGAGTTTCACAAAATTTCAAAATTTGTACAATTTTTTGAGGCATGAGTCCGGGCCAGCACGACTCACACGACTTTTAAGGCAGCGCTTGATGCGAAGGCGAGGCCGAGACAGGCACACTATTAACCTGGCCCTTGCAATACGGCATAACAAAGGAGACTCGGCGTCCGCAATCACGAAGTCCGGACTTGCACATCGTTAACTTCAAGGCGCCACAGTGCCAACCCTAGGGTTTGGACAGTAATGAAGGTTTACAAGTATAACATGAACAATAACTCAGTAATAATAAACTGAAGAACTTAATAAGGTATGGTAATCTATTGTTAAACCTTATTTATGTTGTCTAAAGGTTGAAGATAAGTAATCAATCATGAATGTAACGAAAAGCCGGAACCAATAATAACAAAACTAAGTCAGGATTAGATTGAGATGAAGGGTAAGATATAGTAGTATACCTACTTGATTATATATGACCTAATGTGGTATGTTATATGATCATGTATTGTAGAGACTTAGAGACTTAAAGTGTATGTGTGATAAACAGTAAGTAGACGCTAAAGGCAAGTATTCCAACCCTTTTTCCAGTTTAGTCTGGACAAGCTTTGAAATTCATGTATTCTTTTGCATGAAGTTTTGTATGATGAAGTCAAAGCCAATTCTTTCGGCTAGACTTATATTATGATTCTATCAAGCATGATTAATGTTTATCGAGTTATATTGGTGTGGTTTTCAAACGAAGACTGAGTATGCTAAAATGTTTTTGTCGTTTAACAACAGGCACGTGAGGTTGCCACAACTTAAACATATACACGTTTAATGAATGTAGTGTTGATCAACATAGAGTACTATAGGCTGATCACCTAAACGTGCTCGTAAGTAATGTCAGACTTACGGACTTAGTGTCAGGATGTCCTTTTCAAAAGAACTTATGAAATGCTCAAGGTCTTGGACCAGAATTGATGTTTTACTGAATATTGTTGTTGTAAAATGTTTTGAATGAAAAGAAGTGCTATTTTGAATTATCGATAGTACTTCGTAACTATTGTTCAGTTATTGAAGATATACGAGTTCTATGTTTCAAACATGTTGTTTATTAGATTTGTAGTACTTGCTGAGCTAGTCATGCTCACTCTTATTTGAACCATATAAACACAGCTAAGATCGAACGGACCGAAGGCTCCGACAAGGATAAGGGCAAGGCAAAGACGAACCCTTAAATTACTTATGTAATAGTATAGGTGAATGTTTGTAATATATTGAATATTATGACAAGAATAGATGTATGGGTTATAAAGAACCTGGGGAAATGTAATATTATTTTGAATATATAGAAGACATATCCGTTCTTTTGAGACTTTTCAATTGAATATATGTGTGAATGGTAGTACCGTGTAACACCATCTGTCGGGTTGGAAGATACTCGAATTTGGGGGCGTCACAGGTTAGTATCAAAGCATTAGGTTATAAAACTTAAGGGGGGATTAAAAACCTTAAGTCATAACCTTAAGAGAAGTCAAAGAAGTACAAGAAAAAAATAACCTTATAAAAATGTATTATGATTATGTTATGTGTTTTTATTATTCTACTAATGTATATTAATCAACTTAATTGTTTTGTGTAGATGTCAGGAGTAAATGGAATGCAGTTAGATGTACAAGTTGTTAGTGAAGAATCGTTGAACCAAGTAGAGGTCATACCGAACCTCATAACGGCAGAGCCTGAGTTAGTTGTTATCGAGTCTAGAGACTCAGAGGATCCTGACCTCATGTCAGTATTCGATGGTATGATAGAGGAGGAAGTGGAGGTTGTGTCCTTTAATCCCGTAGCTATAGCAGCAGAGATAGCTCCTGTGGGGTCGATGATGTCTCTGTTCATGTCAGTATTGGATTGAAATATTCATTACTGTCAAGAGGTTAAGGAGCTGAAGGCAGAGCTCCAAGCTGTCATAGAGGACAAGACTGATGTGGGGTCCATGTGGGAGCAGGAGCACGATGAAAGGGTTTTGGCCAAGGACAAGGTCCATGAACTGAAACATTAGGTTTTTGAGCTCAAGGAGGAGCTAAAGACCAAACTGCAGAAGATAGGGAGGATGTCCTATATTCATAGGAGTTCTCACACAGATTTTCAGCAGTAGGTAGCTGGTTATCTTGTAGAGGTGGGACAGACGCGGCATACTATCAACCGTGATATTTTTGCCGGTCTTGCCAAGGCAGATTTTGAGAATGCCTTGAGGCAGATGTAATCTAGTAGTAGCTAGAGTAGTTTAAGTTTGTAAATATTTTGTACTTAGTAGTGACGTAAAGTCCTCTTTTGTATAGTGAAGGGTAGTCTTTTGTAAATCCCAATTTTTTGAAAGCAATAGCGGGAAAGTAATGTAATCAGCTTAGGTTGTGTGATGTAACCGATGTAGTATTATACTACAAAGAATGAATATAAGTCTTTTTATGGAAAACAATGAGTAATGGATGTTGAAGTTATTGTTTAATATTAAATAATAACTAATAAAGAAAGGAATAATAACGAAATGTTTTTATTGTATTAGCAAAATGCAGCCGAGAAGAGTGCAACGTAACCATGGAGTTAATGTGAATCAACTAGAGGGAGGTCCGGTTAACCCAATGCAGGAGTTTGTTAATTTATTAACAGCTGCCTTTAATAGAACAGGGGCGAATATCCCTATAAATCTAGGAGTAGCACGAGCTACTACCTTTAAGGATTTCATGAGCGTGGGTCCACCAGAGTTCAAAGGAACTACGAACCCTATTGAAGCCCAAACGTGGGCGAAGGAAATAGAGAAGGCATTTGTAATAGCAAATGTCGATGAGGTCCAAAAGGTTGCCGTGGCAACCTATATGATGAAGGGAGAGGCCAACTTTTGGTGGGAAGCCAATCAGGCTAGGGCCGAGATAGCAAATTTGACGTGGGAGAGGTTTATGGAGATATTCTTCGAGAACTACTTTCCCATGAGCATGCAGGGAAGGATGGAGATGCGGTTTCTCGAGTTGAAACAAGGGGACATGTTGGTTCCCCAATACGCCGCCAAGTTTAATGACTTGGCGAGGTTCGCTCCACACCAAGTGGATACCGAGGTTGGGAAGGCGCGACGGTTCGAGCAGGGCTTGAAACCCTGGCTCTATAACCGTATTTCGATGTTTCAAAGTACTTCATTTGGAACCATTTTAGAGAAGGAGATAATCGCCGAAGGTGGTAGCGAGGCTCTGAGTCAATACCACAAGGACAAGAAGAGCAAGGGGAAAATGGATGGGGAAGTAAAGGTTGAAAGAGCTAACGGTAGTGGCGAGGGATAAAAGAGGAAGGCGTTCAACTCTAGGAATACCGGAGTGAAGCAGGGCGACCCAAAGAGGAGGATGGAGGCCTGCAAGACCTGTGGGAAGACTCACTTAGGAGTCTGTCTCAAGGGGAAGGCCGTCTGTTACAACTGTGGACAGGAGGGGCACATTGCACCTAACTGTCCAAGTCCAAAGAAGAACCACGGGTGCTTTGTGTTTGGGTTAACTGACCACATTGCAAAGAACTGCCAGAAGAAGGGGACGGGCGGGAACCGGGGCACTAATGGCGATAAGTTAGCTATTAGTGGTCCAGCACAGCCGGGTAGGCCGATGGGCCGTACCTTTAACATGACAGTCCAAGATGTAGTTGCTTCAGGGGACGTCATTGTAGGTATTATTCCGATCAACGACATAAATGCTTACGTGCTATTTGATTCGGGTGCTATGTGTTCGTTTATAGCATGCGATTTTGCTAGACGATTAGGATTACTTCCCGAAAAGTTGTTATACCTTTAAATATTAAGGTAGCAAACGAAGAAATAATTCTTGTTGAAGATGTTCATAGGAGTTATTGCGTAGGTATACGGGTTTGTAAATTATCAGTAGATTTGATACCGATATAGTTAGGAGAATTTGATGTGATTCTCGGAATGGATTGGTTAGTTAACCATACGGCAATTATAGATTGTCAAAAGAAATGTGTGAACATTAAAACGTTAAAACAATCTCAGGTAGTATTTTACGGGAATAGATCGCTGGGACGTTCGTGTTTTTTAACCATAACACAAACTAGGAAATTATCTGTGTAGGTTATTTGTGTCATGTTGTTGATACCCAGAGAGTGGTAGAAACCATGGAACAAATACCTATAGTGAGAGAATTCACCGATGTATTTTCGAGTGAATTGTTGGGTCTTCCGCCAGATAGGGAGACAGAGTTTGTAATAGACATTGTTCCAGGAGCGGCACCAGTTTCCAGGGAACCGTATCGTATGGCGCCAGTGAAGATGAAGGAGTTGATGGTGCAGTTACAAGAACTGTTGGATAGGAAGTACATTCAACCAAATGTTTCGCCATGGGGAGCACCGGTACTATTTGTCAAGAAGAAGGACGGATCGTTAAGACTTTGTATCGACTACCGAGAGTTGAACAAGTTAACGATAAAGAATAAATACCTATTGCCCAGGATTGATGATCTTTTTGATCAGTTGAAAGGGGCTAAGTATTTTTCTAAAATAGATTTGAGAACGGGGTATCACCAGTTGAAGGTTATGAAGGAGGATGTACCAAAGACAGCATTCAGGACTCGTTATGGTCATTATGAGTGTCTAGTGATGTTATTTGGGTTGACTAATGCACTAGCTACATTTATGGATATGATGAACAAAGTGTTCAAACAATATTTGGACAAGTTCGTCATGGTGTTTATTGATAATATTCTAGTCTATTCAAAGACACCAGAAGATTATGCTGAACACCTAAGATTAGTGTTGGAGACACTAAGAAAGGAGAAGTTGTATGCAAAATTCACTAAGTGTGAATTTTGGTTGGAGAAGGTACAATTTTTAGGTCATATCATTGACCGTGAGGGAATCTCAGTAGATCCACCAAAGGTGGAAGCTGTGATGTATTGGGAATGATTGAAAACGCTTACTGAGGTGCGAAGTTTCCTAGGGTTAGCGGGTTACTATCAGAGATTCATCCAAGATTTTTCAAAGATAGCTACTCCATTGACTAAATTGACAAGGAAGACGGTTAAGTACACGTGGACTAATAAATGCGAGGACAATTTTCAAGAACTGAAGAAGAGATTGAGTGAAGCGCCTGTTTTTTCATTGCCCGATGACACATGAAATTTTGTAGTTTATAGCGATGTTTCGTATAGAGGACTTGGTTGCGTGCTCATGCAGCATGGCAAGGTCATTGCGTATGCATCTAGGCAGTTGAAAGATTATGAGAAAGTTTACCCTACTCATGATCTGGAACTGGCCGTAGTAGTTTTTGCTCTAAATATATGGAGGCATTATCTTTATGGAGAAAAATGTGAGATATACACGGACCACAAGAGTCTTAAATATATCTTCACACTGAAGGAGTTGAATATGAGGCAGAGGAGATGGTTGGAGTTGATAAAGGATTACAATTATGAAATCTTCTATCACCCTGGAAAAGCTAATGTAGTTGTCGACGCCTTAAGTAGGAAGGGTCGGGAAAAGTTGTCTTTGTTACCAGCTCAAACTGAGTTAATAACAGAGATGGCTAGGATGGAATTAGAAGTAAAGTTGTCGAGTGAAGCATGACCAATACTTTTTGCGACAGAGATGCAATCTACCATCGTAGAGAGAGTTAAGGAGGTGCAACTCAAAATGGATGAGTGCGACCGGATAAAGGAGCGACTAGCCAATGAAAATGATATTAAGTATAGTCTTGATAATGAGGGATTATTAAGATTTGAAGAATTTGGGTTCCGAATGAGACAAAATTAAAGGAGCAGGTGTTATAAGAGGCTCATAGTTCGAGGTTTTCGATTCATCCTGATAGTACTATGATGTATCAAGACCTTCGACAGAGTTTATGGTGGCCGAACATGAAGAGAGAAATAGCGGAGTATATGAGTAGGTGTTTGACTTGCTAGAAAGTTAAGGCTGAACATCAACGACCAAGTGGCTTGTTACAGTCATTGGAGATTCCAGAATTGAAGTGGGAGAATATCACACTGGATTTTGTGGTGGCACTTCCAACTACATAAAAGGGTATGATGCGATTTGTGTAATAGTGGACAGGTTGACGAAGTCGGCTCACTTTATGCCAATTAAGGTTAAGTATAACCTAGATCAGTTAGCTAGACTCTATGTTAAGGAAATAATTTCTAGACATCGAGTACCAATATCGATTGTGTCAGATCGTGATCCATGATTCACATCGAACTTTTGGAGAAGTCTACAAAAGCAGATGGGAACGCAATTGAATTTGAGTACGGCGTATCATTGTTGGGTAAAATCTAGTTACGCACAACACGCAAGTATATGTGATCAACAAGTAATAAAGTGATAAGTTGAGTATCGTTCCCACATAGAATTAGTTAATAAAAATCACCAAGTACTAACCCGTAACCAACTCAATCTTATTTAAACCAATGAATTTCAAATTATATAAATTAAACTACTATTAAATTCCACTAATTAAATTAAGACTATGGAGATTTAAGATCACAACTTCACTTATTGCTTCATTTAAGTTAGCACACTTCTCATCAATTATTCTCTATCCCGAATTGTTAATCAAGAACACTAAAGTAGTATTAACCACATCTCAATGAACTAATACCGTATTAACATCAATCCACAATTAAGATAAAAATCTGTTAAACACCTTAATCAACTAACCCACTATATCTCTATGTGAATTACAATTGAAAAAGGTTTAAGAATAAGTTCTCTATCCAATTACATGAGGTGTCAATCATATCTCTACCTTAACACTCATCAAGTTTAAGCTACTAAAAAAATCCTGAACACATGCTATCATGATAAGATCTAAATCAATACTTCATCTCTCGAGTTCATATAGATTATCACGATAATTGATGGCCAGTCAATTAAACAATTAAGTCCAAATCACAATAGACAATCCTCATAATATAACATAATTGATAACGAAGCATATTAAAATAAACTACACAATAAGATCCATTGTAATCTCAAACAAAGAATTCGTTCATGATTATTGAATTAAAACTAAGAATCCACAATTGAATACACGTTAAAAAATAAGAATAAGAGTAAAGAAAAGAATTGAATCTATTGTCAGCAAATCTCCATCTTCCTCAAGCTCCTGCTCTTGATCTTCAATGGTGTCAAAGTTGCTTCAATCTCCAAATCTAATTAGAACTAGTGTTTTGATCTAATTTACTCTAATCTAATCTAATGGAATCTTATTTCTCCTCTAATCTCTCCCATTTCTCCTCTAATCCTTGTTATTCCCCTCCTTTTATAAGCCTTTTTACATGTCTGTAAGTCCTCTTGGAAGTCCTTGAGTCAATGGGATCGAAAACAATCCTTCCCAAACTCAAATTTGGCCAAAAACCACTTCTTTTACGCGTACCCCCGCCCCGGCGGGGGTCTAGGCTTATCAAGGGCCCGCCTCGATGGGTTATAGTACTGTTTTGTAGCGGGTACCCCCGCCCCGGTAGGGGTTTTACTAAGGAAAAGCCCGCCTCGACGGGCATCATTTTTCTATCACAACGTCCTCTGGTAAAACGACCATAACATTTGATCCGGGAAGAGTTACGAGGCCTGACACCTATCAAATCGAAGATATCGACGAGATCTACAACTTTAATGCTTTGAGGATTGAGAAATTCGGGTCAGATGAAGGTTGAAATTGATATGGAAGTGACTGCTATGAAAATGGCTAACCAAAACAGTGAAGTTCGACGTCCGTTGGTACAACGATCATAACTTTTGCATCCGAACTCCTATTAGAATGATTCAAGATGTTCCGGAAAGCTACGAAGACGCTCTACAATGTAAGATAAGTTCCAAACCAAGGATATGAAGTAAACATGAAAGCCCAAATGATATCCGGATTGCTTTTCTTTGCATTTTCTTTGTTTTTCCTTACCAATAATCGCTCACACCGCTCCCAAACATATAACCTACAAAATGAACATAAAATGCATGAAAAATAACTAATACACATGAATATAAACAACTAATTCAAGTAAAACATACCGGATAAGTGTATATAAAATCCACTTATCAAATACCCCCAAACTTAAATCGTTGCTTGTCCCCAAGCAACATAACATAATGTAATGCAATGCAATGAAATGCAACTAATATATATGCCTACGAATCCAGCAATATCTGATAGAATCAAATCTATTCAACTGACCTTAGAGAAATCAAGTAAACATGATAATACATCATATCAAAACTCATCAGTAACTTCCCAATCAATCATCAAATCTTAAACTGTTATCACTAATATAGTGTGTGTGTGTGTGTGTGTGTGTGTGTGCTTCACAACAATGTTAACTGATATAAAATCAAATTTAACATATAACAAGTCTCTTCGAAGGCATCATACAATGTAAACTCAAGAAATCCAAAAACAAGCTAGATTCAACTAAAATCAAGCAATTACCAATATCGAGGGTTAACATGGGATACTTATGCTTTATTTTTCATATACGGGGGCTTTTTACTCTTATTTCCCGTTTTATTCTTCTTCTTTTTTTTTCTTTTTTTTTTCTTTTTTTTTCTCTTTTTTTTATATACACATAGCTATGCAATGTCTTATTCCCTTAGGCTTTTCAATGCTACCTTAACGAGCTTTCGACCAATGACTCCCAGACCATTAAGACCTTAGGGCGCTAGGTGTAAAGACAATCCCCTTGGGCTTACTTACTCAAGTAAGAAAGGCCACAAAACTAGACAAGCACGCCACAGTATTTATTCATACTTTTGTTTTTCTTTTTTTTTATATAGCTTATATACCCCAAACATAGGTTCTTGTCTAACTTTAGCCATCACTACTTATTCTTGTCATTTTTCATTCAAACTAGCATTATCCTTTAGAGTCCCATTATATATCAACTTAAACTCAATCACTCAACAAGTTGTTTTTACTGTGCTCTCCTTGATTATACTAGTTTCAAACAAGAAAAGATTCAATTCTTAACAAGAAATCACATCAAAGCTCTAATAGTTAGTATTATACTTGTCTACTCAATTCTAATCTCATCATTGGCCAAAACAAACTGTAAATATCAAACAGCTGGACTCATGCAAGATGAACATAGTAACTAACTATTATTTTTGATTTTTTGATTTTTTTTTAACTAGAAACTGAATATAATGTTATTCAAACTATACTATTATGCAACTACTTATACAGTTGTACTACATGAATGCAAACATTAATGAACCTAAACTAAATTAACAACATATGCAAAATAACATAACATAAACATGAAACTAAACATGCAATAAAGAACTAAACTAAACTCTCCCAAACTTAGCAATTACAATGTCCACATTGTAAGAATATAGCGGTAAGTAGAAGAGAACTTCCCTGTAATCAGCTAAGCGTGAAGTGATGGTGGCGATGGCGACGATGATCATTTTCCTATCCATTGAACTTCCAATACCTGCAATGAAGAGAGACAACATGGATTAGATTATAAGAGAACTTAATAAGCAAATTAATTCCTATCTACTAAATAAACTAGTAAAGCATATAAATATAAAAATTCCTGGGTTGCCTCCCTACCGGTAGCTTGATTCTGATCTTTTCATTTGACTTTGTCTGATCAACGCTATCCAATTCCTCGTCGATAATTGAGGAACCCTCCATCCATCGGAAATAATGTAGCTTTTGGTAGGTTCCCATTTGTGATAGCCATTGCATTAAAGTCACCTAGCATGCTTTGTTTACATATGTGACCAATTGAGAATGTTGAATAACTAGGTGTTTTTCTGTCCGTTGAGCCTATGATTCGATTGGGGCTTCGAGGCTTGGCAAGAACAACGGGCTCTTCTTCTATCTTTTCCTTCTCATCCCACCATGGCTTCACATTTGTACTAGCTCTCATGTCATAAAGAGCCTTGCCGACGACATGACTACCAAGCGGGCACGATTTTGCAAATCTAACTGGACCCTTGATCTTTGGCGGAGAAGGAACTTAGGGCACTAATAACATCGGCTCCTCCTCGTAGGTACTCATAGTTAGTTCTTCACTGACCTTATTTTCATTATCCCCCTTATCTCCTCTTTTTCAACATTTCGTGTCTCATCCAGTTATAGATTTGGCTCGGGCACTTCATCAATCTTGGAATCCTCGTCATAACACCAATTATTTTGAGGATAGTTGTTCAAGGCTTTGAGTATTTGATCTATCTTATTTTGAAGATTTTGAATTGCTATCTCTTGATTCTGAATTGACCGCTCTTGATTAATCATCCACTCCTCAGTTGATGCTACAAACTTGAGCCACAAATCCTCCAAACTTGAATTATCTGTCTCAGTTTTGGAATCCATGTATTGAGTTGAAATGGTGATGAGTTGTTCCATCTGGTGCTAAAAATTGTGGCTCGATATTTCTTGACTCATCATCCTCTCCTCTTGGTTTGCTATAATCCTTAACATGAATTCCTTCAACTCTAAATTGCCTTCTTGTCGCATTAGAGGTGGATATGAGAATTCTGGCGTGTATGTTGGATTTAGAGTAGAGTATTGGTCTTTATAAGTATAACTCCATGAAGAATCTGGGTGATACCTCCAAACTTGATCATAATTATCATATGCATACTGATTGAGGTAGTTACCACCATACTGTACCGGCCCAAGATTGATGGTGCATTGATTACTCGGGTGATTGCGAGCACAATAGTCACACATAACTACAATCCTTCGACTCCTTTAGGCTGCAAAAACGTCCAACATCCTCGAAAGTTCTTCAATCTGTGTTGACATTGAGGAAAATGCATTAAGTCCATCAATCCCCGTTTCCCTTGGTTGAGTCATGTTCGTGTATGGCCATTGATACGCAAAGTCATCCATGGTACCTGAAAAGAGAGAAATATAGGAAGAGAATTAAAAATAAAAATAAAAATGTTTAAATTAAGACTAATTTGATTGAAATTAATAGTGGCAAAGAGATATTAAACTAATTCCCCGGCAACGGCGCCAAAAACTTGTTAGGTAAAATCTAGTTACACATAACACGCAAGTATACATGGTCAACAAGTAATAAAGTGATAAGTTGAGTATCGTTCCCACAGAGAATTAGTTAATAAAAATTATCAAGTACTAACCCGTAACCAACTCGATCTTATTTAAACCAATAAATTTCAAATTATATAAATTAAACTACTATTAAATTCCACTAATTAAATTAATACTATGGAGATTTAAGATCACAACTTCACTTATTGTTTCATTTAAGTTAGCACACTTCTCATCAATTATTCTCTATCCCGAATTGTTAATCAAGAACACTAAAGTAGTATTAACCACCTCTCGATGCACTAATACCGTATTAACGTCAATCCACAATTAGGATAAAAATTCATTAAACACCTTAATCAACTAACCCACTATATCTCTATGTGAATTACAATTGAAAAATGTTTAAGAATAAGTTCTCTATCCGATTACATGAGGTGTCAATCATATCTCTACCTTAACACTCATCAAGTTTAAGCTACTAAAAAATCCTAAACACATGCTATCATGATAAGATCTAAATCAATACTTCATCTCTCGAGTTCATATAGATTATCACGGTAATTGATGGTCAGTCAATTAAACAATTAAGTCCAAATCACAATAGACAATCCTCATAATATAACATAATAATTGATAACGAAGCATATTAAAATAAACTACACAATAAGATCCATTGTAATCTCAAACAAAGAATTAGTTCATGATTATTGAATTAAAATTAAGAATCCACACAATTGAATACACATTAAAAAATAAGAATAAGAGTAAAGAAAAGAATTGAATCTGTTGCCAGCAAATCTCCATCTTCCTCAAGCTCCTGCTCTTGATCTTCAATGGTGTCCAAGTTGCTTCAATCTCCAACTCTAATTAGAACTAGTGTTTTGATCTAATTTACTCTAATCTAATCTAATGGAATCTTATTTCTCCTCTATTCTCTCCCATCTCTCCTCTAATCCTTGTTATTCCCCTCCTTTTATATGCCTTTTTACATGTCTTTAAGTCCTCTTGGAGTCCTTGAGTCAATTGGATCGAAAACAATCCTTCCCGAACTCAAATTTTGCCAAAAACCACTTCTTTTACGCGTACCCCCGCCCCGGCGGGGGTCTAGGCTTGTCAAGGGCCCGGCCCGGTGGGCTATAGTACTATTTTGTAGCTGGTCCCCCCGCCCCGGTGGGGGTTTACTAAGGAAAAGCCCGCCCCGGCGGGTATCATTTTTCTATCACAACGTCCTCTGGTAAAACGACCATAACCTTTGATCCGGGAAGAGTTACGAGGCCTGCCACCTATCAAATCGAAGATATCGACGAGCTCTACAACCTTCATTCATTGAGGATTGAGAAATTCGGGTCGTATGAAGGTTGAAATTGACGTGGAAGTGACTGCTATGAAAATGGCTAACCAAAACAGCGAAGTTCGACGTCCGTTGGTACAACGATCATAACTTTTGCATCCGAACTCCGATTAGAATGATTCAAGATGTTCCGAAAACCTATGAAGATGCTCTACAATGTAAGCTAAGTTTCAAACCAAGAACATGAAGTAAACATAAAAGTCCAAATGATGTCCGGATTGCTTTTCTTTGTTTTTCCTTACCAATAATCGCTCACACCGCTCCCAAACATATAACCTACAAAATGAACACAAAATACATGAAAAGTAACTAAGACACATGAATATAAGCAACTAATTCAAGTAAAAGATACCGGATAAGTGTATATAAAATCCACTTATCAATCATCCTCAAATTGATGGACAGAGCGAGAGAATAATTTAGACGTTAGAAGATATGCTAAGATCTTACGTCATGGATTTCAAGGGTAGTTGGGATGATCATCTACCATTAGTGGTGTTTGCGTATAATAATAGTTATTATGTGAGCATAGGTATGCCACCTTACGAAGCTTTGTATGGGAGGAAATGCAGAACACTACTGTATTGGGATGAGGTAGGAGAACGCCGAATGCTAGGACCAGAATTGGTGCAGCAAACAGCGGACATTGTCAAGATGATACAAATGCGTCTTCTAGCATCTCAAGACAGACAGAGGAAGTTTACGGATTCGCATAGAAAGAATAGAGAATTTGAAGTAGGTTCGTACGTATTTCTAAAAGTATCTCCCTGGAAAGGAAAGATACGTTTTGGAAAGAAGGGAAAGCTAAGTCCAAGGTTTATAGACATTTTGAGGTATTAAAACGGGTGGGTGAGGCAGCTTATATGATAGCATTACCTCCAGACCTAGAACGAATACATAATGTATTTCATGTGTCTGTGTTACGTCCTTATAAGCCAGATTATAAACACGTAATAGAATATGAGCCTATTCATATCGAGAAAGACTTAACGTACGAAGAAACGCCGATTCAAATTGTCGATAGAAAGGAACAAGTTCTGCGGAACAAAGTCATATCTTCCGTAAAGGTGATATGGAAAAACCACGATGCAGAAGAAGCAACGTGGGAGTTGGAAGAAATGATGAAAAAGAATTACCCTCAACTGTTTGTATAATTTTTATTTTTTCTTGCGAGATTCTGGGGACAGAATTCTTATAAGGGGGAGAGAATGTAACGCCCCAGAAAATCGAACCTTTTATAAATACTTTTAATAATGAATAAAATAATATTATTTATTATTATTACGTGTTGATAAGATGAATGTCGTTTTATAACCTAGAAACGTCGGAACGTCGTAGTATTTTAACTACGTGAGAGAATTAAAGTGTTTGAATTTCTAAGACGAAAATAAAAGCTTTTTGAGAAATTTTCCGAAAAATACTATTCATCATTTTCTGCTCGGGAATTATTTTTGAACTTTCGAGAAACACGTAACGTTATAATATCAAGGGGAGATGGATTATGTAATAATAATCGAAGTATGGAAAATGAAATATTTCGCATGCGGACTTATTTTGAGAACGTTAGGAATATTAAGCGTTAACAATAGAATGTATTGATTATATGATACGTAAGTATTATATGAGGTACGGAAAGCAAGTATGTTTCGAAGTATTATACGAGTATATATGAAGAATGGAATAACGTATGTTATGAATTAGTATACGAGCTAGCATACGAGAATTATACGTATAGTATATATATGTCAAGGTTTTTAATTATACGAGCTAGCATACGAGAATTATACGAGAAATATACGTGTAGTATATCAACGTATGTTATGGACATGTAGGATTGTTAGCATATTGGTAGAAGTCCAATAGAAATTGGATTTGCAAGCCCAAGTGTATGATAATTAAAAGTCCTAGCTAAAGTAATGCAAGCCCAATAGAAATAAGCTAAACTAATTGAAGCAAGCCCAATGTTATGATCCATTGGATAAATAGGATCCATGGAGCAACCAAGGTGAATATGGGTAAGACTTTGTAAGCAAGAACTTTAAGTGGTGACCAAGTATAAGATAAGTCTTGTGGTGGCCAAGTAATAGAAGTGATAAGCAAGTTTACTTAGGGCTAAAGCAATGAATAGTAAGGAGGTTAGTTGAGGAGGTGGGAGGTTATAATGACCATAATACCCTAACATTGAGAGCTCTATAAATAGAAAGCTCACAATTCATTTGTTGCTTGATTAAATTTCATTCAACTTCTATCAAGATAAGTGCTTAAGTGTTAGAGAGAATAAGTAAAGAATAAGCCAAAACATCCTTTGCTAGATTTTCAAAGAGAAGAGAAGTACTAGTCTTCATGGGTAAGACTCTAGTCTAATACATCTTTTATCTCTATCATTGTAGGGTGATAAGAGAAGTGTAATTGTATGCTAAGAACATATAAGAAGTGATTAATGAATGAACTTAAGTCGATTAAGATGTGAATAAACAACTAGAACTTAAATAAGTTGATAAACTTATGAAGAACTTATCATATGTTTGTCATATGATGTTAGTATGTTCAATATGGTATGAAAACATTGAGTAAAGGACTTAAGTCCATATTAAGTCATAAGCAAGGAAATTTGTAGTTTATAAGTTGATTAAGGTATTAACTTATAAGAATAAGTCAAAACTTACTTTGATAATAAATTGGTGTAATAAGTAACTTAAAATGTTGGTATGATGATTAAATTCCATTTAGAATGATAATCAAAACATTAGTAATGAGGTTTCGCTGGAATTCACACGATTGGACGATAATCGTCGAATTCGTGAAATTCTCGGAATGGAAGTCGTATTTTGTGTTTGAACTCGGAAACGTTGGTTTTCGATGGAGACAAGTCATATTTGGCATAATAGAGTTGCGGACTCAAAATGACCAAATTATGACTTAGAACGAAGAAACGAGCGTTGAACGTTCACGAACGTTTATCGTTTTCGTTAAAAATGAACTAATAGGTGAAATTTTAGCAAACAAAGTCGAATAGATAAAATTCTTGCATGAACGTATAGAGTATGTAATTTGTGAACTGTAGGCTTTTGAATGAGCTAATTCAGACTTATAACGAAGAAGTTATGCGTCCGGGAGTTTTGCAAAATTTTAAAATCTGCAAAATTGTCTGAGGCACAAAGTCCATGTGCAGTCACGACTCACGACTTTAAAGTTCGCTGGCCAGTAGCGTGAGGCCGAGATAGACACACATCGCTAAGCTGGTGCAATGAATGCGGCCATAATAAAGGAGACTTCAGATCGCAGCCGCCAAGTCGGGACTTGTATATATTATTAACTCATGCCATGTACATGCAAGTTAAAGAGGAAATGGTGGCGCCACAACGCCAACCCTAGGGTTTGGACAGTAATGAAGGTTTACAAGTATAGCATGAATAGTAACTCAGTAATAATAAACTGAGGAACTTAAAAAGGTATGGTAAGCTATTATTAAACCTTATTTATGTTGTCTAAAGGTTGAAGATAAGTAATCAATCATGAATGTAACGAAAAGCCGGAACCAATAATAACAAATCTAAGTCAGGATTATATTGAGATGAAGGGTTAGATATAGTAGTATACCTACTTGATTATATATGACCTAATGTGGTATGTTATATGATCATGTATTGAAGAGACTTAGAGACTTTAAGTGTACGTGTGATAAACAGTAAGCATACGTTATAGGCAAGTATCTACTCGAGCTAGCAGATCCGAGGCTAACTGCATGGTGGCATGATGCTCATCATTATATGCACTCATATTGGCAAGGATGCCAGTCATAAGGGATCTCACTGAAGTACTGTCTGTGATGGCCACATCCCGAGAAGATAGGGTAGCATCCTGCTCCACAATCAATGCATCTCTTGCTGATATAGCCTTATCTCTCTCTAACAGAGCGACGTCTCTCCCATCAAGAGCTGTCAACATTGAGGCCCTAGCCTGATCTCTCTCATAGGTCGTCAGATGTAGACTCTACTCCAGATACTGTGCTGAATGTTAAATGATAGTAGCACTCATAGTGGGAGAATCCATCACAAATGCTGGCAACCTAGCAGTCAAATCCTCCTCGATGGGAATATCAGCCTCCTCCATAGGCTCCTCATCATCAGAATCAGTCCTCTGCACTGTGGATACTACCACAGTCGATGCAGTCTCTGTCTCCATCCATGTGGAATACTATGCAGAACAACCCGGATGGCTAACGGAAAACTCAGCTAGCTCTCATTGAACCCAACATGCATACAACCTGGATCTGTCATCTGCTGATAAGTGGCGAGCAGCGAAGCGCTGACTCGATGCCCCCTCAAAAAGATGAAAATCCTGGAATTGGTCAAATTGACACATCACGACCAGTGGGTGGTAAGTAATTATGCCTTTCAAACTAGCTAGAGGAAGATAATCTATGCCTGAATCATGAGTAATGAAGCTGTAGGGTGAGCTAAGCCCTGTACACGACAATATAGTGAACGGATCTCCGATCCCTGCCAGGAAAGCTGACCAAGATATAGCATATGTACACTCCACTGGCTGAAAGGAGTACGACATGGCTATATCATGGGTGAAACAATACCCATGCCGTCTAAAAGTGGAAATCGGTCTCAAGTGTGACATAAACCACACATACAGCATGACCAAGCTGCCTGTAAACACTCCTGTCGGATAAGTGCAGCAGTATGTAGCTGACCTCATAGTCTCTGCGATAATCATCAGTATGATGGTGTGACCTTCCCTAAGAGCTCTCACTGCCATAATGACGCCAATGTCCAACTCATCCATGTATCGTGGCATGTAGACATACGACAGAATGCACAATAGCAGTACGTCTACTCTGGCTAAACGCCAATGATCCTCCGGTGTGGTGAAATCCCCAGAATATCGTGCATAACTATCCTCTGAGCCAAATCTATCAAACAGAAAATGTTTGGATATAACGTGGCCAGATGTGATCTCATCCTGTACCACTCTACGCCTCAAGCCAATGAGGGTCATAAACTGCCTACTCATGTCTCCAATCGCCATATGCACGCAAGGTCTGTCCAATGGCAGCATCGTCAAACGTGCATACTCCTCCAAAGTAGGAGTCAACTCCTAGGTCCCAAATCGGAAAACTTGCCTCTTCGATACCTAGTGCTCCAGAATGCCCTCCACGAATCCTGTGGGAACTTGAAACATCAACAGGGTCATAGTATGCTGCAACAAATGATCTACAGTCACCTTGTCTGATGGTGACATGCTATCATACCACGATCGCATACCCGATGCCACCAAAAATGGTGGGGTATGATCAATACGGCTAACTGTCGAAGAAGACATCTATACTGGGCGTGGTTATAAGACCATCCAGGTCAATCTTTGAATATCTCTGGACATACATGCATATGCATAACATAATAACATGCATAATATAATAGATGGTAATATGATATAGGGAATGGAAAACTATACATGCATTCCTAAGTATATCATCATCTAATACATCTCTGCACAGCTAAAATACAGGGAAATGGGGCAAAACTGCCCTACAAACTAACAGAGGCCTATCAAAAGATATAGCGAGAATGGGGCGAAGCTATCAAATGTCTAACAGAGGCCTATCAAAAGAGATAACGAGAATATACATCAGAAGAAGTCAATGGTATCGATATCTACATCGCCAATCCTGTCCACCTGATGTAACTCCTCCTGAGTCACTGGATCTCTATCTACAGGAATGTCAGGTATATATAAGGGAGGATCTGCACTGGCAAAGCCATATGGGTCACCTGATGGGCCAGCGCCAGAGCTGGAAGGATCAAAAGTGTCTGCCTCTGAAGGAATGTGCCCAGTCCAACTGCCGAGTCAAATTATCAATCTGTGTCACATGAGTTGGATCTCTAACATAGGCTAGCCAATCCGTCATTATCACGGATCCTAGAACCATATCCCGCATGAACTGAGTGGCGTGGGTCTGGGCTCCAATGGTACGAGGGAACCACCAATGCTGGAACATCTCCTAAGTGTAGGGACTCTCTGATAATGTGAAACCGTCAATCCCCAACAATGGGATATCAATGACGGGTGACTGCGAAACAGGCCAATAACGCCTGGCAGGAGGCAAGATCGGCATATGAATCTCTCCTGTAGTACTCCTAATACCACGCTCTCCTAAGTAGAGCTCCCATCCTCCATCTGTGAAGAGAGGAATCCTACAGATGGAAATCACATGCTCGACACCAATCGGGTACCCATCCTCAAATCTAATGCTCAAATGCTCCTAGAGTATGGAACCCACGTGATGACATCCGCTGTTAACAACTCCAGCTGTAGGCGGCAATGAGTGAAACCCTCAGCAACAGCGACCTCCACCAGTATGGAATGATGCAATCTCTGTCCTCGTGGATAGGTATCTAAACCTAACACGCTCGCAGGACGTAAACATGGAAGCCTCTCATAGGCCCAAAACTGCCAACACAAAGGCAAATATCTGGTGTCAGTCAATGCTCTTAACCTGTACATGGGAAAAGACAAGAGAAATACTCACCAGCAGAAACGGGTAGAATCCTAACCAAGCCTCGGTCAAGCCCTGCGATCGCATGCGCATTCCCCTGAGGAAGTAGGCGAAGGTGTAGGAACCCCAATCATAATTTCCTATACGGTCCACGTGTCGAGTGGCACTGATCAAAGCGAAGGACACCGTATAAGAGTTATCTGCTATGAAGAAGCCCCTACTGATCATCAGGAACAGTCGTGGAAGAATGCAATCCCTGACTCTCACATCATCGAGTATGGGCTCACTCAACAGCCTGCTCATGGTATCTACGCTCAAAGGACCTGTACGTACAGTCCTACCCTTGAGTGCCTCCGCCGGAACTCCTAGCAAGGATCTAACGGCAGTAGGGATGATATCCGCCGTACAAGGCACCGGATCCCCTCCAAACTCCATACCTGTGATAAACTTCCAATCCATCGACATCATCACCACCTCACAGTCCAACAAATGGAGTGACTGAGTCTGGTGAAACCAGCGCTCAGACAATGCCCTGAGATAACCCCAGGGACAACGATGGGGAAGAATGGAAAATAATATCCATGTATCCCCGGCGGGGGTCACAACGCAGACTTTCAAAAACCACGTATCCCCGATGGGGGTCACAACGTAGAATTTCAAACATCCATGTATCCCTAGCGGGGGTCAAAACGCGGGATTTCATTGATAAAGTATCCCCGGCGGGGGTTACAACGCATTCTCAACCATTGATACCCATATTAACGAAGGTCAAGCAACCTTGACATTATCTCAGCCGGTGGCAAGTAAACTCATCGAAGCAACGTATCCATGTCTATGTATCCCCGTCGGGGGTTACAACGTTGAAATCAGACATTGATAAAGTATCCTCGGCGAGGATCACAATGCAATGCAACCATTGATACACACATCAATAAATGTAAAGCAGCCTTGACAGTTTGCCCAGCAGGGACCTATCCGGTGAGACACACATCAACGAAGGTCAGGTAGCCCTCACAATACATATTGTTGGAAGTAACTCTAATAGGATCATGGTATATACTAGTGACACAAACCAGAGAAGACCATCCTCATCAGAGAGGACCGGTGATGGAATATGTTATACACATCCTCAAAATAGACAAAGCCTTGCCCCCATATATCTCTTACACACGAGAGGCACCTCAATGGAGTAGAAGTCTGTATCAAGGATTCATGACTTTGGTGATAGCCCCAACGTCAACATCCTTGAAGACTTGGATCGCATGTCTAAGACATTACTTATTGTCATCCCCGACAGGATTAATAGAGAATCAGCAATCATTCATTCATGCATCATACATTTGTATCATGTTGCTGCACATAACATCATGTTTATCTTGTTGCATTTCAAGTGTCTAGGATTCTTTATCCTAACCATGCCTTGCATTGCATGAATATGATAAAGAGGGACATCTGTAGACATTCAAAATTTTTTGCACACCTGTTACTAACATTGCAAGTGGCCAGATTCGTCTTTCGGAGATAACCCTAGAAGACAGTTCACATCCATTTCGGATACTACCGAAAGTTTAGTCTCAACCCCAGAACACACACCAGGATTATCAATTCCAACCACAGAGATAACCCCGAGTTTCATCCTTGGAGATAACCCCAAGGAATTCTATTGCAGTTCTGACGATAACTTCGGAAATGCTTGTTTCAAATGCATGCGATCAGCTTCAATCTAAGACCTCCTGCTGAGGCACTCATACCAAAGACCTAGAGATAACACCGGGAAGACAGACACACTTAAAGATGACCATGAGGAATTCAAACACTTGTAGCAGTTCAATCTCAGATGTAACCCTGAGCAACGTCTACTTTATTAGCCCAAACCGGAGATAATACCGATGAGGGGCAAAATCGTCTTCTTGCCACCTCAACCCCTAGTGCACAGTCTCAACATTTCATACATACATTTCTATACAGCAATGTCCCACAAGAGCCAAGGAGTTCCAATCCCGAGTGACTATTACGCATGACAGCACACTGGATAGAATTTGAAGCTTGAAGACCATGGGCATGGCCCCTCTTCCTGAGTTCGTACAACCTCTAATCCCATGTCATTTTGTAACTCTCGAAAAAAGCGGTACGAAGAAGGTCTTGTACACTTCGTTCGGATGCTCGGATTGAAGTTTTGCAAGTTCGAGCGGACATCATAGTGCACGAGTGCACGTACTTTAAGACGACAGGACTCGTAGAGAGCCCGGTAGCAGGCGATCGGCAACAGAAGTGCATCTGGTGCAGTAGGAACTCACCTATGGCCACCCCCTCTATAAATACTGGGATTGGGGTGGCCATTTAAAAAAAGGCGAGGAAGCCCTGTCCAATTTGCTCTATACACACCCTATATTGAGTGCTTTCTCATTTTAAACACCTGTTAGCTCAATATAGCTATATTTTACCGGTGGGAGCTGAGTGTTTATCCATCTAGAGTCGTAGAAGCCTGCTTTGGCAGCCCACAGTAAGCCTTCTCACACTCTATAAAGCCTTTCTCTTCATCTTTGCACACACTATTCTTCATAGTGAGAGTCGTGTTGTGTGCATATGCCCAGACTTCGGTCCGTGGTTTTAATTTCTATCTGTATATATATACTTTTATATGTATATATATTTATATATGGACTAACATTATCGAGTTATGCCTCGATTGAGCCTACACTTATGTCTGTAGCGTTTACTTGCTTATATATATATATATATAAACTATTTTCAGTCTCTGTCTGATGAGCTTGGATTTTACATCTGGAGCATTTATTGCTTTATATATATATATATGAACTGTTGTCGAACTTTGTTCGATGAGCCTAGATTTTATATCCGGTGCGTTTATCGCTTTTATATATATATATATATTTACATTTCTGTTAGGCCTGGAGTTTACTTCGAGGCCTTTTACTACTTTATTTACATTTTGTCCACTTTGAGTTTACTCCATGGCGAGTTGATAAATCTTCTTGCTTTATTTATATTCGATCCCTTTAGAGTTTACTTCGTGGTGGTTGATCGCATTTACTTCTTTATTTACATTTCTGGTCCCCAATAGAGGTGCTTCGTGGTGGTTGATCATGTATATATATATATATATATATATATTTACCGCTTTTATATATTTACATTTCTGATCCCCCATGGAGGTGCTTCGTGGTGGTTCATCATGTCTGTATATATATATTTACTACTTTTATATATATAACTGCTTACTGTTTTTCATATAAATTGCGGTATCATGTGAGCCTAGGAATTATGTGATCATGATTAGGTTCTTGAATCTAGATTTAATTCCGTGATGGACATTTTCAATTTGTAATGGCGTGTACATTATTCTGGTGTTTGAATTTCCTTAGATGGCTATCATGCCCATGAGGAGTTAAAAGATCACAGATATTATTTTCTCGAAGATGCCTCGCATCTCGAAAATAAAAGCAAACAAGCCGAACATTTAATAATAAAATAGATTTATGAAAATGTCTCAATTACTATTGAGCACATGGTTTGAAAAACCTCTTTTACAAAATGGCATTGCTATATCCTGTTTAAAACTGAATTATTCTATAAATTCAAACCCTTTGTATATAAGTACGAACGAGGCCTCGCACTAGTTCAAAATAAATTGCACATTGATCCACACACACACACACACATTCATATAACAGTTTCTTGAAAAAGTGGCGGTCAAAGTGGCAACACAGATGTCGGGGGTGCCTAACACCTTCCCTCCGCATAATCAAGCCCCCGAACCCAAATGAATCTAGGTTTCACAGACCTGTTTAGCAGTGTTACATCAGTGGGTCAATGTGCAAACCTTTTCTCGGTTGCGTTGGTGCAACCAGTTAAAAATACCAACTGGCGACTCTTACAGTCAAATCGTCGACATTACACATGTCGGACCTTTTTCACTTGTTTTTTAAAACAAATCTCACATAACATGAGAACACCAAAGAACGAGTAACGAAAAGGGACAAATAAAAATCCTGACATCGACAACTTTAATTACAAAAATCAAATTAGAATGACACTATAATAATTCATTTAATCATTATAAACTCTCTAATTAATTATTAATTTAAATTAGAATATTATCTCTTAATAATTAATTTCCTTAACTCATATATTATTTGTTTAACAAATAAATAATCAAATCAAATCACATTAAACAAATATTTATTCAACAACAAATACATCAATTAAAATATTTATATAATTTAATAAATATTTGGAATTACAATTTAAAATTCTTGATTGTTACAAAAACTCCATTAGGCATTCCTTAGCGAGACACATTCAGTGAACTTATTCTCCAATAAGCACCTATATACTTGCTTTAGTGTCTTCACACAAATGATCATGAGATCAATCATCCTCATCTAATGAGCAAGCAACATATGTAACAATCTATCTAGATTCACCAATCCCCTTTTTAGTAATCCAACGATTGGGAAAAATTTTAGTTTTTGAGCTATCTAAGAATTTAGATCTCATTAGCATGATCATCAACATGATTCTAAAAGCATTGCTCAAAACTATGAGTTTATCACATATTATTAAACAGCACCGTGTAGATAAATTAAAAGTCTTTAATTAAATAAATATTTTACTAATAAATGAATAAGATTGTTACAAAGTATATTCTTTATCATCAAACATGATTGGATTGTGTGCATATTATTTTCACATACCTCGTCTTCTCTAGTTTTTCTTAATGTAAATTCCATCTCCATCCTATATACTTTCCCTTGACTGTTGATCAAGGTTTCTATTTATTGTAAATAGTTTTGTAATAGGAATAGTTAAAATTATTTTAAAGAATTGGAGACCAAGGAACAAGGAGCGCTTGAAGACCCATTTGTAATGGAGCCTAAGATTTAAATGTAATAGTTATATTTAAATTTAATTCTTGCACCCTAGGTTTGACCTCTTGGTTCACTTGGTGTCTCTAGTGAACCAAATTAGAATAAAGTTCATAATCAGTTTGAGTAGAATATAGTATTCTATATGTGCATGTTTATACTATATATATATATATATAATACATTTACATAATATATATGTTTACATAATATATATATATATGTATATATATATATGTGTGTGTGTGTGTGCATGCGTACTAAACAAGATGAGACAATTAATAACAAACCCCTCAAAGAAATTTTATTAAGTTATAACGTTCAAATATATTTGGAATATCGAACGTCGCCTTCTAGCATGGTAAAGCGATAAAGTATTGAATATTTAATATGAGTATGTTATGCACACATAAGGCAAGTATTAAATATTTGAGATGTTACGTTATTATATATGATGTTTATAAGGAATTGAACATTACCTCTTTGTTGTACAGACAAAAGGGTTGTAGTTTTCTCTTCACTTATATGGAAATGCTAGGTATGACTTAACTTAAATTATTTTAGTTTGGATGTGCACACACTTGACCATTATGATCTAAAGACAAAATAAAAGGAGTTGCATGTTGATGTAATTGACAAAAGTTGTCTACCTATTTATTTATAGATAGTTTGTTGTGCACACACAAGATTATATACATTTGAAATGGGATCCTTAATCTCACTACTAAATCTTTAATTAGATTTTTTCGAACTATATATATGAGAGTAATATAGTTTGAAGAAATTAGTGGGAGGTACCAATTCAAAACAAGACCTAATGTATTTTAGTATTTAATTAATTAAATAAATGTATGCTAAAATGTTGTCTTTTTCACATGCAAAAATTTGAAAATGTCAAACTCACTAATTTCACTGCGTAGCATTCTTGATGCTAACAAATTGACCCGACCTAATTATATGAACTGGTTAAGGAATCTGAGAATTGTTCTCACTACTGAAAAGATTTCTTATATCCTAAATTCACCTATCCCTTCAAATGTTGCAGAAACAACCTTTGAGGATGAGATTGCTACTTTTAAGAAGTGGTAAGATGATGCATCTGTAGCTCAATGTATCATGCTCGCATCCAGGAGTAACGAGCTTCAACGTCAGCATGAAACTATGGATGCTTCTACAATACTGTTGCACCTAAAAGATTTGTATGGTGAGCAAAGTAGGACGGCTAGATATCAGATATTTAAGGAGTTCTTCCGATCTTGGATGACTGAGGGCACTATAGTCGAGACTCATGTCCTAAAGATGATCAATTTGATTGAGCGTCTTGGACAACTAGGGTTCGTTATGGATCGGGAGTTATGTCAAGATTTGATCTTGTAGTCACTCCCAGACACCTTCTCACAATTTTTTATGAGTTTTTACATGAATAAGTTGGACGTCAACAAGGACCAAGTCTTACTGGTGGATGATTCTTTAAAGAAAAGGAAGAGGCCCAAGGTATCTTCTGAAAAGAAGAAATCCAAGAAGGCTAAGGTCAAGGCGAAAGTGAAGGATCAAAAGAAACTTGATCCAGCTGGCAAGGAATATGTTTCCATTGCAATAAGCCGAGTCACTGGAAGAGGAACTGCAAGGAGTTTCTTGCGGAACAAAAATAGGAGAAGCTTAGAGAAGCTTCGACTCCTAATCAAGTTTTGTTTGTGATTGAAATTAATTTTTTCTGAAAGTCAAAATTCTACTTGGGTATTGGATACCGGTTGTGGTTATCACATATGTAATACTATGCATGGGACTGAGCAGAAGTAGAAAGATAAACAAGGATGAGGTTGTCGTACGAGTGGGAAATGGACTAAAGGTTGTTGCATTAGCTGTAGGGACTTATTTTTTAGCACTACCTACAAGCAAATCCAATAGTTTAAATACTTGTTATTTTGTTCCAACACTCATTAGAAATATTATTTCAATTTCTGTATTGGATATGAATGGTTTTGATATTATTATAAAGAACAATAGTTTTTCTATTTATAATAAAAATGTTTTGTATGGTGTTGGTAAATTACTGAATGGACTTTACGTACTTGATTGAAAATATACTTCAAATTAAACAAACTAAGAAAAGGAAAAGAGGTGATGCTAATTATACCTTTACGTGGCATTGTAGACTCGGTCATACTAGATTATCAAAGTTACATATGTAGACACTCAAAATTATGTTTTCCTATTACTAACTATGCAGAAGGGCAAAAGCGTCTTTTTTGCATTCCAAAGATAGCTCTGGAAGACTACAACATCAAATAAAACCTCCGCGACAGCCCTGTGGAACATTAAATCAACCCTGAGGAAAAGGAAAAATGGCAGCATTCAGACCCTAAAGACAGTCCCGAGGGATAGCCAAAAGCCACTCCAATCCCGGAGATAACCCCGGGCGGGAAAAGATGGAATGTTGACAACACAACATAAACCACAAACATCCAACTATAAATATGTTCACAAAGAACCACCGCAGTAATCTTGAAGGCTAATGTGCAAGATAGCTAAATAGACTTCCTATGAAGACCCGGATATGCCAGTTTGGTCATGGACCCATCTTCCTGGATTTAGAAAAGAGCAAGCCCTATGTCATTACGTAACTCTCAAAAAGAGCTTTTCAGAATGGTATGTCACATCTCCATAGGATTCTCGAATTCCAAGTTACGAACGATTTAGCAAACATTGCGTCGATCGAGGTACATGTACTTTGAGGTGGGACCCACTAGGTCATTTTTGCAGGTCTTCCTGTGGAAGCCGTGGGTCTATATATATCAGCTCCATCTGCTCATTTAAGAAGATTTGGAAAGAGAGAGAGAGAGGAAGCTCAGGAGAGAGAAAATCTGAGCTTCTAAGAGAGAAAGGGAGCAATTCTTCATCTCAAACTATGTAAATATAAATTATAAGCATATATATATATATATATATACACTACAACATATCAAGTTTTAACCGGTGGAAATCGAGTTCAAAGGGTCCAAAAGTTGTTCGATAGCCCATCTCGTGCAAGGTTGTAAGATCTCTTCAAATCTGTGTCTTTTTCTTGCTTTACTATATATATATAAGTGTTATATGTATATAGATCTTAGTTAATATTACATAGATCTAGATTTTTAACCCTTCATTTCATGTAAATAGTTAATATTTGAATTTTATTGACTAGATCTAGCCAAATCTAGCTTGTAACCGGTTCAAAAGTTATAAAACTTGAACTTGGAAGCTAGAATGGCTAAGAGTTGTATAGATATAGTTTTATAAATATTCAGCAACCACGTGACCTTAGATATGTATCTAGAGGAAACGGGAAGCTTGGCTACGCGCATGCAAGTATTTAACTGATGAATCCTTTGTTTTGCGACATCTAGAAGTAAATATGCATTTTATTTCAATATATTTATTGTACAAGATGTGAAATGATGTCATGTGAGCCTAGGAGCGACAAGGTTGATAATTCAATCAATAGATCTAGATCCGGCTCAAAGGATGGCCTTGTTTAAGTTGTATAGTCATCTTGCAATCCAGTGTTCATGTAATTGCGGGGCCTTAAAACGGTTATCCGGATTTAAGGCCTCAAAATAGTGAAAATCATGTATGTGGTGTTCGACCTTACTTCGATGGCTTACATGCCCGTAAGAAGTTCGACCCTTGTAAATAGTTCATATTTACTCTCGTAGATGCTTCGCATCTCAAGAAATAAAATTAAATCAAGCTGAATATGGAATAAAAGTGAAGTATCAAAGGCCTCAATTCCTATGCGAGCGAAAGGGTTTGAAAACAGCTGGTTAAAACTTCACTTTCATATGTTTGTTACAACTAAACTTTTCAACAAGTCAAACCCCTTCGTATATAGGTCAAAAGATGCATAACACTACTTTCAAAGCACTCAAGCACAATTATCTGCATCTTATACACACACTTCACATACTTAGGGAATGAAAAGTAGCGGTAACCGTGTTTCACGGAAGTTAGGGGTTGCCTAACACCTTCCCATCGCTTAAGTAAGCCCCCGAACTCTATGAATCTTAGGTTCCGGACCAATTAAATAGAGTCACATATTGGGCCCTATTGCGAAAACCTTTCAAACTCTGTTTGAGTTGGTACAACCATTTAAACTCATACCAACTGGCGGCTCTGTCTAATTCAGCCCAATCATTAAAATCAAACTTTTCAAATTGTCGACATTATATGTCAGTCTTTCAAAAAATCTCACCTTTAAGAAAGATAAAATCAACATAGAAAAATCTAATGGGTAGAGAACACGATAGACAGGAAAATTTCTCGGCGTCAATAGGTGGCGACTCCGCTGGGGAAGTTATTGGGCTTAAGCCGCATTTCAATCTTATCAATTCCCTTTTTATCTACATGTGTGTGAATGTTATCTTTACATTGAATGGATGTGAATGAATGTCGCTTTAAAATGCTTTATATTAGTGCTTTGCACAATGTCATCATATTTCATGCGGTGAGACGCGATGAATGCATGTTGTGTGGTCCCTCCATTAGGAAGCAATCCCGTCGGTGGCTGATTACTAGAGTCAAGAGAAGACTAATCTCAAGAGGCTCAGGAAAGGCGCCACTTAGATCCGATCAAATTGAAAGATCAGATTAACATTCCATGTAGTATATTGTGATGATTTGGGAACCTTCATGCCAAAAAGCTCGTGAGAGTAACCTAAGATAGGCCAGCCTCTGATAAACCAAATGCTAAGGAAAGTCTCTTCATGCCTTTCTCGTTCAATTCAATGTAAATTTTAATTCCTTGTAAATATCATTTCCATTCTTGTAAATTCCAGTATTGTACAAATATAAAATCTTGTTATGCTATCCTGTCATCAAAACAACTTACGTCTGTTTTCCAGGAAAACATTAAAAAAACCCTAAAATTGATATATTGCATAGCATGCATACTATTAGCGTTAATCTACACTAAACTACATATTCTTTTTGTATGTAAGATTAGTCCCATTACCTAATCGAAATATAAGAAGGCACAAAGCCTATCCATCGACATGGCTGAAAGTGCCCAACATAAATCAGGTTCTGTATCTCGAAAATAGTTTGAGGAACTTAAGAATCAAATAACAGAATTGGCTATCCTCTTGAAAGAAAAAAGTAAAAGTACTCAGGGTTAACAGACGCCCCACTTAACCAGAGTCCTCCTCAAAGGGTGGCAATCAAAATTCTGACCAAAAGGGGAAAATACAGATACCTGAACCTCAATCTAGTGAAGGAATCAACAAGACCACTAAAATCACAAATCTCATGGAAGACTAGGAAACTGGGGATATAAGAAAGAAAGTCCAACAAATGGAAGAAACCATCCAGTATATAAAAGGAACTGGATCATTTGGAAGAGTTAACTATACAGATCTCTGCACATTTCTTGGAGCCAAATACCCAGAGAAATTCCAGGTCCCGTATTTTAAAAAGTACAATGGAGTAGGCGATCCTTATACCCATCTGAAAGTGAATATTTGGGAACTCGAATCCTATGCAGAGGACTAGAAGCTCAGAATGCAATTGTTCTAGAAAAGTCTAACTGGAAAGGCCAAAGCATGGTATGCCCAACTCAACCGTTCAAAATTCCATAGCTGGGAAGAACTGGCCCACATTTTCCTCAATCAGTATAGTTTTTAGTCACAAATGACACTAGGTCGATATCAGATGATTAAAGTTAAGAAGTAGAATACTGAGTCTTTCCGGGAATACGCTCAAAGATGGAAACGTTTGGCAGCATAAGTCAGCCCCCCTATGATAGAAATTGAAGTGGTGATGACTTTCATAGACATCCAAGAGGCACCTTACCATGAGAGGATATTAGCCAGAATAGGCAAACCATTCTCAAAGATAATTAAACGTGGTGAAGTGGAAGAAATGTTCCTGAAAGCGAGTAAAATTAAAGATCTCAGGGCCTTAGAAGTAGTTGCCGAGTATATATAGTCTGGAAACTATGTGAGTGCTCTCAAGAGGGTACCTAAGAAAGGCGATGAAAATGTATCCCTCGTTTTATAGGGGCAATCTAAGAGACCCAACCATGGTCCACCCATTTGGAAGAAGCAAGGCAATCTATCATTTCAACAACAGGGCGCATTCAACCAATGCCACGATAGAAAGAGAAATTTTAAAAGAACAGAAAATTGGATGTTCACTCCATTAAGCGATTCCCTGGAAAACATATTGGAGTTATTAATCAACTACAGAAAAATTACCGAATTGGCTCCACCTCTTGATCCAAAAACCAAAAGATACAATCCAAGCCAGATATGTGCTTACCCTGCAGGGTCTTCAGGACACGATACACAAGATTGTTGGTCCTTCAAGCATAAAATTCAAAATCTAATCAAAAGTGACAATGTTGTGGTCCAACGGCATGACCAACCAAATGTCAACACCAACCTTTTATTACAGCATGATACGGAGGGAGTGAACATGATCAGGTCAAGAAGTGTTGAAATGCATCCAAATCATAGGTACATCCAAAGGATGGTGGAATACCCCCAAAAGAGGAGCAAAAATGTCCTAAAGTGGGAAAATCCGGAGGAGGGTATGACAGTAATGCCAAAATTGGAGATGATCCAAAATTAAGTAACTCTGGTAGTGCGCCAACATTAGATTACAAGGTAGATTTTCACTCAACTATTAAAAAGCCAAGAGAAAAAAGAATTTAACCAGAAATCAAGCCTATATCCCTCTATGATGAGCCAACTAAATGAAGAAGGTCAAAGTAGGCTGAAAGGACAAGAAAAGTGGAATAATAAAATTACTAAAAGATCTAGCCAGTGGAAAAATGGCCCGGAGGAATGCGTATTCCCAAAGAAGAAATATCAAACAACATTCCAAACACTAGCAAACCCCCAAAATCCTACGGCATGAAGAGTCGGGGTGAGTTGGCGGAGAAGGGTATTCAATCCTTTGGGGGACTCATTGGAAAATGTGTTAGCACTGTTGGTTACACAGAAAAAGATCACTGAGCTTGCTCCACCTACTAATCTTAAAGGAAGACATTATGATCTCAATAAGAGGTGTGCTTATCATTCTGGAGCATCGGGACATACGAATGAGGAATGTTGACATCTGCAACATAAAATCTAGGATCTCATTGAAAATGGAGAACTAAAGATGGAAATCCCCATGACGAGAAAAGGTGAAAGGGAAATGAAAAGTTTTAAGATTTCCACTTGAGAGAGACATTTCAAAGGAAGTGATGGCTATGAGCACCAATCCTGGTAAAACACAAGGTGAACCAATTATAATGAGGGGATTGGTAAAGGAAAAAAGACAGTCCCCAAAAGAAGATTTATCTGCCACCATCAAACATTTTTTGCCTAAAGTCAGCAACCACATTCCTGATTTTACCCTCCTAGATGATGAAGAGGAAATATTGATCCTTCCCAGTGTAGAAAAGGCCAAAAAGGAAAATTCCATGCGAGAAATACAACAACAGTTCAAGAGAGACTTCATAGTTAAATCTTCTCAAGGCCATAAAAAAGATGAATGAACAAATGAAGAAAAAGGTGGTGAGGTTGTTGGGGAAGCCAACCCATCAAGGAATCAAGAGTTCATCCGTTTTTCTGATGGGTCCAGGTTAAACATCCTTGAGGGATGTGCTGAATTAGGAGGCGATCAAGTTATGGCAGTGATTAAAGATATTCATAACCAAGAGGTAACCTCTATCACGAGCCTCGAAGGCAATATAACCACTGACAACTGGACTACCAGGCCTCAGCCAGCTAGGAAGAAATAGATCTAGAGGATAAAGTTATGAGTTCTAGGAGATGTGGGGATGGTATCACTTTCTTAGCATTGTATACTTTCCATGGACATAAAAAATTCATCAAAAAAACCATTTAGGTCAAGTTTAAACTACTTAAGACCTTATTTCCCTCCCTCAAGAATAGTACGTAGGTAGCCATCTATGGTGTGGTCAAACCAAACAGAAATCCAAAAACCCACTCAAACCAAACAAAAACCCAAAAAACTCAATCAAACCTAACACAAAACCCAAAAAACCCACTCAAACCAAATAAAAACCCAAAAACCCACTCAAACCAAATCATCACTTTTCAAATTGTTCAGGTCAAGCTTGAACTACGACATACTCGATCTCCCCCCATCAATGGGAGTACATAGGCAGCCATCAATGGTGCGGTCTAACCCTCAAAAGAAACATCTAAACCCAAAATCTAACCCAAAGACCAATCTCAAGACACATAAATTAAACCTAAAAAGTCCACACCTAAGAAAAACCCTCAAAATTGAGAAGACTCAATGACACTTTAATGTTATTCCATTAAATTTGGCACAAGTCCCTGAAAAGAAGAGACATTGATACATCAAGATAGCTAGTCACAAGGATGAAATAACAATCATCCTAAGATGTAACCCTTCAGCAAATCATCAATCCTGAAGTCCGAGAAGATTTGATCTTCTTTTGACCTCCAGAAGTACAAGGGCAACCATCGTGGCAAAGTCTGTCTCATACCCGATGACCTGTTCCTTGAGAAAAAGCCACAGATTAAACCTCACAGATCAAACCAAACCCGGTTGAAGTCATCACATCACAAACCAATCCGAGCTTTTAGACACCCTCGGTCACAAATCTTCGTCAAATCAAAAGAAAATCATCAAATCCAATTGCTCCTACAAATCAAAAACAATGACTAGGGCATCCAAGCATCAAAGCCAAAATCCACTACCTGTTCACTATATGGGTCCAAAGGTAAAAGACTCTTGTGATCTCGGCATCTCTTCAGCCCATCTATCAAAGCAATTACCCCAGATGATAAGCAAGACTAAGGCAATTTCAAAATCACTGACATCCCAATATTGAGACCTTTATAACAAATAAGACTGGGGCAATATTAGAAATAGCGATAACTCAACACCGAGCCATTCATCGACCATCCTAAAAAGGAAAATTCTCTAGTTAACACCATTAGCATGGTCCGTCATCATCAAAGCTTCCCCCATATCATTTTACTGGTGATCTGGTATGATCATTTGGTCTTTTCCAATCAAAATTTGCTTAATCCACATTTAAGGTATGACTCTTTCATTTCTTTATGTGCTTTCAGTCTCTATTTACATGCATTAGCGATAATATACATGTTAAGTATTCTTAGAAAAAGGTTTCAAAAGAAAAGACTTTTTCTCAACTTGTTATGAATTGGATTAATTCTGATAAGCGTCCATGGAGAAAGAATTATGCGAACTATTAGAGAATTAAGACTATTTAACCCTTTTGATTAGGCACGATATACTAGTTCAAAGTACTTTTTGGAACAGACTTGACCTCATATGCATGTCAGCACTTTACGATTGACCTAGCTCTTAGTGGTGGGGTATGAAACTTTAGCGACAACAATGGAAATAAATGAGAAGATAGGTAGCAAGCCTAATATCTTGAATCGTGGCCTGGGTTACTCGAGTTATTAAACCTGAGGGGTGTCTTTACACCTGTTGCCCTAAAGCCATCTGCTTTTGGACTCACCAGCCCAACGCTCGTTACATGGGTAACTTAGTGCCTAATAAAATGAGCATTACAAGGAAGAAGAAGGGGAGACATGAGCAGATCAAAATTGTGGTCTGGGTTACTAGAGTAATTAAGCCTGAGGTGTGTCTTCACACCTAGTGCCCTAAAGTTGTCTACTTTGGGAGTCACCAGCCCAATGCTCACTACATGGGTAGTTTAAGCCTAAAAACGGACCTTGCACAAGTTAGGCGAGGAGAAAATAGAGTAGACTGCTTGACTTGTATCAAAGCATGGCCTTTGTTACTCGAGTATGTAAAACCCGAAGGGGTGTCTTTACACCTAGTGCCTTAAAGCCATTTGGTTTGGGAGTCATTGGTCCAAAACTCGTTAAATGAGTAACTCGAAATAGCCTAAGAAAACAAGATAAATTAAGCTAGAGAAAAAAATTCTAAAATCATAAAAAAAAAAATTTAAGGTCATAGAAATGAAACCCCTGCTAAGAGTTACATCACTCATAGTGCACGTGTCATATGAAATCAATTTTGTGAAGAATAATGTCTAGAACGAAGATGAAGAATCTCTGATAAAGGGAGATAAGTCTTTTAAATCTGATCCAACTCATGAACAATGACCATGGATGCTTAAAAATTTTCATGAGATTTCATAACTCATTCAATTTCATACTAATTTTGATGGCCTAACCCATTAAGCTTTTGTGCATTCTATTCTTCGTTTGATGTGTAAGATATTGCTCACTCTCGACTTGGTTAACAAACAGAGTTTGTTATATGACTCCCCAGTAACAACGTGCGAAAGGGCTAGGGCATTTTTTTGATTCTAGGAAATAAAAGGAGTCTAAGGCGGGATCAAGACTCTCGTAAAAGGAAAGGAGATAACTCCTACAAGAAATCATGGCGACATAAGCTTACCCTTATAAAAGAAGGGAAATATTCTCAAGAGAGTCCTTAACTCAAAAACAGACGTCCAACGACAAACAAAAGTTCTAGCGAATGAAATCTACACCATCAAACATGTCAACCTACGCCAAGTCCTCACAAGTCGAGGCTTCTACACCCAAGTTCAAATCAGGGGAGTGAAAAAACCAGCTGCACCCTCCAGAGACGTCAACGGCACCCAGGTCATCAGTCCAGCTGGGACACAAATAAAAAGCACAAGGAAATGGGGTACAAGGGCCCAACAGCTAAAAGAAAATCCAAATCCCCTTAGAAAAAGTGGGGTAGGCACTGTTGTCAACTATCGACATAGACATAGGAAAGGTCCGATGATTTAAGAACATCATCCCCCATAGAGATGTAGAAAACATCTCAGTTTATCTTCATCAAACAAGCATCGGCAACACCAACAAAAATCAAACCATTGGATTCAACACCAACATAGGCATCTGCAGCACTAATGAAAGACAATTGTTGGAATCATCCGCAACATAGGCATCAACAATTACCGGTAATGGTAAAGCGATTTGCGATGTGATGTGTGATTTACGAAATGCGAAGTGCGAAGTGCGATTTGCTAATTTTTTTTATCATTAATCATACCATTCATTGCATTGCGATATGCATTATTAAATATACCTTGTCATATTTTAAGTGTCTAGTAATCTTTGTCGTGTTCATTTCATTGCATTGCATAAACATGACAAAGAGGGGCATCTGTAGACACTCATAATTTTGTTTTCCTGCTAATAACTACGCAAGAGGGTAAAAGCATCTTTTTCACTCCAAAGATATCCCTGGAGGACTATAACATCAAATAAAATCTTGTATATAGCCCCGTAGAACATCAAATCAACCTTGGAGATGAACCCTAAGGAAAAGGAAAATGGCAGCAGTCAAACCCTAGAGACAGTACTTAGAAACAACCAAAAGCCACTCCAGCCCAAAAGATAACCCCGGGCGGGCAAAGATGGAATGTTTAAAATGAAACATAAACCATAGACATCCAGCTATAAACATGGTCACAAAGAACCACCACAATAATCCTGGCCAACTGCTGAAGGCAGCTCAACGGACTTCTTGCGAAGACCCAAAGATGCCAATTTGGTCATAGGCCCATATTCCCAGATTTGGAAAAGGGCAAGACCTATGTCATTGCATAGCTCTCGGAAAGAGCTTTTCAGAATGGTATGTCACATTTCCATAGGATTCCCAGATTGCAAGTTATTGACGTTTCAGCAAACAGCGCATCGATTAAAGTACACATACTTTGAGGCAGAACCAACTAGGGCATTTCCGTAGGTCTACCTGTGGAAGTTCGTGTCTATATAAATTAGCTCCATCAGCTCATTTAAGTAGATTTGGAGAGAGAGAGGAAGCTTAGGAGAGAGAAAATCCTAGCTTTTGAGAGAGAAAAGGAGCGACTCTTCATCTCAAACTCTGTAAATATCAATTCTAAACACTTATACATATATATATATATATATATATATATACTACAATATATCAAGTTTTAACTGGTGGAAATCGAGTTTAAAGGCACCCAAAACCGTTCGATAGTCCATCTCGTGCAAGGCTGTAAGATCTCTTCAGATATTTGTCTTTTTCTTATTTTACTATATATATAAAAATGTTATATATATATATATATATATATATATATCTTAGTTAATATTGCATAGATCTAGATTTTTAACGTTCATTTCATGTAAATAGTCAATATTTGCATTTTATTGACTAGATCTGTACTAGATCTAGCCAGATCTAGCTTTTAACTGGTTCAAAAGTTGTAAAACTTGAGCTTATAAGCTAGAATGGCTAAGATCTGTATAGATCTAGTTTTATTTATAGTTTTGTAAATATTTAGCAATAATGTGACCCCAAATCTGTATCTAGAGGAAATGGGAAGCTTGGCTACGAGCATGCAAGGATTTAACTGATGAATCCTTTGTTTTGCGATGTCTAGAAGTAAATATGCATTTTATTTCAATATATTCATTGTACAAGTTGTGAAATGATGTCATGTGAGCCTAGGAGCCACAGGGTCGATGATTCAATCAATAGATCTAGATCTAGTTCCAGTGATGGACTTGTTTAAGTTATATAGTCATCTTGCAATCTAGTGTACATGTAATTGCGTTGCCTTAAAACCGTTATCCAGATTTAAGGCCTGAAAATAGTGAAAGTCATGTATGTGGTGTTCGGGCTTACTTTGATGGCTTACATGCCCATAAGAAGTCGACCCTTGTAAATAGTTTATATTTAGTCTCGTAGATGCTTTGCATCTCGAGAAATAAAATTAAATCAAGCCGAATATGGAATAAAATGGAAGTATCAATGGCCTCAATTCCTATGCAAATGAAAGGGTTTGAAAATAGCTGCTCAAAATTTCACTTTCATATGCTTGTGAAGACTGAACTTTTCAATAAGTCAAAGCCCTTTGTATATAGGTCCAAAGAGGCATAGCACTACTTTTATTGCACTCAAGCACAATTATCTGCATCTCACTCACACACTTCACATGCTTAGGGAATGAAAAAGTAGCGATAATTATCTTTCACAAAAATTAGGGGGTACCTAACACCTTCCACTCGCTTAAGAAAGCCCTCGAACTCTATGAATCTCAAGTTCCAGACCAATTAAACAGAGTCACATATTGGGCCATATTGTGAAACCTTTCAAACTCTGGTTGAGTTGGTAAAACCATTTAAACTCATACTAACTAGAGGCTCTGTCTAATTCGGCCTAATCATTAAAATTAAACATTTCAAATCATCAACATTGTATGTCGATCTTTCCAAACATCTCACCTTTAAGAAAGATAAAATCAACATAGAAAAATCTAAAGGGTAGAGAACACGATAGATAGGAAAAAAATCCCGGTGTCGACGGCATAAAGATGGGCTCTTAGAGCTATCTGATTATGAATCATATCCAACTTGTGAATCTTGTCTCATGGAAAAGATGACTAAATCTCCTTTTAGTGGAAAAGGAGAAAGAGTTACAGAGTTGTTAGCGTTGGTACACATAGACGTATATAGACCTATGACAACGAATGAACTAGGATGGTATTCTTATTTTATTACTTTCATTGATGATCACTCAAGATTTGGATATGTGTATTTAATGAAATATAAATCTAAATCATTTAAAAGTTTAAAGAGTTTAGAAGTGAAGTAGAAAAGAAAACTGGCAAGAGTATTAAGATTCTACGGTTAGATCGAGGAGGTGAATAGTTAAGTAGTGAGTTTCTCAATTGTCTCAAAGAAAATGACATAATCTCATAATGGACTCCACCAGGGATGCCATAGTTAAACAATGTATCTGAAAGAAGAAATCAAACAATGTTGGACAAGGTTTGTTCCATTATGAGTTTTACCAATATTCCATTTTCATTCTGGGGTTATGCCCTTGAAGTGGTTGTATATCTCCTAAATAAGGTCTCTCAAAATCTGTCCCTAAGACTCCATATGAGATGTGGAGAAGGAGAAAACCTAGTTTTAAGCATGTTAAGATTTGGATTTGTCCAGCTTATGTGAAAAGGTTTTAAAATGATAAGCTTGGGACAAGATCTGATAAGTGTATATTTATGGCATATCCTAAAGAAAGTTTAGGATACTATTTCTACAATCCTATTGAGCAAAAGGTGTTTGTTGCAAAACACACTTCCTTCTTGGAAAAGGAGTTTATCTTTGAAGGGGCTAAGTGAGAGGAAAAATAGATCTTGAAGAAGTTCAAGAACCACAAATCACTACATATCAAATGGATGAACATGTCCAAGTAGACACACCTTCTGTACAACACCCTATTTGTAAATCTGGAGGGTACCGAAGATATTTGAGAGGCATAGATTCGTTATAGAGGATGACGATGAGGTATACATCATGAATGATGATGATCCATTGAATTACGAACATGCTATAAGTAGTAAAGACTCAGAGAAATGGCTAGACGCCATAAAATCCGACATGGACTCCATGTATGAGAACCATGTGTGGATTTTGGTTTCATCACCTGAAGGCATTAAGCCTATTGGGTGTAAATGGGTCTTTAAAAGAGAGACTAGAGTGGACGATAAGGTAGAGACCTATAAGGTCTGACTAGTTGCAAAAGGTTTCAAGCAAAAAAAAGAGTTGACTATGATGAAACCTTTCACCAGTACCTATGCTCAAGTCCATTCGGATTTTACTTGCGATTGTAGCTTATTATGACTACGAAATCTGGCAGACGGACGTGAAAATGACCTACCTCAATGGGAAACTTGAGGAGGATGTGTATATGACATAGCTAGAGGGTTTTGTTTGAACGATTGGAACAAATCGAGATTGTAAGCCGTAACGATCCATTTATGGATTGAAGCAAGCTTCTCGTAGGTGGAACATCCATTTTGATGAGACAATCAAAGATTTTTATTTTATCAAAAACGAGGATGAACCATGAGCATACAAGAAGGTTAGTGGGAGCGTTGTTTCATTCCTTGTATTATATGTTGACGATATATTACTGATATGGAATGATACTCCTATGCTACAGTCGATCATAATTTGGTTATCTAAACACTTCTCCATGAAGGACTTGGGTGAAGCATCCTATATTTTGGGGATAAAGATCTATAGAGATAGATCTAAAAGGATGTTTGGCTTGTCCCAAGGAACACACATTGATTCGATGCTAAAGAAGTTTAGCATAGAAGATTCCAAGAGATGTCTCATGCAGATGAGCAATGGAATACATCTCTCCAAGAAACAGTCACCAAAGACAATAGAGGAGAGAGACTGTATGAGTAAGATTCCTTATTCTTCAACAATAAGATCTATCATGTACGGTTTGATATGTACTGGACCGGATATCATTTCTCCACTTAGTGTAACAAGCAGATATTAGTCGAATCCTGGAGAAGAGCACTGGAAGGCAGTCAAAACCTCGTAAAATACTTAAGAATAACTAAGGATGTGTTTCTTGTCTACGATGGGTCTAAATTAAAACTGGAGGGCTACACAAACTCAAGCTTTTAAAGGTACCAAGATGACATTAAGTGGGAGATTGAATGTATTATGCATACAAGTCAATCATATTTGATTGTAAAGCATATATTTTGTAAACAATCTTATTCATTTATTAATAAAAGTATTTAATTATTAAAGGCATTTACATTATCTACATGGTGTTGTTTTAATAATATGTGATAAATCCATAGTTTTAAGTCATACATATAGAATCATGAATATATCATGCTAATGAGATTTAAATTCTTAGATAGCTTAAAAATTAAAATGTTCCCAATCATTGGATTACTAAAAAGGGGATTAGTGAATCTGGATAAATTGGTACATACGTTGCTTGCTCATTGGATGAGGATGATTGATCTCTATAATCATTTGTGTGGAGACACTAAAGCAAGTATGTAGGTGCTTATTAGAGAATAAGTTCACTGAACGTGGATCGCTAAGGAATACCTAATAGAGTTTTACTTGTCTGTCAATAGGAATTCCTGAAGTATAGTAGTACAAGTGGTCCTTAGAATTGAGATCATCATAGTATTTTGTGTATGATAAGTTATACTTTGACATGTCCCTTAAGACCCTTAGGGTATATTTGAGTGTAATAAATTATATATGGAGATAAGGAATTATCAATAAAGAATCTACCGCTTCTAGTAAAAGAAGAGAAATGTTTTATGTTATTCGATAAATGACAACCAATAATCCTTAGCCAAGGTTGAATGAAATTAGAAAGGAGTTTATAATTTACATTATTTGGAGTTATGCATTTGAGAATCGAAATACATATAATTAAATAAAATAAGACTTGACAGTAATTCCATGTCTTATATTTAATTGGGATATTGTATGGTGGAACGATTGAATTGTACGGTAACTATTTACTCAAATATTCTTTTATGATTAATGTTGAAATCTATATTATCTGAAAAGTCGTTGATCGCTAAGGAGGCTTACACTTATTTTAGAATAAATGTTATTTTTTTAAATAAATTAATAGTTTAATATATTTAAATAAGATTAGAATTGTTCTAATTGATTTAGTCACAACCTTTTAATATGGAGAATATAAAAGGTCACACCATAAAAGGAATAATATTTATTTAAGAAGTAAATGGCATAATTATAATAATAAGTTAAATATATTTAATTTAATCTATAGTGATAGAATAAATTAAATAGCTTAATATTTATTATTTAATATTTTCAAAATTTTAATTATAATTTAATAAGAGGAGTTTTATTATTATTATTATTAACTTAATTCCTAAAGGGGTTTGAGAATTAATTAATAAAAGTACTCTCATATATTCCTAATAAGAAGAGGATGCTAATTAATTAAAAGAGTTTAATTAATTATTCCTAATGAGAATACGAAGCCTAATTAATTAAAAGAGTTTAATTAATTAAATCAAAATCCTATTCCTAAATAGTTTAGGAGGGTTTCCTTCTGAGGGAATTTTCCCTCGAAAATAAGCTAATTCCGTCGAACATAGGTTATTTCCGATGGACTATTCCGTCGGAAATTCGGTCATATATATACGCGTCGAAGATACCATCTGTCACAAATTCCGTCGTACCTATCTAATCTACGATGGATTATCTTCGACGGAATTTCGTCGATCATAAGATATTTACGACTAAACAAATACGACGAAATATTTTAGTCGAGTATAAAATTACTTTATTTTCGACGAAAAATTCCCTCGGAAATACCTTATTTCCGAATGAAAATTAAAATATATAGGTATTTATTAAAAATTGGCTGATTATTAAATCCGACGAAAATTCCTTTGGAAATACCTTATTCCATCGAAATTAACTATCTTTTTTAAATGCAGATTTTAAAAGTGCAGTTTCCAGGTGTTTAAACTCATTTATGTACCAGTAACCTGTTTTATCCCAATACACAATAATATAAACCTGTGTCTCACATTTAAATATTCAACGTATTACTAAAAACGATAGCAACACATCAAGAAAAATGTAATCTACTAACTGATTATCATCAACATTACTGAGCTAACAATTACAAATATAAGCTAATGTTCCATAAATGATAAACAATATAATTTACAATACCTATACAGACACAATTAGACACTACAATATATACAAATGTTATACAATAACATGAATACAAATAAACTATAAACTAGTAAAAGTATCATAATCGGGCGGAGGTGAACGACGGTGCTCTGATGTAAGGAAAGCAGTGTGGTCCGCCTGCTTGTCATCGCCAGTTCGCTCGCCATCGCCACTCTGTTTATAGAATCAAAAATAAAAATCATTAGTCCATATATGTGAGAATTAACAAGCTAGCCTTAATTGAAAAAAACATAAACAATAAGAATACCTGAGTAGGCGGGGGTAGACGAAAAGCCTCCTCCAAGAGGGTAATCACCATCCGGAGCATCTCGCCGTTGAAAGCGTCGAACTGCTCTCGCGGTAATCCCGTACTCTATGCGAAGGCCCCTGCTACAATATCTTGAGTAATCTGGTGGAGAAGAGAACTAGTAGGCAATTGCTGACGCCGAAAAATCGGATCGGTATGGAACCTATCCGACATGGCCCCTATCAGCTGCTAGAAGATCTCGTCATCCAAGTCAGTGCCCATATGAGATGGTTTGACATGTGCTCTCGGACGCTGGTGCTGGCAGGAGCCTATAAAAAGATACAAATTCGATTACTAATAATAATTTATAAAATGTGATAAATTCGGATAATTTTGTGAAACATAAAAAGTGATACCTCCAGGAAGTGTATATGCGGATATCCTCAGCAGACCCAACACTCGATATTTGCCAGTACTGCTAGTAGGGGGATCTTGAGACGCGACCCATAGTTTCAACTCCTTATCCTGATCTAATACAATATTGGGAAGGGGGGTGGCAAAATCTAACGGCTCAAAACCCCTCCTAATAGCCTCTAGCTCAGCTATACGCTCATCCCGAAGCCTCTGAAATCGGTCCTGTAATTTATTTTGTATACGTATGTTAATTATATCAATTTATTTACGATTGAATATTACTAAAAGCTAAATAGTACGATGAGTTTTACCCGTATAGCTAAAGCTGCCCGAGACAAAGGCCTAATAAAAACATTTATAAAATAGGTATTAAGTATTTGTGTGAGAACTTGATAATTAAACAACTAAATACAATGCACTTACCGCCTTCGCCTCCTCGAACGATCGAGAACCCGAAGATCCTGAGTCGACCACGGTTCTTCTTCACCGCTTTCGATTTTTTTTTTTTGAAGTCATCAAGACATGCGGTCATACATAGCCTCGCAAAGCTAAATCAAGACTATCTTGGTGGTGATCTCTGATGGTGGTCTCGGGTTGGTCCTCAACTACCCGGGCTGCCCTCTGTCACATGTTATACAGCCAGTCAGAGTAATTCGCAGCGACATATGAAACAATCACATCATCGCCAGCTATCTAAGAGATGCTCGGGTCAAATCTATAATAAACCTATAGCAAAAGTTTAAAAATTAGGAACAAAATGATTTCGTCATCCTAATAAAACTATGTAGTAATTAATATAATATGCTTAACTTACGTGAAACTCCCGTAAGGCAGTTTGCATAAAGGTGGCATTGTACCGCGCATACTGGTTGAACCACATGCACCCTCTCTGGAGATGCGTTAAACAGATCGCGTGTAAAGTGTGCTTAGCCACCGGGTCTAGAATACTACAGAAAAAATATAACAATATGTGTTATATGAATTGTGTTTTGAAATAACTGACAAAAATATTAATAATATATTAACACTTACTGTCCAGAAGAGACATCCACTTGTACTGTAAGTGGAACTGCCGACGGATGACCAAAGATACCGAGGTTCGTCCCTCGGTGTCATCGACGAGGTGCATCTATAATAATTGTATTTAACTGAGTCAATAAACATAAACTAATGTAACTTGAGACATATTTAAATCCTAGTTAAGATAACTTACTAGCGCCTGAAGAAGAGCCGCCATTGTGGCTACCGTCTCCAGTACCGGATCGCCCACAACCTCAGCGACCTCCACCGCTATGTCTAGCCATGAATATCCTACTGTAATAACCAAATTGGTAGATTATTAATATGCTAGGTTTAATAATATGTGGTATGTACTAATATGAATGCTCATTTTTAATTACGTACATCATCAAACCCATCAGAATCAATGTGTATATCATTCTCAGATTCGGTATCTTCCTAATCCTCAGTTTCGTGATCAATTTCGTCATCGTTATCATCCTCAACAACTACATAATCATTCATATGTATGTTTTCCTCGACATCCTCATCATCAAGTATGTCAATAACATCAGTACTCATCACATCTTCAGCATGGAACACTACGTCCAAAGGGTTTCTAACATCTTCTTGCAACACCTCATCTATACAAAACATGTTCTCAGCATTTAATGAATGTGTTTTAGTTGTGACTACTGTGTACCAAGGGCTTCGAGTATTTATGACATTAAGAGCGTAATACACTTGAGTCGATTGACTTGCTAACATGAACACATCATCAGACTTTAACACCGACTTGATATCTACGGGTGTGTTTCTATTGTGATCAACTTTAACCCCCTTTTTAGTATCAAACCAGCTACACCTAAATGTAACTACCTTTTTACCCCCGTGATAATTGAGCACAAGCACATTCTGTAAACGACCATAGTAATTGGACTCAGAATCTTGGTAGCAACTTCCTAAACACCACAACCAACATAATTGACTAATCTAATTTCATTCAAGTCACCGATCCCTAAATCTGTACCCATTCACGATGAAACCGGGAAAAGAAATAACAACTTTTTAAGGTCCTTGGATGACATCTATAAAACGCTTAGAAATGTTCTTTGCTTCAACCCTTTTCTTAAACAGTGTTGGATATTAGAATTAGTGAATGTTTCCAACTCTGTTGTAGTAAAAGCTGGGTTAGAAGCATACGCTTCCTCTTCGAATGAACTGCGAAAATAGTAAAATATCTTTAACATATAAAAATGACTACACTTATAAATTGCACTAAATACTGCAAATAATTATTCATACCAAATGTATGATGATACTTTAGGCATATTTAGAAGCATGTATATAGATACAATCTTCAAATCTTTATCGCTTAAGTAAGTCAGCGTCTCATGGCCAAATGGCTTAGCCGGATATTTGAATACAACTAACTCATCATCAGCATGAGACATTGGACCAACAACCTCATTCCTTCCTAAACGGGTGCGCTTTGTTGAGACAACATCGTCAAAATACAATGAACAGAAGTTGATAAGCTCTTCTTACGTATAATGTTCAGCAATAGAACCCTCTACACGAGCTTTGTTCTTGACCTTTTGTTTTAATAGACGCATATACCTAAGATAAATATTTTGACAAATATATGAGTATTATTAATATGAGCAACATAAAGTAATTAATAGTTTATATTACCTCTCAAAAGGATACATCCACCAATATTGCACCGGTCCTCCAAGTTTGAGTTCATAAGGAAGATGAATAGGCAGATGTTCCATCGAGTCAAAGAATCTTGAAGGGAAGATCATTTTAAGCTTGCAAATGGTAAGCATAATATTGTTCTCCATCTACTCGACATCACTGTACTTAATTACAGCTGAGCAAAGATCTCGAAAGAAATTTGAAAGTTCGGTCAATGCATCCACAACTTTTCTATGTAACATCTCACAGAATGTAATTGGGATCAACTTCTGCATGATAAATGACAATCGTGACTCTTGACCATCTTTTTGACTTCATAATAATTCAGAAGAAGAGTATGATCCTTAGGTAAGAACTGTCCAACTATAGTAAGCAAATCGTTGAAACCTCTCTCACTACAGTCGTGCTCATTCTTGAAGTGTAAGAGCATCATCACTGCAGAAAGCTTGATGCCCGTATCGTTTCTCGGGTATAACGTGACCCCAGATTCAGATAGCAACTTGTAAAAGGTAGCAGCTGTATCATTTAGCACTTGCTTAGCACTGCTTGAAGAAGGCTCATTTTCAGCCCAGTCAATATTAGTAGGGCCATTGTGACACCCCCAAACCCAAGTACTTCATTCCCACAGGATTTGGTGTTCACTTAGTCAAACATTCATATCTAACTACCCAATCACAATAAAATTTAATAATAAAACCTTTCCCATTAAAGGGTTACATAATAAAAAAAAATCTCCTAGGTTGTCTAACCTTTAAATACAATCATTCAAATGCGGAAATAAATAAACTTCATTACAACCATTCAATTAAAAATATGATAATAAAATATCAACATATTACAAGTCTTCAATACTTGCTCATCTTTCCTTTTCCCTTACTGGTGCTAGGTACATCAACCTTCTCATCTTTAACTGTAATAGTTATATAAGCAAGAGTGAGCAAACAAAGCTCACTTGAAACAACAATGAATAAAAATCTTTATGACAACTGTCAAATAAGAGGCTCGATAGAATTAAACAATGTGACTTATCAACATTCTGAATTATATAACTGAGGGTCCGAAGACCACGAACTATGTCCATAGTTATAAGTAATTTTTCAACTTAAACTTTAATAGTCATAAGACTATAGGGACTCCTCGTACTTAGGGGGATCAGCCCTTCGGATAATGTATTATGCACAAACATTTCAACGCTAAGTGTAAATTACACATAATAATAGGGTTGTTCATCTCAGTATTTAGAGTACAAGTCCGCACCAAAGTGAGTTTGGTTTGGATACATTTCAAGGTAATTTGGAATTCAACGGACATCAACTAAGGATTAGTTGAATAAAATTAATAACATCATACTATAGAATAATTATAACTGAATCGACATGGTAAATTAAATCATGCTTTAGGAATAATCTAATAGCATACATATTGAATAACTATAACACACCTTGCTTGAACAATATTAAGCCAAGGTTATTTAGAATTGAATACTAAGCATGCATAGCCATTTGAACGATAAAATTGTTCAACATAAGTATATATAAATTTGCATGCTAAACAACAAGTTAAATACAAGAATAACTTGTTCAATATCAAAATAAAGTTTAGAAATCTTGCATCATTATATTGGAATCAAATTGGAAACAATAATTGGCTCAATCAAGATAATAGATTTAGAGAACTTGCCTTGCTTCGTGAAAATTTGAAACAGAACAAATCAAATCACAATACCCTATATATATATATATATATATATATATATATATATATATATATATATATATGTCATCATGACATAGTTAGTCACTACCACTTTACAAATATAACTAAGTACATTCATTATGTAAGATTTGATTTTTTAATCACATAATCAAGTTACAAAATAAGTTAATTGTTAATAACATGCCCATTCATAGTATAGAAATACTGAAATAATAATTTAACAGTCATACTATTAACACATAACAATTCCTTCAGACTTTGAGTACAAAAATTACACTATCTCGACCATTACGCTAACTTTCGTTGTGGGCGCCTACAGCTTTATATCATGTAATTGGCACATACTGCTATGAAAATGTCATGACTCGAGAACTATACTACGAGGTCACACTGCAGGTATGGAGCCGGGCCGTGTGCATGAGAACCATATCTTCACGGAAAGTCGCTACTGCGATTTGAATTGTAGACTTCGGCAACAAGCTACGGAAATCACATGAACAAAGCCAATTTTGGCCTACAAGCTACTTTCTAACAACGTAATTAGCATGTAATTCATACAGAGACTTTATATAAACATATTTCAAAGACTCTTAACATGATTATACTCATAAAACAACACCAACATCAAATTTAAAACATCTAATTTCACTTTTTTTTATAAAAACTCACTTTTTGATATTTTTAATGAAAATCAACACTGTGATTTTGTTTTTCAACCAAAACAGTTAATTCAAAGTACCTTATTTGTGTTTATACAACCTCTTTCAAATATAATAGTTAATTTATCAACTAAACAACTAATTAAACCTTAATTTTACCTTAAACTAAACCATATTCATATATATTCATATAAACTCACTCTAATATAGTTTTCTTTACAAATTACATACATAACATCAATTCATTGACTATACTCATATATAACTTATGAAAATAGTTTCATAACAACCAATTTATCTTATAAAACTATCTATAACAAATAATTCTACTTCTACCAAGATTTTATAGAGAAAATTAGGAGAGAATACAACTATAACTTTTAAAAAAAATAACAGAGTATAGATGATACCTTAGAGTTAGAAGATAGTGGCTATCCTTTGATTAACAATCTTCTTTTCCCCAATTCCTTTCTCAAATTCTCTAGCCTTCTCCCAATTCTCTCTTATTTTCTCTCTGTAGGTTTTCTTCTTCCCTTTTACTGAGTCTTTCTTCTCTATTCTAATCTTATGTATTAGAGTTATAATGTATAAGATATAATATATATTAATTATATAATATAAATATAAGTATAACTGATATCAGTTATCATATTTTGAAAATCAAAAGCCATAAGGCTGGTTTAGTTACCCACTTAAAATATAATCATTTAATCCTTATGCCTTGTTTGGTAAAACATAAGTAGATTAAAGACTTAATAGGCATTAGGCCTTATTTGGCAAAACTGAATTAAACTCCTTTAATTTATTTTAATAACTCCTTTATAAAAGGTTATTTGTCACACTTTTATTTAATTAAATTTTTCAATAATCAATTAAATTAATTCTAATAATAATTTATTAAATTACCTTAACACATAAATCAATACCACAAAATTATAATTTTCTATATAATTATAACTTTATTTAATCAACTAACACATTCTTTTAATTACAAACTCAAATTAAAATATAATAATTCATTTAATCAAAACTCTCTAACTTAATAATTAAATTAAATTAGAATATAATATAATAATTAATTTCCTTAATTATTTATTTAACAAATAATTAACCAAATCGAATCAAATTTGAACAATTATTTATTCAACAATAAACACATCCATTAAATACTTATATAATTCAATAAATATTTAATATAACAATTTAAAAAAATTCTAGAATGTTACAGCCATAAGCATCGACCAACATCTCCACTGGATCATAGTTTTTGACGTATGAATCACATAGAATTGGTTGTTCCACAATATTTTCAATCACTTATGATTCCCCGTGATGAGTTTATACAAAGTACCCATCCACAAATCAACGGGAAAATAAGTCGAATTTAATCTCATTGACTTTCTTCCAAATCAAGTTTTTACACTTGACACACGGGCATCACATCTTCCTGTTCGGATCATCAATATATTCTATTGCTTTGTTCAAGAAATCTAACACCCCAACACGATAAGCTAAGACTAATCCCCTCCCATCACTAGGTATCCTACGGTACATCTAACTCTGGTTTGCTGACATTGTTAACTACACAGAAGACGCATTCAGTATAGGGATATTCATGCATGAATTAGATATTTACCTAGTATCTCCACTCTACAAGAAAGGGGTAAGTCTTCTATCCTGTTATTGGATGCGTCTTGTCACTAGTGCCAATACATTGACTACATTTCATGAGTTTCAAGAAAATTTCAGCAGCACCTCCCTATGGTCTCCAAGCACACAAAATAGACTAAGATAACTTAATTTAAGTATGCACTCGAAGAACATATAGAGATAACAATCAAAAAATCCTCAAAACAACAAAAATGTATCATTTCGTATTGGCATCGGCCTAAGTGAGAGACATAACATCTAGTAACATTCCCAAACTAGGGACTGTTCGACATTCACTCCTACTAAGTGAATGTCAAACAGGTTTCTAAGTTCCAAAGTATAGTACAGATATTATTGAGTGTATTGAAGATTAAAGGGAGAGTATTATTGAGTTTATTGAAAATTATGGCAAACTAAGCAAATGCTACTTAGTTTATTTTGTCAATGATAAACTAAGTAAGTGCTACTTAGTTTATGAGAATTGTTATTTGGAATATATAGAGACTACTGTTCAACATTCACTCCTACTTGTCAAACGGGTTTTTAAGTTTCATATTATAGTACATATATGTATATATATTCATATAGTACTTATTGAGTTTATTGAATATTGAAGCAAACTAAGTAAATGCTACTTAGTTTATTTTGCCAATGAAAAACTAAGTGCTACTTAGTTTATGAGAATTGTTATTTGGAATATATAGATACTACTATTCGACATTCACTCCAACTTGTCAAACGGGTTTCTAAGTTTCATATTATAGTACATATATGTATATATATACATATAGTACTTATTGAGTTTATTGAATATTGCGGCAAACTAAGCAAATGCTACTTAGTTTATTTTACAAATAAAAAACTAACTGCTACTTAGTTTATGAGAACTGTTATTTGGAATATATATATGGAGAACGCTATTAAATTATTTTATTTTATTTAAAAAAAATTAATTATATTTATTATTTTATTTTATTGTATTTTATTTTGTACTATAATATATAATATAATTTTTTATTATTTTATTAAATTAAATTAAAGTTATATTTTTATTTTATTAAATCGGATTAAATTTATTATTATGTTTTAATTTAATTTAATTTTTTATTTCATTTTATTGTGTTTTATTGTATTATATTTTATTTATATTATATTATGTAATTTTAAATATTTTTAATTAAATTTAATCTATTTATAAATTAAATTAAATTCTTTAAATTAAACTTATTTTAAATTTAATTTAATTTAAATTATTTTAATTAAATTAAATTTATTTAATTTTATTACATTTTTTATTTTTTAAAATATTTTTAATTAAATTTAATTTATTTATTAAATTAAATCAAATTTATTTTGTTTTATATAATTTAATTTAATTTATTATTTAATTTTGTATTATATTATATTATCTAATTTTTAAAAATTATTTTAGTTTATTACTATATTTTCTTTTATTTGTTTAATTTTTTAATTAAATAATTATTATACTATCTAATTTTTAAATTTTATATTATAGTATATTATATTATCTTATTTTTTAAAAAAATTTAAATTTTTTTAATTTATTATATTTTAAAATTTAATTTAATTTAGTTAAATTTAATATACTTTATTTTATTTTGTATAATATTATATTATATTTTTAAATATTTTATTAAATTTAATTTAATTTAATTTATTAAATTAAATTAAATTAGATTTTTTTATCAATTTATTTTTTTATTTTTTTATTATTTTTATTTTATAGTATATTATATTAAATAATTTTTTACATTTACTTTGTCTAATAAACTATATTAAATTCATTTCATTTTATATTAATTTAATTAAATAATACATAAATATATTTGTAGGTCCCACAAAATTTTCAATTGAAGATTTCTGACAGATATTCTATTGGGAATTCCGTCGAAAATATCAAATATCACTTTCTTGAATATATATACATTGACACATATATATAACCCGCAATATATCACATTATGTTATGACCCAAACACTGTAATTGAACAAATACACTGTATACACTAACATAAATTTTAATTACACAAAATAAATCACAATTTCAGCAACATGCAACAATTTGCAGAATTGAAGTCAAATAATCTCAATTTGCAAAACAGTTAACAGCAACATGCAAGAATTTGCATAATTCTAGTCAAAATAAATAAATTCCATAACAGAAATAAGCCCAGTTTCAGCAAATTAAAATATAATCCCAATTTCTAATACAACAAGAAGTCCAAAATTATTCGCAGTAACACATGAACAACTTTAGCAAAATCAACAACTCAAATCTGCAAACTATATTTAGTAATCTCAAATCATCATTTAGGATTGCTTTCCTTGAATTAAAGGAGGAGAAACGAGGAAGAAAAAGGAGGAGCTAGGAGCTACCATACGTCGCACTGCCGCTCCTCGTCGATCAGAAATGGTGGCAGTAGCCGAAAATGGGCAGTGGTCGGCCGAAAATGGGACTAGGGGTAGATGAGTGGCTGGGGAGATGAGAGATGAGTGAGATTAGAGAGTGAGAGACTACTGAGAGAGAGGGAGTGAGAGTGAGGAGAGAGAAATGAGAAATGAGGTTCGACAGGAGAAGACGAAGTCTAATTAAGTTTTATAAGTTATTTTTGACGGAATTTCTATCGGACATACGTCCCTCGGAATTATATTATTTCCGACGTAAATTCTGTTGGAAATAACTTCAGTTTCGTAGATTTTATGTTTCGCGCTCGCGGGAAACTTGGCGCCAATGAGGGTATTCTAGTTCTGACGGAATTCCGTCGTACTTTTAGTAATTTCGAGGGACTTATGTTCGACAAATTATTTTGTCATAAATAACCATATTTCAACATATTTAAATCCGTCGTGACTACTTCCGTCGAACTTAAGGGTTTTTCTTTTAGTGGGTGACATAAGTTACACACTTTATTTTTCAAGAGTTGGGAGAATACACCTTTTCTATAGAGATAGAAAAACTAGGGTTTTTCCAAATACCCTTCTTCCTAATTTTTGATCTTCCTTGGTGGATCACCTCTAGAGGCCAAACATTTGGGTGGTTAACATTAATCAAAGAAAGGAATTCAATCTTGCGAATTAAAGGAGACTATGAAGGACTAGGAGTTGAACTCGTACCCGAGGAAGCTTTGTTCTACAATGATATGAATCTGATTCCCCATCTTCTTTGTTTAGATTGATAATTAAGCACAAAGCATGATCATGCTGATAGTTCGTATGAAAATTTTTAAAACCATTTTATTGTGCTTCTCCTATATTTATATGATTTGATTACGTAATCGCACTATATATAAACCTAACATTAATACCCATATGTATATTGACATGCATCTCCATGTACACCTATCTTTTCATTTTATAGCTTTCTACTCTTACCTGCACAATCCTCTTATTACTCTGAAAGTCTTATACTCTTCGGAATAAATCTTTTGATCTTACAACTTTAAGGTCAACTTCCTTATATCCCATAAATATAGTATTCCCTATCAATTATCTGATCAAGAAATCTCTTATTTATATTCTTAAACAACTATACATGTTTTTTTTTAATATCAACTTATATCCACTATACACCAACTTGTATTTTAATTGACACCAACTTGTGTTCGTTTAATTCCAACTTGCATTAACTTGACACCAACTTGTGTCAATTTGATACCAACTTGTATCGGACTCTTGCATTGACATCAACTTGTGTCAGATACCAATTTGTATCATATGCTTGACTCAACATCAACTTATGTTTTACTCAAGTTAACATCATATTATGTCTGTTTTATTAGGACACCATTTGTGTCTCCTCTTTACTTTGACATCCCATATGTCGATTCAATAAATCATTACAACATTTGTCTAGCCGAGCCAAATAGCTTAGACTTTTATCAACAATTCAATCATGAATCGAAACATTTATCTAGCCAATTTAATTGACATTGACTTATCTTTAAATACACTACAAGAAAATGGCCTAACAGCAACCAATACTTTCAGCGACCGCACTGTCCGGTAGCTGATATGACTAATAGTGACCGCCTTTGGTGACTGCTAGTGAATCTAGTCGGTAGATGATATCAGCGACCGCATGCGCTCGTTGTTCCTTTTTAATGTAATCAGCATCAGGTGCCTCTCTCGACAAACCAGACGGAAAGAAAAAATAGGGAGAAGAGAAGACGGAGAAAAGGGAGAAAGGGGATAAGAGAAAAGGGAGAAGAGGGATACCACCGCCATCGCCCGCCGCTACCGCCGCCGCCACCGTCACTCTCGTCGCATTAGGTATATATTTTCTTTTTCTGTATACTAATAATTAATTATACAATGATTATGATTAATTTGGGTAATGTATACATATATTCATTGATATGTTGCTATGAATATATATATATATATATATATATATATATATATATATATATATATATATATATATATATATATACACACACATATACATAAATTTGATTAATTTGGTTAATATATAATATATGTTAAAGAATTCTTAATTAGGTTTAATTTGGGTAATGTATACTATATATTTAAGAACTTAAGAACCCTATATGTTACTAAAATATACTACATGTTTAGGAACGCTTAATTAGGTTTAAGAACCCTTAATTAGGTTTTAGTAAGACTTTGTTTCATATCCCAAGGACCCCAACAATGTAAGTAAACAATAAGTTATATATATATATATATATATATATATATATATATATATAAGTTAGTTGCGATTTTAAATTCTTGGTAACATTACTAAGTTACCATTTACTTAGTTTTCAACTAATAAATAAAAAAATTAAAATAAAAAACATGATATAATATAACAATTAAACTAAGTAGCATTTACTTAGTTTCTCTTACCAAATTTAGTAACATTTAATATTTGACATATAATATATATTAAATATGATTAAATATATAATTAAATTAAAATATAATATAATATCATATAAATATAATAAAATAGAATATTAAACTTAAATAATATAAATTATATTATTAAAATATAATAGAATATAATATATTAAAATAAAATATAATAAATTAAAATATAATGTCATATAATATAATATTAACCTAGAATATAATATCATATTAAATATATTAAAATATAATATAATAAATTAAGTAGCATTTGCTTAGTTCCACTACTAAATATAATAAAAATAATAAAATATAATATGTATTAAATAAACTAAGTAACATTTAGGAAGTTTTCCATTGCTAAAATAAACTAATTAAGTAGAATTTCGTTAGATATTCACTGCTAAAAGACATTAATGATCAAAAGCAATATCATACTCTTAAGTTAAAGAACTAAGAGATAAGTGCTCTAATCAAGAGTGAGTTATTTTACTCACGTGTAAAGTAAAGAAAGAAGCTTGCAAAAAAGAAAGCGCGAGTTTGGTCTAAAGTAAACTCTGAATTTATATACTCTTGTACATTTTACTGCTTTAATTTGCATTCATTCGTTATTGTTTTGGTCTTATTATATTGAGAATTTCTATATTTCTCTTGGGTTGTGTCTTGGGTGCCTAGAAATGGCCATATATGCATGCCATCGTGCACGTGGATAGTCCATATTATAGGGGAGACTCTGGCAAAAAACTTTTGTTGGTCGGGTAACTAATGTAACGAGAACATGGAATATTTACTAATGTTGTTTCTCAATAGTAAATAAAATAAAATAAAATAAATAAACAAAATAAGAGACTTTCTTTTAATAGTAGTTACTAACATTTATAATACTTACCTTTTAGAGACAAAAGAGAGAGAATACAATTGGACAACAAATAAGTGTAATACCCGAGAATTTCTGAATATTATTAGTAAGTATATTAATAAAAGTCGAATATTTATTCGAGTCGAAATTTTAATAGGCCAAAAAATGAATTGCTCCACAGCAACCGGTTGCTATGGATGGAACCCCTATAGATATATATATAGAGAGAGAGAGAGCAAGGATCAAGAGCATTCTCCTTATGTAGCATTCCTCCTTAAATAGCATTCTTTTATTAAAACTACTTCGTTTTGGACATTTTTAAAAGAGAGTGGTCACACTTGCTTTCCTTTTATTTACAAAAATGCCACCCGTGACCCCACTTGTTTTTTAAAATAAAACTCCAAAATGACGTAGTTTTAATAAAGGAGTGCTATTGAAGGAGGAATGCTAGATAAGAGGAATGCTCTTGATCATTCATATATATATATATATATATATATATATATATATATATATATATATCATGCATGCATTTTAAATATATAACATGCATACATACTAAGCGTGTGTGTGTGTGATATGCTGGCAATATAAGACATTCATTTTGGGACTTAAAAACGCGTGTGTGTGCTGGCAATTTTTTAAACAAACGTATTTTACTATACTTGCAGTTTAATATTAAACTAAACTACAGAGAAATACATACCGACTTAACCTCTTGAAATGACTGCGAGCCAGAAGTATGTACAACTCGCAGCTTTTCGCGATTCTTCTTCATCTACTCTGACTTGGTGTTGAACGCATCATCATCCCAGTATGCACACATCGCAACCCATGCTGCATCTAATACTTCCGGCAGCTTATGCTCTCGCAAAGTAGTCCTGGGCGATTCTTTTACCGCTCGGACTGCCCTCTGTCGCATCTCGTACAACCAGCCGGCATAATTCTTTGAGATGTGGGCAATCATAATGGCGTCACCATCCACCTCAGTGATGTCGGCCTCATATCTGTAGTATCTCTATCAAACAGACATAAAATATGTATAATTTATTATTTGAACAATATGTAAATAACATGAATGGACCTTGATTTAATATATGTAATTCGACTTACGTGAAACTCCCGCAACACTGTCTCCACGAAGCCGGCATCGTAGTGCGCGTACTTGCTAAATCGCATGCAGCCAGTAGTAAGATACGCAAGGCAGATGGCGTGTACGGTCACCTAAGCGACAGGATCCATAATACTAAAATACAAAATTTATTAAGAACATTTTAATAAATTAATGACATGATAATATCATTCTAATTAAACATAAGTGATATATTATAGTTGAAACTTACACGCACGGAGCCACATCAATCGAACTGTGGTCGTGTAATCGCCGGTGGACGACCTAATTGACTGAGGTTAGGCCCTCGCGAATGCCGACATCTAGCATCTGTATGTTTAATATAGTTATGACATTGTCAAAAAATAGTAAATGAATGTATAATATAGTTATAAAAATAATGTTACTGAGCCAAAAAAAGAAATCAACTCACTAGCATCTGAAGACGACCCTCCATGGGAACCGTCACTCGATCCGGAGCGGGCGCCACCACGGCCACCTCCACCGCTATGTCGAGGCATATATAGTTGTACTACTGAAATAACAGACATAGATACGATGAAATTAATTAAATTTCAAGTCTTTTATTATATATAATGATTAATTTTAGTTGTACAATATTTACAAAACACCAATTAGTGAAGAAGTAGTACGTCGCCAAACCCGTCTGAATCAAAATTATTTTCATCCTTTGATTTTGTCTCTTCCTCTTCTGTATTAATTTCTTCCTCAATATCATCTTCTACCATCACGTACGGACTGACAACCACATCTTCCTCCACTTCGTTAACATCGAGTGTGACGCCCCCAAAATAGGTATACATCACCCATCTTGAGTCGCCAAATACATGGTACAAATTCAAATCAACTTAATTATACAAGAGTCGTGTAAAATACGACAAAACATAATCTAAGAGTTTTAATAAGAATATTGTCATCTAGACAATATCCACACTCAATGGAGTCCTCATTACATTTATTGGCATACTATTTAACAGAATAGTGAGGACTACTAATTCTATCATCTGGACCGTCACTCCGTTCCCCGACTAGTCACGACTACGTTCTCATTTCTTGAAGAGAACAGTGAAAGAAAGGGTGAGCTCAACTAGCCCAGTAAGAAATATTATGACTAAGATAATGTAGAATAAATTATCATTAGCCTTCAATAATGTTAAACTGATAGAATATAATAGACAACAAGTTTAACTGCAGCGGAACAAATAATCCATTAGAAGAGTCAAGTAGAGCATAAAATCTACCATCTTCCATGATTTAAAAAGTTTTTCATCAACTTTATCGCTGAGACTCAGCTTAATAAATACAATCGAATCATCCCTACATCACGGCCAAGGATATTCATGTAATCATCAATGGTCATGACTATACCGAATAATCCCTGGTCATAATCACACCAACAACTGTCCATCAATGAACTACAGGCCAATGAGGACTTTTACCACATCATTCGTCATATTACGGTCATGATTATACCGAATAATCCCTAGTTATAATCATACCAAGTCCATCTATGTACGTAAGCCAAAGATGACTTTAATCACAATATAAGCATGAGGATGAAGACAATGACATAATAATTCAATAAAACAAGTTCAAGGATAAATTTTAAATATTTATAATTTAATTTATCCAGAAATCAATAACGTCCAAATTGTCAACATGATACTTCTTTGTAAAGTAAAATTCAAGAATGCTCAGAAGAATATTTCCATGAAAAGATACTGGATGAAGAACAAATATCCAGGATATTCTACTAATTTCATAGAGTATAGAAGCCAAAGCTTTAACCAACTGAGTATAATAAAATATATGAAACTGCAAATGGATTTTTGCCCGCCATGCGGTAATCCACGTAGACAGATCATTTCCATAATTTAATAAGGAATGAATACAAAGGATCATTCACCATGCATGCGGTAATCCACATAGGCAGGTTATTCCAACAGAATAATAAATAATGGAATAATAGAAGAATTCACCATGCATGCAATAGACCGCACAGACAGGTTATTCCCAACAGAATAATAAAGAATGGAACTAGGTCATGCGTAATCCGCACATATAGGATATTCCAAAAGAATAATAAAGAATGGAACCAGGTCATGCGTAATCCACACAGACAGGATATTCCAACAGAATAATAAAGAATGGAATACAACAGAATTCACCAGACATGCGATAGACCGCATAGACAGGTTATTCCAACAGAATAATAAAGAATCATGTGAATCAGTAGTAAATCATGTGAATCAATAGTTATGATCATGTGAAAATACGAATTACAGTATAGTACCTCCATCTATACCTCCATTTTTAACTTAGTCATGCAAGTATTATCAATCTTGCACCAACTCCCTTAATAATACAAGAATGTGAATCAATAGTACACACATGTGAACAAGTAGTTATAATCATGTGAATTAATAGCAATTAATTTCTCATTTATCCTATTAATTACCCGACTGGTCAGTATGACTTCCAGACATCAATTAATATCGAAATAAATGTCGATTTCCACTAACAATAATAATTCCAACACAATGGAACTATCAATTTCATCTTTAATCAACACGAACTTATTCATCATTAATATTATAACTCATAATATTTAACAACCAGTTCATTCCCAGGAAAGAGGGGGCTTTTCGATAAGGATTTCTCCTTATTGGCGCGCAATTAGATGACCAAACCTCTCATTGACAGAACTTCTAGACATTGTAAATATTGCAATTTAATAATATGAATAACTTTGTCATCTCAATTATTCATTTAATAATATAACATATTATGTAGATGATACCGTGACAATAATTGAATCAATAATATGAGAGATATGATGCAGCAATTACTGTAGCAATAATTGAGTATAACTGAGTGACGTCTCACATAAGCATCAATAATTAATACCATGTGCTATTATGTAACCATGCGTATTACTGTACTTTTACTACCGGGTAGGTCAACAGTTTTAACCATAACACTTCCGCCGTTATTTTTATAAAAAGATAATTCTGTCGTTTTCTTACTACGACAATACTTACGTTGTGGGGTCCACCAATGATTGTGTTGTCGTACGAATATTCCCTGTTAAAATGAATATTCCCCAACCAATCAAATATTATATAACCACTTGCTTACTTTGCAAAATTTGTAAATATTACCCACAACTATAACATTATATCAAATCCACGCCATAATATTTAAAAAAATATTTCGAGAAAATTATTCTTTATTCATAAAAGTTGGGGTCTTACAAACTCCCCTTCTTATGAAATTTCGTCCTCAAAATTAGGGTACGTACCTGGTATATCAAAGAGGTGATGATATCTTGACTTCATCTCAGATTCTAACTCCCAGGTCATTTCTTCCACATCATGGTTTCTCCACAAAACTTTGACTTGAGGTATAACCTTGGAGCGTAGAATATGATCCTTCTTATCCAAGATTTTAACGGTACCTCTTCATATGTTAAATCTTCCTCTATCTCCTTCTGGTTCTAATTTAATAATGTGGTTCGGGTCTTTCACATATTTACGTAACATAGATATGTGAAAAACGTTATGAACACGAGACATACTTGGCGATAAGGCGAGTCTATAGGCCACAGTTCCTACTCGTTCGAGAATTATAAATGGGCCAATGAATCGAGGATTGAGCTTTCCTCTCTTTCCAAATCTCGTAACTCATTTCCATGGAGCAACAAGTAACAACACATGATCTCCAATATTAAATTCCTCGTCCTTTCGATGAAGATCAGCATAACTCTTTTGTTGATCTTGTGAGGTTTTTATAAGTTGTCAGATCGTTTGAATCTTTTTCGTAGTCATACATACCAGCTCCGATCCCAAAAACGTTGCTTCACCCACCTCATCCCAGTATACGGGAGAACGACACTTTCTTCCATACAACACTTCAAATGGAGCCATGTCAATACTTGCTTGATAACTATTGTTGTAGGAAAACTCCACCAATGGTAAGAATTTGTCCCAATTTCCCTTGAAGTCAAGGACACAGAGTCTTAATAAATCTTTAAGAGTTTGAATAGTCCTTTCCGACTGTCCATCCGTTTGAGGATGATATGCCGAACTAAATCGTAAATTCGTGCCCATAGCTTTTTGCAAACTAACCCAAAATCTTGAAGTGAATCTTGGGTCTCGATCAGAAACTATGCATACTGGCATACCATGCAATCTTACAATCTCATTTATGTACATACTAGCAAGATGTTCAAGTGTATAAGTTTCTCGTATCGGTAAGAAATGAGCAGACTTGGTCAATCTATCAACAATTACCCAAATCGCATCTATGCCTTGAGAAACCTTGGGAAGACCAGTAACGAAATCCATGGTAATGTGCTCCCACTTCTATTCTAGAATTTCAAGTGGTTGCAATGGACCTTTTGGCATTTGATGCTCCTCCTTGACTCATTGACAATTTAGACACCTTGATATAAACCTCATTATCTCTCTCTTTATATTGCTCCACCAAAATGTATGTCGAAGATCACGATACATTTTGGTACTCCCAGGATGGATTGCAAATAGTGTGTTGTGCCCCTCCATCATGATTTTATACTTCAAGTCAGAATCGTTAGGAACACAAAGTCTGGAGTTGACCCAAAGTATTCTTTCTTCATCGATTCTTGCTTCCAGAATAGCACCTTCTTGTACTTTCTTCCTCATACGTATCAGCTCCAGGTCTATAGCTTGAGCAGCTTTAACTTTATCGATTAAAGTCGGTTCCACTCGTATATTCGCCATCATCACATGGGTCCCTGGAGTCTTTAACTCTATTTCCATCCTTTCCAAGTCATGCAAAATGGGCCTTTGTGTTAACAATATTGCACTCGTGCCGGTAAATGATCTTCTACTCAATGCGTCAGCTACTATGTTCGCTTTTCGAGGATGGTATTGGATGGTATGATAATAATCTTTCAACAACTAAAGCCATCGTTGTTGCCGCATGTTGAGTTCCTTTTGAGTGAAGAAATATTTGAGGCTTTTATGATCCGTATAGATCTCCACATTCTCTCCATACAGGTAATACCTCCTAATCTTAAGCGCAAAAACGACTGCTGCCAACTCTAGATCATGAGTTGGATAATTCCTCTCATATTCTTTTAGTTGTCGTGAGGCATAGGCTATGACTTTTGCATCCTGCATGAGGACACATCCTAACCCTTTTCCTGAAGCATCACTGTAGATGACAAATCCCTCTAAGCTAGATGGTATTGTCAGAACAGGTGCTGAAATGAGTCTTCTCTTGAGTTCTTGAAAACTCTTCTCACATTCCTTGCTCCAACCGAACTTTGTATCTTTTCGAGTCAGCTGAGTTAATGGAGTAGCGATTCGAGAAAACCCTTCTACGAATCTCCGATAATAACTAGCTAAGCCGAGAAAGTTACGTACTTCGGTCACTGACCTAGGTTGCTTCCAGTTTTGAATTGCTTCAATCTTTGTCGGGTCAACAGATATTCCATAATTTGATATCGCGTGCCCAATGAATGCAACTTCCTCAAGCCAGAACTCACATTTCTTCAACTTGGCATAAAGCTTGTTTTCACAAAGCTTTTGAAGTATCTGCCTCAAGTGTTGCTCATGGTCTTCATGGGTTTTGGAGTATATGAGGATGTCATCAATAAAGATGACCACAAAGTGATCCAAATATTCCTTGAATACTCGGTTCATCATGTCCATGAAGGCAGCAGGAGCATTAGTCAATCCAAAAGACATGACTAGGAATTCATAATGCCCGTACCGAGTTCTGAAAACAGTCTTTGGAATGTCATCAGTTTTAATCTTCAACTGATGATATCCGGAATGAAGACCAATCTTTGAAAAGAATTTGGCTCCTTGCAACTGGTCAAACATGTCATCAATGCGAGGCAATGGGTACCTATTTTTGATGGTGACATTATTCAACTCCCGATAATCAATACAAAGTCGCATACTTCCATCTTTCTTCTTCACGAATAGAATAGGAGCACCCCAAGGAGACGATTAGGATGAATGAAACCGATGTCTAACAACAATTTCGTAGTTGGGTTTTTAACTCTTGAAGTTCAATAGAGCTTATTTGATATGTCGCTTTGGAAATTGGTTTTGTACCGGATTCAAGGTCGATACAAAATTCAATTTCACGCTCTGGGGGTAGGCCAGGAAGTTCTTCAGGGAATACGCAGGAAATTTATTAACAATAGAAATATAAATCAAATTTGACGTATTTTTATTTAAATCTGTGACATGGGCTAAGAAAGCTTGACATCCGTTTTTCAATAAACGAATAGCTTTATGACTTGATATGACAATGATAGATTTTAGTGGTTTGGTTGCTTGAATTCGCATAATAGGTTGGTTAGGAATATGAAAGCTAACAAACTTATGAAAACAATCGATTTTAGCATGATGAGTAGTTAACCAATCAATCCCTAAAATCACATCAAATGCAAGTATTTTCAAGGAAATAAGATCGACAGGTAACGTGCGGTTACCGATTTGAATCAAACAAGACTTATAAACAGTGGATGTAATGAAGGTTTCTCCCAACAGAGTTTCAACAGATAAGTCAAAGTCTAATTTATCCGGAGTCAAATTTAAATGTTGAGCGCAAGTAGGAGAAATAAAATAATGGGTAGAACCGGTATCAAATAAAGTATAAACTTCACTAGAGTTTATAATTAGCTTACTCGTGATCTCCTCGTTTGTATTCCTCACTTTTTGGGAGGTTACGACAAACGCTCTCCCTTGAACTACCGGTTTTGTATTATCTGGGACACCCTTTGATGCCTCCATCCCAGCTGGACTTGAGTTTGGTGCACGACAAAATCGAGCTAGGTGACGTTCTTTTCCACAATTGTAACACGCTTTGGACTACATCACGCAGTTGGACTGATATGTCCCTCCCCTCCGCATTTGTAATATACGATCGGCGGTCGTTCTCCTTCCTTATCAACAAGTGCTGGTGCTGACATCTTTCCATCATTGTTGAATCTCTTTTTCCTGAAATGTCCACTCTTATTGTCATGGCCATGATTACCATTTCTGGCATGTTGATTCTCTCCATGCTTGTTGTCACAGCTTCGATAACTGCTACCACTGGTATTATTGACTTGTCGGCTACTCTCTCTTGGTTGGGTTGACTCATTATCGCACTCCAATAGCTGAACCCTATTCACAACATCTGAATACAAACACAGTTTGTGAGAAATTAGGTATTGACATATCTCGGGTTTCAAACCTCTTAGAAACATCCACGTCATTTTCTCCTTATTATCAACAAAGTGGGACGCAAACCGAGACAACTCGGCAAACTTAGCTTCGTACTGCGCCATGGTAATATTGTTTTACTCAAGCTTTATGAACTCTACCTCCTTCATGTGACAAATACTTTCAGGAAAGTACTTGTCGTTGAACAGCTCTTGGAACTTCTCCCAAGACATTTTGAGTGCGGCAAGTTGAGTACGGTTTACAAATTCCTACCTGTAATCTGCCTCTACTCGCAACATGAAGGTGGCAAAGGGAACCTTTTTCTCTTCGGAGCATCTTAAGACATCAAATATCTTGTTGATCTGCTTTATCCATGTCTCCGCCTTAAGTGGTTTTGGCTCTCCAAAAACTCGGTGGTGGTCCTACTTGAATCGCTTAAGCGGTGACCGTCCGAGAGTTGTCAGTGTTTCCACCTGCATTTTGGACAGGAGACGCTCTTGCCTGATGTTGCAAAAATTGCATAAAGCCTCTGAACATCCCATCGTTCACCATTTCATCGGTGTTATTATTTACATGAGGATTATTGTCTTCTTGTTGCACATTACCTTGGATATTGATCATTGGTGACTCAATGGTCTCATGTGCTTCATTGCTTATCTCAACATTTTCGGATGCCATTTGCAAATACTGCCACAAAACAAGGGTTAATTAACATATCACATATTATCCATATATTCTGACCAACCAATTAAATACCAAATAAACTTAGGTAGGTCATACTAGCGAAGGAATTCCCCGTCTCTCCCCTCCTAGTTCTTGTCTCACATCTCAGCCAGGGATCATATCCCTAAGCTTTGATACCAACTGTGATGCCCCCAAAATAGGTATACATCACCGATCTTGAGTAGCCAAATACATGGTACAAAATTCAAATACAACTTAATTATACAACAGTCGTGTAAAATATGACAAAACATAATCTAAGAGTTTTAATAAGAATATTGTCATCTAGACAATATCCACACTTAATGGAGTCCTCGTTACATTTATTGTCACACTATTTAACAAAATAGTGAGGACTACTAATGCTATCATCCTGGGACCGTCACCCGGTTTCCCGACTAGTCCTGCCACGTTCTCATTTCTCAAGAGAAACGGTGAAAGAAAGGTGAGCTCAACTAGCCCAAAGAAGAAATATTATGACTAAGATAATGCAGAATAAATTATCATTAGCCTTCAACAATGTTAAACTAATTGAATATAATAGACAACAAGTTTAACTGCAGCGGAACAAGCAATCCATTAGAAGAGTTAAGTAGAGCATAAAATCTACCATCTTCTATGATTTAAAAAGTTTTTCATCAACTTTATCGCTGAGACTCAGCTAAATAAATAAAATCGAATCATCCCTGCATCACGGTCAAGGATATTCATGTAATCATCAATGGTCATGACTATACCGAATTATCCATGCTCATAATCACACCAACAACTGTCCATCAATGAACTATAGGCCAATGAGGACTTTTACCACATCATTCGTCACATTACGGTTATGATTATACCGAATAATCCCTGGTCATAATCATACCAAGTCCATCTATGCACGTAAGCCAAAGATGACTTTAATCATAATATAAGCATGAGGATGATGACAATGACATAGTAATTTATTAAAAAAAGTTCAAGGATAAATTTTAAATATTTATAATTTAATTTATCCAGAAATCAATAACGTCCAAATTGTCAACATGATACTGCTTTGTAGAGTAAAATTCTAGAATGCTCAGAAGAACATTTCCATGAAAAGATATTGGATGAAGCGCAAATATCTAGGATATTCTACTAATTTCATGGAGTATAGAAGACAAAGCTTTAACCAACTAAGTATAATAGAATATATGAAATCGCAAAATGGATTTTCGCCCCGCCATGCAGTAATCCGTGAGATGCAGATCATTTCCACAATTTAATAAGGAATGAATACAAAGGATCATTCACCATGCATGCGGTAATCCACATAGAAAGGTTATTCTAATGAATAATAAAGAATGGAATAATGTAAGAATTCATCATGTAATGCGATAGACCGCACAAACAAAAGTTATTCCAATAGAATAATAATAAAGAATGGAACCAGTCATGTGTAATCCGCATGAGATAGGATATTCCAATGTAATAATAAAGAATGGAATACAACAAAATTCACGGACATATGCGATAGATCGCATGCAGAAAAGTTATTCCAATGTAATAATAAAGAATGGAATAACAGAAGAATTTCACCATGTATGCGGTACTTCGCATAGATAGGTTATTCCAACATAATAATAAAGAACGGAATAAAAACCCTTACGAGTATTGAAAGAAAATAACTCTCTTCATGAATACAAAAGAATAATACCCCTTACCTTAGAAAAAACTGGATACTGAAATAGTGAGGTAGCAGACTTCTCTTCTTCTTTCTCTCTATAATTTCTCTCTATAATAATTGCTCTATAGCTTTTGCTATTTGGTGAGAAATGAAGGAAGAATGAGCTTCTATTTATAGAAAAATTTAGTTTCGATAATTGCACGATTTGGGGCTCGAAATATTACAGTATAATACCTTCCTCTTTTTCTTCATTTTTAATTTAGTCTTGCAAGTATTATCAAACTTGCACCACCTCCTCTAATAGTAAATAATGTGAATCAATAGTTCAATCATGTGAATCAATAGTTATAATCATGTGAACATATGAATTACAGTATAGTACCTCCATCTATACCTCCATTTTTAACTTAGTCATGCAAGTATTATCAATCTTGCACCAACTCCCCTAATAGTATAAGAATGTGAATCAATAGTACACACATGTGAACAAATAGTTATAATCATGTGAATTAATAGCAATTAATTGCTCATTTATCCTATTAATTACCCGACTGGTCAGTATGACTTCAAGACATCAATTAATATCGAAATAAATATCGATTTCCACTAACACTAATAATTCCAACATAATGGAACTATCAATTTCATCTTTAATCAACACGAACTTATTCATCATTAATATTATAACTAACAATATTTAACAACCAGGTCATTCCCAGGAAAGATGGGGCTTTCCGATAAGGATTTTTCCTTATTGGCACGCAATTAGATGACCAAACCTCTCCTTGACAGAACTTCTAGACATTGTAAATATTGCAATTTAATAATATGAATAACTTTGTCGTCTCAATTATTGATTTAATAATATAACATATTATGCAGATGATACTGTGACAATAATTAAATCAATAATATGAGAGATATGATGCAAAGAATTATCGTAGCAATAATTGAGTATAATGAGTGACTTTTCACGTAAGCATCAATAATCAATACTGTGTGCTACTATGCAACCACGCGTATTATTGTACTTTTACTACCGGGTAGTTCAACAGTTTTAACGGTAACACTTCCACCGTTATTTTTATAAAAAAGATAATTCTGTCGTTTTCTTACTACGACAATACTTATGTTGTGGGGTCCACCAATGATTATGCCGTCGTACGAATATTCCCTGTTAAAACGAATATTCCGCAACTAATCGAATATTATATAACCACTTGTTTACTTTGCAAAATTTGTAAATATTACCCACAACTATAACATTATATCAAATCTACACCATAGTATTCAAAAATATATTTTGAGAAAATTATTCTTTATTCATTAAAGTTGGGGTCTTACATCGAGTACATCAACGACATCATCACCAAACACATCGTCATCATATAGCACAACGTGGCTGGGATTGCTAACTTTTTCTTGCAACGGGTCATCCGTTCCAAACAAATTAGTACCATCAAATTGAAGAAAATTGTTATCCTACGGTACATCCAACTCCGATCGGCTGACATCTTTAATTGAAGAAAATACCCAATTAGAATATATGTGCATGTATTTAGTTTACCTAGTATATATCTCCACTTTACAGGGGTTAGGCTTCTATCCCATTCCTGGATGTGTCTCCTCACTAGTGCCATTCACAAGGTGCGTGTTTATAATATTTTAAGAAAATTTCAGCATCACCTCCCCATGGTCTCCAAGTACACGAAATAGACCAAGAAAACTTAGTCTAAGTATGTACTTGAAGAACATATGTAGAGACACCAGCTGAAAAATCCTCAAAATATTATAAACACGCACCTTGTGAATTAGCACCGACCTAAGTGAGAGACATAACATCCAGTAATAGTCCCAAACTGGGGACTATTCGACATTCACTCCTACTAGGTGAAGGTTAAATGGGTTTCTAAGTTCCAAAGTATATTACATATATATATTATTGAGTGTATTGAAGAGTAAAGGGATAGAATTATTTAGTTTATTGAAAATTGTGGCAAACTAAGCAAATGCTACTTAGTTTATTTTGCCAATGATAATCTAAGTAAGTGGTACTTAATTAGTTTATGAGAATTGTTATTTGGAATCTATAAAGATTATTGTTCGACATCCACTCCTAAACACTATTATTAAACGGGTTTCTAAGTTTCATAGCAGTTGCAGCTGTAATGACTACTAGGAGAAAAGTCAATCTAAGTTTCATATTAGTTACAGTTGCAGCTAATAGTACTCCAACCGGTTCCTCGATAGTAATCAGACTAAAAAAGGGTCATAGTTTCTGTTTGTGTCTTATACTCTATTAATAAAGTTAATTAAATTACTGCGGACATTCCTCACTGTTCCACAATAACAGATGACAACATCCCGAAAGAGTTCCATTAAGTTATCGAACAGAGTTCAAAGTTAAGCAACCCTCTAGATGAACGAACGATCACTTCTCTACTAGGAATTAATCATCGCCTGATATGGGTTCAATCTATGCCATAGACAGCTTCTCACCACTCCAAATTCCTCAGATGGGTAGTTCTCATAGAAAAAGAGGTGAGACATTCTGTGAGCACTACCCATCTGAGGAATTTGGAGTGGTGAGAAGCTGTCTATGTCATGGATTGGACCCATATCTGGCAATGATTCATTCCTAGTAGAGAAGTGATCGTTCGCTCATCTAGAGGGTTGCTTAACCTATAACTTTGTTCAATAACTTAATGGCACTCCTTCCGTATGTAGGCATCTGTTATGATGGAACAGTAAGGAATGTCTTCAATAATTCAATTAAATTTATTATTCGAGTATAAGACACAAACAGAAACTACGACCCTTTTTTTTTAATTGTTGTCGAGGAACCGGTTGGAGTACTATTAGCTACAACTGCTATATCGAACCCTGCATAAAAGGAAGTGCTTCATTAAATTTATATGTTATTATATTATAGTTAATTTAATTTATATGTTATTATAATTTATTTTATTATTTTATGTTATGTAAATTTATTTGAAATATATTATGTTATAGTAATTTATGTTTATTTAATTTATTAGCTTTGATTTTATTTAATTCGGTTTATTTTTGATGTAATGGAAAACTAAGCAAATGCTACTTAGTTTAAGATAATTATTTTATTTTATTTTTTTATATTATATTATTAAAATTAATAATTTTTCATTTAATTATATTAAATTAAATTTTAAAATTTTAATTTATTATAGTTTATTATTATTATTTTTTATTTATTTTAAATTTTATTTATTTATTTATTTTGATTTATTTATGTATTTTAATTTATTTTTATTATATTATATTATATTATTTAATTTAATTTAATTTAGTTAAATTAAATTAATTTATTTAGATTTATTTTTTTTATTTTTATTTTTATATTATATTAATTCTAGTTTATTATTAATTTTATTTTATTTATTTATTAGATATAATATATTAAATTAAAATAAAATATTTTATTTTATTTTATTTTGTATTACATTATAATATATAATTTATTCTACTAGGATTATTTTAATATTGGGAAACATAAGAAATATATACACATATATACAGTGCCTCCAAATTTTGTAATTGATTAATTCTGACAGAAATTCAGTTGAGAATTCCGTCAGAAATAACATACCTAAACATAATCCAAATTTTATCAAACCCAAATTAATTGCAACATATCAAACCCAAATTGCAGTATAATCATCAAACCCAATATTGCAATATAAATTTTCAGAACAAACAATAGCAGTATAACATTAGGGCATGAACAAACTTATGTAGATTCATAGTATGCATTATAAATTACATAACAATTTATATAACTCAATTAGGGCATGAACACAATATGTACCAATAAATTTTCAAACTAAAATAGCGAACAAAATACATAGCAGTTTATATAACTCAATTTGCAAAATCAGGGCATAGAATTAAAAGCATAATAATCAAAATCAAATGGCAATTCATCAAATATACCTGATTAGCTTGAAAATTTAACAAAAAAATGAAAGTACACCACCAATTTGAGAAGAAATTGACCGGAGCTGCTTGAACTGGCCGGAATTGCTTGACCAGAGTCAGCTTGAGCCGCTGGGAAAGGTGGTGTGGTGCATCGGTCCATTTGAGTGGGTTCAAAGCATGGGAGAGGAAGAGAGGTATCGTGAGAGAGAGAGAGAGCAGATGGTTGGAGAGGGAGTGAGAAATTAAAGAGGCAGAAATGAAATGAGGGGAGCGTAGCAGATGTTAGGTTTTGAAAGATAAACTCCACGGAATTCTGTCGAGCGTATGCCCGTCGGGGTTATGATAAAACTGAATTTCGTCGACAGTAACAGGATATTCCGTCGAGTAGTGTTGGTTCTGGCGGGAGAGTTTGGCGCCATGATGGGCTGTGTTTTCGACAGAAGTCCGTCGGGAATGCTTTATGTACGACTGAACTATTCTCGACTGAATAATCAGTCAGGAGTAGACTAATCTCGACTGAATGAACTTCGTCGGAGTTACTTCTGTCGGAGATAAACCCTTTTCTTATAGTGATATCTATATTTCATCTATTTATCAAATAAAAGGATACCTGGGCGTCGCAAGGCTACGGAGATACACCTCTATAGAGAGGAATTCGAACGTGCGATTCCTCATAGTCTTCAGTAACCTTTTATTGATATTATTTATATAAATATCGTAAAATAAATACGACACTTGATAGTTCAAAACGACACTGAGATATTCCTCCAAAAAGAGGAATCATTCGAACCAGTTTTGAAGATCGTAGTGATCTATTGAAAATATTTATATAAATATCAATTGTGAGAATATAAATTTTGTTGTACTTAGATGCCATAAAACTACAAAGATATTCCTCTTTAGTGAGGGAATCGAACTGTACGATTCCTTATAGTACTAAGTGACTTTATTTATACAATCACATAATAGATAAAATATTATTATATATTATCTGAGTTAAACGATAATATTTGCTATATCAGTTTATGCTTAACTGCTTTAATTATTATACTTGATAAATATTGGTTGAATTGATTTATTTTTTATATATATAAGTATTGATACATAAAAACCATTCTTATAACACTTGTTAACGAATATCTGAGAAACAAATCCTTTTAATCCATAGAAAAACACTCTTTATTTTAAAGAGTAAATAATTCTTTATAAATTGCATTAAAATTATATATTTTCTTTAAACAGAAGCATTTTTGAGCTAAAGATAAAATTGACGTATTTGCTTTTTCTAGAAGCATTTCTCAAAATCATAAAAGTAATTTAAACTTTTATAACTGTGCATATTTTACATATTTGCTTAATCAGAAGCATTATTTGATCTAAACATAAATTATTATCTGTTTACTAAGAAGCATATTTTATCAAGTATAAAAGTTTTTGAACTTTTATAAATTTGTTCTTTAATTGATATTCGCTTAGTTGAGAAGCATACATCTGTATTAAATTCTTATTTGCTTATTTGAGAATCACATTATTTTAAAAAAGAGAAAAGGTCAGATTAGTTTATTTTATGTACCTGTGAGAAAGACGAGTAATTCTTCAACCAAGACTAGAGTCTTAGAGAGGTCAGCTGGAAGTTGGATCTCTAGTGTACTTGTGAGGTGAGGAAGAGGTTGTTGTTTCAAGACCAGATTATAGAATAGAACTGAACTCAAAAGAAGTACAACTAAGCTTGAGAAGGAAGTGGGGAGCTTGCTGTAGAAGATAGATTAGTTGGGAATAGTTAGAAGTTTGTTTATAAAACTTTGTAAAGGCTTCTCGGCCTGTTGAATGAGTATTTATTACTGATAGTAATAGGATCTTAAGTTCCAATTAGGAACTTGAGACTGGACGTAGCAACATACCAAGGGGTGTATGTTTTAAACCAGATAAATCTCTGTGCATTGTGTGATTGAATTTTTACTATCTTGCATGCTAATATCTAAAACTGCAAATTAACTATTAAAAAATTCAAAAAAGGCCTAATATAATTTTTAACCTGTAATAATCTATTCAACCCCCCTTCTAGATTAATATTGGACTTTCATATGATAATAATAAATTTAATTGTATGAAGTACCAAGTAGCACAATAAAATCATGTGTTACATTTTAATCCAGAAAAAGTTAATTAACTGTGCATCTCAGAAATTGAGAAAAAATTGAATGTTAGAAAAATAAACATTTAATATTGAATATTATTATAATATTAAAATATGTGTATTGAAAATAGTTGGGGAGAATACCAGGTTAATAATACCTAACTGCATTATTTTATCTGCATTAAATATTAAATTATGTGAACCCGATGCACATGAATTATATGATATGAGCACATATATAACCCCTAAATTTTCATCATTAGTACATTAAAATCACAAGAGGGGACCAAAAGGGAATTAAACTAACCACATTTGAAACCAAATGCTGAGAATTAGAAGGCTTGTCCCAATTCAGTTGCCCAAATAGTAACCTATATCTCCATTGCATGAATTACCGAGCTTGGAACAGTGGCTAGCTAGGGTAGGTGATGATGGCTATGAAAATGGCTGAGGAAGAGTGGTTGAGAAACTCTTCTATAACCATTTTTTTTCTTCTACACCATGGATTCAAACCTTAGTGTAAAGCAAATAACTGGTCTTGTACTCTTCTATAAAAGGTAGCTTCATTTTTCATTTCCCGTTTCTGTGAATTTTCTGTTGAATTCCAAGATTGACAATGTGAGTTGCTTTTTTGATTTAGAAGGAGTCTATAATTGTAGAGGGAAGAAACTAAGCTTCTTAGAAGGTAAATTCTTGTTTTAAGTTCTTAATTCCAAACTTGGCAAATCATAAAAATTCTACTCAATTCCTGTAAACTTGATTTGGAAATTGCTACCAAGGTGTTTATGAAGTTTATATGAATGTATGGAACCTCAAAGATTAGGTTTAAGCATGTTAGAATAAAGAAAAAACTGATAATTGTTTGATATCTGCCAAGGCAGAGACTTGTTTGAACTAACTAGGGTAGAAGCAATTGCTTGGCGCTACTCTGATTCAACACTGGCCTTGTAAGAAAGGCACCGATCTTAGATTTTAACTTCTGATGTTATTTGTGACGCCCCAAAATTCTTTACATTTCATATAGCAGATTTGGTACTCACATAAACATTCCATAAGATAATAATTCCTATTAATCCAAGATTCACACTACTCATGGAAGATAGTAGTTCTCGTCAAAACAACTAGTGTATTTGAATACCCTCACTTGGATATATAGGTTTAGTATCTTACAAATATTTCTTCCATATCAATAATTTCTATCTATCTGACATTCACAGTATTAAGGCTAGGGTTGTTCTTAGAACTGAGAAATGCTACCTCAATGCATCAGAGAACTTCCAAGATCTGTGAATACTATCATTCAGATGTATAGTTCATATAGATATTGCACTCTTTTCTAATTTCTTAAAAAATGTAAAACTAATCAATGGAAACTAATAATACATTACACAACTTAACACATAATTACACAGACTCTAAATGTAGTTAACTATTACATCATAGTCCCCAAAAAGGATAATAATGCCTTAAGCCTTTCTATCCATAATTACTGGAACTGCCAGATACATCATTTCTATCTGCAAATTAAAAATATTTGCAAGGATGAGCTACAGAAAGCTCAGCAAGTTTTTAACAATTAATAATTATACTCACACTAAATCTGAATTGAATGAACATAAAGTTTAGAGTTTTTCCACATATATATACTGAGGTTTATCTGTCAAACAACATACATTACGAGTTTTTGTCAGTCATATAGACTTAGCAACCCGAGTTGATTTGTTCAACCAAACACCCTAGGAGTATGCATATTGTCGACGTCTGGATTTTTATTTGTCCCTTTTATGTTTTTGTTCTTTGGTGTTCTCATGTTATGTGAGATTTGTTTGAAAAAACAAGTGAAAAAGGTCCAATATGTATATGTCGACGATTTGACTGTAAGAGTCGCCAGTTGGTGTTTTTAACTGGTTGTACCAATGCAACTGAGAAAAGGTTTGCACATTGACCCATGGATGTGACACTAATAAATGGGTCTGTGAAACCGAGATTCATTTGGGTTCAAGGGCTTGATTATGCGGAGGGAATGTGTTAGGCACCCCCCGACATCTGTGTTGCCACGGTGACCGCCACTTTTTAAGAAACTGTTATATGAATGTGTGTGTGTGTGTGTGTGCAATTTATTTGGAAGTAGTATGAGGCCTCATTCGCACTTATATACAAAGGGTTTGAATTTATATAAAAATTCAGTTTTAAACATGATATAGCAGTGAGATTTTGTAAAAGAGGTTTTTCAAACACTGTGCTCAATAGTAATTAAGACCTTTTCATACTTTCATTTTATTATTAAATGTTCGGCTTGGTTGTTTTTATTTTTGAGATGTGAAGCATCTTCGAGAAAATAATATATAACAGTGCTGAACTCCTCATGGGCATGAAAGCCATCTAAGGAAATTCAAACACCGTGAATAATTTACAAGCTGCTTAGATGAGACGGGAACTTGTTTGTTGGTTATTTGTGGGAAACCACTCATAGTACCATATGGACTACTAGCAGAGACACAATGTGTGCTGAGTCCTAGGAGAGTTATAAGAAGAAGATAAGAATGTAAATCATTAAAGATGATGATCGTATGAGTAAGACATCTTCGTATGTCATGAAGCCGTAAACCGGTAAAGAAAGTTAGTCGCGTAAACTTAGATTGAAAAAATGCGAACCCTAAGAATTAAAGTTAAGTAAACCAATGCGTAAAGTCAAGTATATGACTATGGTGTATGTGTTACTCCTTATGTGTTATATAGGGATTGGAATAAGCAGTTCAGCATAAACTATAAGTTGTAGCTGTGCGTAAGACAAGTTTCCTAACTTCATTCGTATTCTAAATGAATGCTAGTTTCTTAAACTTTCTTAGATGTTGAACATGAGAAGTTTTTTCTATGTGCAAATGTGTGATATTTGTACAAGGTGGTAGAATGTATGAGGCCTTGTGCCACAATTTTAACACTTCGGTGTTTCTATGAGATGAACTGTTCTGTGATTGAACTGTTCAATATGATAATGTTTTGTTTATACATGAACCATTATTGTTAAGTATGTGCTAATGATTCTAGCCAGACAGGATGTGTATGAAAAAGAGTAGAAGAATGAAAGTATTTCAAAGTGAATGTGATTAATGTTTTAAAATGATAGGAATCAGAATTATTCCTATTATTCAAGCTAATTCATAACCTTTGTTCGGTTATTGAAGTTCTAAAGGAATGTTTAAATTCTTGATGTTGTTTATTCAACTGCTATGACTTGCTGAAAAATTGAATGCTCACACTTGCTTTAAATAAAAATATTTTCAGCGAACGATGTTAGAAAGAACTTAAGGATCCTGTAAAGATCAAGCTGACCGGTATCCAGACGAAGTGACATTCAGTATATGAATAAGCCTGAAGATCAAGCCAAGACTTGTAATATAGAATGATGTAATTAAACTATAAAATAGTTTAATGAACTGTTATATATCCTTGGTGGCGGATAAAAGTGTAACGACCCCAAAATTCATATAATTTAATTCTCGACTTCGATTGTTAATAATACATTCAACCTCTAATTTTACATCATTAAACGATAATACAACCATTGAAATTTTCGGAATAATTAAAATTTTCTATTAAAAATTATCCTCGTTCCCAAAACCTTCAACCTTTACATCTAAATATCTCAGAATCATTTTAATACTACAATAGTTTACATCACAAAACGATATTAAAATTCAACATTAATATATTATTCGGAACGTTAAACATGGTTTAAATAATAATAACACAACCAAAGTATATAAATCTTTAAGTATCACATATGATTCATGTCTTTCAAGTAACACATAACTTTACCTTGAATCTTGAACCTGCAAAAGTGGTTATTGCAAGGTTGAGCTCGATAGCCCAGTAAAATCTAACAGTTTTCATGCATCACATAGCACATAATAACATGCTCAACATATAACATCCATGGTACAACTCATATAACAAGTATAAAGATTGAGTCCTTACTTAATCAGCATGCTTTATTCAATCAACATAGTCATAAATTGACTTTAACATTTCATACTTTCAACATATATATAACAAATCATGCTCTTTGCAATAAAGATTTAAAACAGTTAATCATCAAGTTCAATAGAAAATAGGAACTGAAAGACTTGTCTGATTCGTAGTTTATGAACTACGACTTAACTGCTTAACGCTTATCTGCACTTCGTGTATTCCTACACAATTATATAATCATGGATTCACATCCATTAGTCATATATTTCATACATTCATAATATAATAGTAACGTTACATTGTTTCCTAACTAGGTTTGAAAAACCTTCATTTAAGTTTCTCATCATACTCTTAGAATGGCTAGGCATGTGTAAGTATACTTTAACCATCTGTACTTGACATCAAATAGGTTGTGATCTATTTTCAAGTTCACATTCAAATTACTTAGCTCCATAATGATTTATTTCAATCAATAAGGCTTAACAACTTTCTTTAACAAGATTTGATGTTATAAGCTTTTAAACCATATATTTGTACTAATAAGCCTCTAATAGTATGCTCACATGTATCTATCTTATTTACATGGACATAGCATAGTTCATACTTTTGAAACATGCTTAATAACTTATGTCATGCTTAACTAGTTGAGTGCACATATCATTCATTTTTTAATACTTAGTTTACAAAAGATAATTAAGTTTGTCTTTGAAATCATTTTATCATTAATGATGTAGTATAGCACATATAAGACAACTTTTAAAAACTCTTATCATAAGTAACTAAGTCATGATAACGTCCTCTCAAGTCAAAAACCTACTTCATGTAGCATTTATGGACCTTAGTTCTATTATATCAAGTTTCTCTTGAAAACTTTTCTAACACAAGGTCTAACAAGTTTTATCATGAACAAGACACTAGAAAAACAATATCATGCTCATTTATATTTGAACTCAATCATGCATATAAACCACTAAGTTCAGAACTTATAGAACATAAGTTTCCATAAGGTTTGTTTTTTTTTTCAAAATCTTTAAGTTTCTTTTTAAAACACACACTAAGTTATACCAATGCTTTCTATTATGAGCAACAAAATTTTATATGTCATGTATTATATCATGCATTTTCATGTTACATCACTTAGAATAACATATTCCATCGTCGAGAGCACTATACTTGCGTATGTGTGTTCGATCGGCGCCTCTCGATCGCCTCTCGAATAAATAATAATGATTACAAAGATGTCTATTTTGACCCTTCCTAAAACCTCAAATTAAAACACTTAAAGAACAAAGGTTGTAGGTCTATTTGTTCTCGTTCCGGATCATCTTGAATCACCTCAATCGGAGTTCGTATGAAAATGTTATGGCTGTTTTACCAAGAAAGGTCAAAGTAGTCATAGTTAGCACACATTAGGCGCAGCCGCACCCCTTTTCCTCACCATTCCAAAGGCGCCAAGTCATTGCTCAAATTTCACCAAGGCTACCCAAGTGGCTTCAACCGTAATACGATTTTTTAACATAACTTTCTCATTTTAAGTCCTAATTAGTTGGTTTTCGATTCGTTGGACTCTTTAAACTCTTAGCTACTCATCAAGAGAATAATTATAAAACTTCAAACATATTAACAAATCATTTTAAGAGTTCCAATTTAGTGTTCATGCTATATTTTCATGTTTTAAATACATTTAGTGAATTTATTCACTACGAATTCGTTTCTCAACCAAAATGGTCCGTTAAACTTTCGTTCTTTTCGTTTTTCAACGTACCAACAACATCTATTATCAAATTTCATATTATAATACATATTGAACATGAAATTTTGTACTTTCTTAAGCCATTTTTTTTTTCATACATAACCACTGTTATTTCAATTCTTCCTACAATCCCAATTTCACGTGTTTGATACTCAAAAAACACTTATATATGATGATTAACATATTATAAACCCTATATACAAGTATTTGTATCAATCCAACATAATTATCAATAGAAATTCAAAAAATAAAGTTAAAATTAGGGTTATACCTTATTCCTTTGATTGTTTGCTAGCATGAGATGATGTCAAGGCTTAGAAATTCCTCTCCTACCTCTAGACAATCTCAGAGAATTCTCTCTTTCACTGTGTTTTTCTCTTGCTTTCTCCAACACTCTATCTTAGTTAGCCTTAGGAAAATAAGACGCGTAAAAGTATAAACTGATATAGCTTTCACCCTTATTCTTTCGTTAGCATAACAATACGTCAGTTATAATAAGCCAAAGGCCACAACGCCTTGTTTGGCTACACCCTATTATCCCCCACTAGTTTATTTTAATAATATTATATTATATAGTTTTTATTTGTTACACAATTCAATCAATTTTCATAACTTCATAATAATAATTAAAATAATTATAATTTTATTATAATTATTCTAATGATTAATAAATAATTGTATATCTAATTTAATTAATAAATTAGATTTAAACATCGCTTTATTTAATTTACTTATTTTCTTTAAAAATAAACAATTTAATTTAATTTAATTATTTCATTAAATTAAATCTTTCAAATAAAAATTACCATTATTCAAATTCATTACTAAATTAATGCACCACAATTCATCAATTATTTATTTATCTCAATAAATAAATTAATTAAAAATTTATTTAATTTAATAAATATTTAAAAGTAATTACAAAATTCATTTAATTTCTTCAATAGTTAACATAACTATTAAACCTCACTTTCCCAATATATGAATATATAATTCTCTTCACACCAGAATACATATTTTAAAATATATAGTACGTATATATACATACTCAAACTCAAAACATCTCATAATAAGAATTTTAATTATTAAATTCCTATTTTAATAACTTATAAAAATTTGGGTTGTCACATCCTTCCCCCTTATAAGGATTCCGTCCTCGGAATCAACGAAACCTCCCTTACTCGATTTTTACCAAATCTCTTTTCAAAATTTATCGTCGAATATCTTCCAGACATTACCTTAATATAGGTTTTATTTATTACTATTACCACCATTCTTCATAATAAATTCTTTTAAGTTTTATTTCATAACCTTTACTTAGACTCAATTATATTTGACTATTATATATTCTTTGATCCATTAATTATCCTTTTCTAAGGATCATTATTATATACTAGATGCTCAAACTCTCGGGACATTACAGAAAGTCACTCTAGTAAGATGTAAAGAATAATGTAATTATCATTATTTGTAATGAACGAGATTATGAGGTATTAGAACCTGGGATTTGAGAATGTATGTTGTTATATTTAGCTATATAATGACGTATGTTTGGAAAGAAGTGGGATCGTGACGTACAAAATCTGGGTGTGAAAATAGACCGAATTTCGGGGCGTTAAATTGAAAAAGTCAACAACATTCACCCATAATAAGACTTCTCTTATTTATATATGTAGGCAACCCTCCTTAACAATTAAGGAATTAGGTTTTATTTTAATTAATTAATATAACCTCCTAATCTTATTAGGAATATATGAGAGTACTTTTATTAATTAATTTCTAAAATCCTTTAGGATTTAAATAATAATAATAATAATAAGACTCCTCTTATTAATTTATATTTAATATTTCCAAAATATTAAATAATAAATAGTAAGCTATTTTATTTATGTCATCACCATAGATTAAATTAAATATACTTAACTTATTATTACGATAATGGTATTAACTTCTTAAATAATTTTTCTTCCTTTTATGGTGTGACCCTTTAGGTTCTCCATATTAAACCGGTTGTGAATAAATCAATTAGAACAATTCTTATCTTATTTAAATAAATAAGTTAAACTATTAATTTATTTAAATAAATAATATTTATTTCGCAATATGGATAAGCCTCCCTACTGATTAACGACTTTTCAGATAATATAGATTTCAACATTAATCATAAAAGAAATTTTGAGTAAATAGTTATCGTATAATTCAATCCCTCCACCATACAATGTCTCAATTAAATATAAGACATGGAATTACTGTCAAGTCTTATTTTATTTAATTATATGTTTTTCGATTCTTAAATGCACACCACCAAATAATGCAAATTAGAAACTCATTTCTGATTTCATTCTTCCTTGGCGAAGGACTACTCGGTTGTCATTTATCGAATCACATAGGACATTTCACTTCTTTTATTAGAAGCGGTAGATTTTTTATTGATCATACATTATCTCCATGTACAACTTCTTATACCCAATCATACCCTTTGATATACCCTAAGGGTCTTAAGGAATAAGTCAAAGTATAACTCATCATACACAAGATACTATGATGATCTCAAGTCCAAGGATCACTTATACTACTATCACTACAGGAATTCCTATTGACAGGCAAGTAAAACTCCATTAGGTATTCCCTAGCGAGTCACGTTCAGTGAACTTATTCTCTAATAAGAACCTACATACTTGCTTTAGTGTCTCCACACAAATGATCATGAGATCAATCATCCTCATCCAATAACCAAGAAACGTATGTACCAATCTATCCGGATTCACTAATCCCCAATTTAGTAATCTAACAATTAGGAACTACTTTAGTTTTAAGCTTTCTAAGAATTTAGATCTCATTAGAATGATCATCATCATTATTCTAAAAACATTGCCTAAAACTATGGGTTTATCAGATATTATAAAGCTGCTATAAATTAATACTTTTTATTAATAAATGAATAAGATTGTTACAAAGTATATTCTTTATCATCAAACATGATAAGCTTATGTGCATACTACTTTCAATCTCCCACTTGCAGTAAAGCCAATCGCCATGGTATCTCATACCCTTCTTCTCTAAGTGATGATTATCCTGCTGTTGGATAAGCTTTAGTTAATGGATATGTAATGTTGTTATTGAGAGTCCACTATCTCTATAGTGATTTTCCATCTTTCAATGATTCCTATAATCAAATGAAAGTGCCACAACATATTTTTAGATCCAAGATGAGACTTAGGAACTATTCCTAGTTCTGGAATGAACTTTTCATCTAAACAATCAACTTGTAGCTTCATTTATAGCTATATACTTTGTCTTTATCACTAAATCATCAACTCTTTGGTGTTTTAAACCTTTCAAATTCACTGCACCACCGTTCAAGGTAACGCTTTACCTTAAAGTGGATTTTCTGTCATCTTGGTCTGTCTCAAAAACTTGAGTCTGTTAAGTCCTCTAGTTTTAATTTAGACCAACCATAAATTTTAATCACATCCTTAGTGTCGGTTAAGTACTTTAAGATGTTTTTCATTGTCTTACAGTGATCTTCTTCAGAATATGACCGATCAACATCAGGTCTCGTATATTTCATTGTATACATGATTGTTACTCATGTGATCTCTCTTTTAGGAGGCTATGGGGACTATTAAGAGAGATACACTCCAGGGCTCATCAATATGAGACATCTATTGGAGTTTGTCATGCTAAACGACTTTAGCATCAAATGAATATACGTTACTTGGGTTAAGTTGAGCATCCTCTTAAATCTATCTGTATAGATTTGTATCCCTAATTAAGATACTCTCCCCAAATCATTCATGGAGGAATGTTTATACAACTTTAACTTTACTGATTGTAGTATTAGTATGTCATTCCTTATCCATAGTATATCAACATATAATATTAGGAATGTCATGGCGCTCCCACTAACCCTTTTTTACACAATACGTTTATTCTTATTTTTGATAAAATCAAACTCTTTTCATTGTTTCATTAAAATGAATATTCCATTTTTGAGAAGCTTGCTTCAATCCATTTCTCTGAGTTTCTATAACTTTTACCTCGTCTTATGTAATTAGATCATCATCTTCTATGATGTGTGCCTCATCATCATCATCTATGATGAATATATACCTCCCAGGTATCTTTGGTACTATTCTAGATTTACGATTCGGTTGTGGTACAATAGGTCTATCTACAAGTTCCTCTTATTTGACTTATAGTGTATTGTGGTTCTTGAAGTCTTCAAGATTCTATTATCCTCCCACTAGCCCCTTCAATAATAAACATCTTTATCTTAGAAGGCAACATATTTCGCAACAAACACCTTTTGCTAAGTAGGATTATAAAACATATACCCTAAACTTACTTTAGGATGTCCCACAAATTTGTAATTGTCAAATCTTGTCCCAAGCTTATCCTTTGAAACCTCTTCACATAAGTTAGACAATTGTAATAACCCGATATTTTCTATATAAATAAATCAGAAATTTTGCGTATAATTTTTTTTTATTTATTAAAATAAATATGGGGAATATGTGCCAAGATAATGTGTATATGTATTTATGTGATAAATAAAAATATATTTATTACCTAAATAATTATTGCAAATAATTTTTATGTTAGAATTATTGATCATTATAAATTATATTCTTATAATAACTAATTTTATAGAAGAAATATTTTTTTATTAATTCTTTTTCAAGCAAATATAATTATATATTATTTAAATAATATATGAAATGATTTTTAGAATTATTATAATAATTATTTATTTTATTATATGAATTTATGTTAGATTAATTAAGTTAATTGTTTTTAACTTAATTAATAATGTTATATATGCAAGGTAAATCAGATATGGAATCGAAATCCTAATTTTGGATTTTGATCAAGGCATGAGAATAATAATATAATATTAATTATATTTTGGTTTTTCAGTGCTATGAATATGAACTGTATGTACGTATTGATAATGGTTGGTCAATTATGGTGTATTATGACCAAACCCTAGCAATATTTTTATAAACCTTAGTATTACTGTTAAACACTAATTTTGAAGTCAAATGAGACTTTAAAATCTGTTAAGACACTGTGTTATGTGTTATACGATTTGTATTTTATGTAAAGCCTTATTATTATGGAAAACCATAATTGTAAATTAAAATCCTAATTAATGTTTATAAACCCTAATTTTTATATTTGGAACCCTAATTATCAAAATTGTAAACCTTAATTGCAAAAATTAGCAAGGATAATTATAACTAGTAAATAATACCCTAATGTTCATGTATAGGGTAATTAGAAACCTAATCTAATTAAGGAAACCGTAATTACAATTTTTAGAAACTAAAATTTTATTTTTGTATAAACCCTAATTGCTAAATCCTACAAATTCTTTATGTTAAAACCTAAGGGTCAAACCCTAAGGGTTAGAGTAAATGACAAAATGACCATTAAAAGTATAAGTTCAATGACCAAAATACCCTCTTTGGATTTTTTTTAAATTTGTAACTTGTAAAAATTGCAAAACCTTTAGTTGGTGACCAACTATGTTGACATTGTGCCAAATATCTCAACAAATCAGTCCATTATTGCCAGCAAACTAGCCAACACATCAGCTCATTCATTGCATCAAAAGATTATAAAAAGATTGAGAGAGAGAAAATGTACTCATTTTGCTCATTTGTTGTCCAAGCTCTCACCAACTCATTCTCTCACAAAACCTCCGAATTCTTTAAGTTTCTCAGTCATATAAACACCTCTTAGAACACCTAGATCAGATTTGGAGAGCTAAGTTCTAAGATTTGAAGCTTGAAGGTATAATCCTAACTTTTATTTTGATCATGTATGCTAAGAAAACTTTTGTGTTTAAGTGTTTAATCTTGTGTTATGGGATGTTTTTAGATGATCTATGATGATTGATAAGTGGATTTTATATACATGAATCGGTGTCCATTTCATGCTTATTTGTTGCTAATTTCTTGTGTTCATGATCGTTTTTACTTGTTTTATGTTCGTTTATGTGTAGGATGGTTGTTGCGACATTTAACGAAGATTCAGAGTCATTAGGAATCATTTGGAGTCAATTTGGTGCAAATTTGGAAGAAGTCATGAAGCAACAGTAATCATTCAATGAGAATAGACTTCGCCGGCGCCTATTTGCCTTGTTAACTTGGATTAGGGGGGGTCTTCTTACCAAATTAACAAATGATATAGCCGGCAAAATGGGCATATTTAATTCTACACACTTTCGCCGAGCAGGGTCTTCATTCCTGATTGTAGTAGCCCAGCCCACCGGAGTGGGCATTTTATAAGCTTACACCCCTGTCGGGGCGGGGGGTCCCGAATTCTGGCACTCCTAATGTGATGCTAATAATGATGGAACTTGGATTTTTGAGTTTGCATAGCAACAGGACTCTCGTTGGCATGGAATTTAGCAGAGATTGTGGTTGTAAAACATATAACTACTACACAACACAAGATGAGTTGGAGAAAGATTGTTTCGATCCGATTGACTCAAGGACTTCCAAGAGGACTTAAAGACATATAAAGAGACTTATAAAAGGAGGATAAACACAAGGATTAGATGGGAGATTAGAGGATAAAGATGATTCTATTAGATTAGATTAGACTAGATTAGATCAAAACACTAGTTCTAATTATATTTGGAGATTGAAGCAACTTGGAGACCATTGAAGATTCAAAGTAGGAGCAAGGAGGGAGCTTAAAATCTACAGACAATAGATTATTTCTTCTCATCTTCTTCTATCTTTGTCTTTTATTGTTTATTCAATTGTGGATTCTTAGTTTTAATTTAATAATCATGAACTAATTCTTTGTTTGAGATTACAATGGATCTTATTGTGTAGTTTATTTTAATATTCTTCGTTATCAATTATTATGTTCTATTGTGAGGATTGTCTATTATGATTTGGACTTAATTGCTTAATTTCCTAGCTAACAATTACCATGATAATCTATATGAACTCGAGAGATGAAGTATTGATTTAGATCTGATCATGATAGCATGTGTTTGTGATTTCTGCATATATGGAATTCATGATTCGTGTTTAGGATAGAGATATGCCTTTAGGCCATATGTAATCTTATAGAGAACTTGTGCTTTAAATCCTTTTTAATTTTAATTCACATAGAGATATAGTGGATTAGTTAATTAGGGTGTCTTGCTTAATTCTATCATCTATGGATTTAAGTGAGTATGGGTATTATGCATCGAGAGATGGTTTTATCTGCTTTAGTGTTCTTGATTAACAATTCGGGATAGAGAATAATTGATGACAAGTGTGTTAACTTAAATGAAGCAATAAGTGAAGTTGTGATCTTAAATCTCCATAATCTTAATTTAATTAGTGGAATTTAATAGTAGTTCAAATTATATAATTTGAAATTCATTCATTTAAATAAGATTGAGTTGGTTATGAGTTAGTACTTGGTGATTTTTATTAAATAATTCTCTGTGGGAACGATACTCAACTTATCACTTTATTACTTGTTGACCACGTATACTTGTGTGTTGTGCGTAATTAGATTTTAAACCAACAAGTTTTTGGCACCGTTGCCGGGGAATTAGTTTAATATATTTTTGCCAATATTAGCTTCAATCAAATTAGTCTTAATTTAAACATTTTTTTCTTTTTTTTTTTTTTTATTTAATTTCTTTTTTTTTTTCTCTTTTTTTGGTACCATGGCTGGATTCAATTATCAAAGGCCATATTCGAGTATGACTCAACCAAGGGGAGCGGGGATTGATGGACTCAATGTATTTTCTGAATTACCAGCACAACTTGAGACACTTTCGAGGAGGTTGGACGTTATTGCAGCCCAACGTAATCGAAGGATAACAGTTACTTGCAATTATTGTGCTGGCAATCACCCGAGTAATCAATTTACCATTAGTTTTGGGCCGGGACAACACGGTGGTGAATACCTCAAAGATTATACATATGCTAATTATCATCAAGTTTGGGGGTATCACCCGGATTCTTCATGAAGCTATACTTATGAAGACCAATACTACGCTCCAAATCCATCATACACACCAGAATTTTCATATCCACCTTTATTTCCACAAGAAGAAAAGCCAAATCCGAGGGATGTAATATTGAAGGGCATATCAAACCTAGAAGAGATGAGGATTAGCCAAGAGTTGTCAACCCAAAATTTTAATAATCGGATGGAACAACTCGTCACTACCTCAACCTATGGTCTTCAATACATGGCTTTCGAGACTGAGACAGATAATTCAAAGTTGGAGGAATTGTGGTCCAAGTTCGTAGCATCAAATGAGGAGAGGAGGATTAATCAAGAGATATCAATTCAAAATCTTGAGAATAGATGGATCAAATGCTCAAAGCCACGAACAACCATCCTCAAAATAATTGGTGTTATGACAAGGATTCCAAGATTGATGAAGTGTCAGAGAGCCAATCTACAAATTGGATGAGCCACGATATGTTGAAAAAAGAGGAGACAAGTGGGGATAATGAAAACAAAGGTGAAGAGCTAACTATGAGTACTAATGAGGATGAGCCGATGTTATTAATGCCTCAAGTACCTTCTCCACCAAAGTTCAAGGATCCGGTTAGATTTGCAAAACCTTGTCCGCTAGTAGTAGTCATGTAATCGGCAATACTCTTTGTGACGTAAAAGCGAGTACAACTTTGAAGCCATGGTGCGATGATGAATTTGGAGAAGATAGAAGAAGAGATTGTTGTGTCGACAAGCCTCAATGCGAGAATCTATTCATGAGACACAATGGGAGAAAATACCTAGATGTTGGACAGTTTTGAATGTGATCTTATCTAAAGAAAGCATGCTAGGTGACTTTAATTAAATGGATATCACAAATGGGAACCTACCAAAAGCTACATTATTTCCGATGGATGGAGGGTTCCTCAATTATTGAAGAGGAATTGGATAGCGTTGACCAGACAAAGTCAGGCTGAAAGACTGTAAATCAAGCGCTGATTGGGAGGCAACCCAGAATTTTTTTATATTTTTTATATTTATATGCTTTCCTAGTTTATTTAGTAGATAGGAATCACGTTATATTCTAAAGTGCTAATCTAATCCATGTTGTCTCTCTTCATTTTAGGTATTGGAGGTTCAATGGATAGGAAAATGATCGTCACCGCCATCGCCACCATCGCCACCATCACCTCATGCTTAGCTGATTACAGGGAAGTTTTCTTATACTTACCGCTATATTCTTACAATGAGGGCATTGTAATTGCTAGGTTGGGGGAGTTTAGTTTACTTCTTTATTGCATGTTTAGTTTCATGTTTATGTTATGTTATGTTGCATATGTTGTTAATTTAGTTTAGGATCATTATGTTTGCATTCATGTATATGCATAAGTAGTTGCATATTATAGTTTGAATAACATTATATTCAGGTTTCTTATTAAAAAAAAATTAATCAAAAATTCAAAAATAATAGTTAGTTACTATGTTCATCTTGCATGATTCCAGCTGTTAGATAGTTTAAGTTTATTTTGACCAATGATGAGATTAGAATTGAGTAGACAAGTATAGTACTAATTATTAGAGCTTTGATGTGATTTCTTGTTATGAATTGAATCTTTTCCTATTTGAAACTGGTATAATCAAGGTTAGCACGTTAGAAACAACCTTGTTGATTGATTGAGTTTAAATTGATACATAACGGGACTCTAAAGGATAATGCTAGTTTGAATGAAAGAATGACAAGAATAAGTAGTGATGGCTAAACTTAGACAAGAACCTAAGTTTGGGGGAATATTTTGGGTATATAAGCTATATTGTTAAAAAAAGAAAAAAGAAAAAAAGAAAAAGAAAAGCATGAATAAACACCGTGGCGTGCTTGTCTAGTTTTGTGGCCTTTGTTACTTGAGTAAGTAAGCCCGAGGGGATTGTCTTTACACCTAGCGCCCTAAGGTCTTAATGGTCTGAGAGTTGTTGGTCGAAAGCTCGTTAAGGTAGCATTGAAAAGCCTAAGGGAATAAGACATTTCATAGCTATATGTATATAAAATAAAATAAAAAAATGAATAAAACGGGAAATAAGAGCAAAAAGCCCCAGTAGATGAAAAATAAAGCATAAGTATCCCATGTTAACCCTCGATATTGGTAATTGTTTGATTTTAGTTGAATCTAGCTTGTTTTTGGATTTCTTGAGTTTACCTTTGTATGATATCTTGAAGAGACTTGTTATGTGTTAAATTTTATTTTATATTAGTTAACATTGTTGTGGAGCACACACGCACTATATTAGTGATAACAGTCTCAGATTTGATGATTAATTGGGAAGTTATTGATGAGTTTTGATATGATGTATTATCATGTTTACTTGATTTCTCTAAGGCTAGTTGAATAGACTTATTTTCATCATTAGTCTTTGGATTAAGTAGGCATGTAGATTAGTTGCATTGCATAGCATGTAGTATTTTGTTTTGTGCTCGAGGACTATACGGATTTAAGTTTGGGGATTTTGATAAGTGGATTTTATATACATGAATCAGTGTCCATTTCATGCTTATTTATTGCTAATTTCTTGTGTTCATGTTCGTTTTATTTGTTTTATGTTATTTTATGTGTAGGATGGTTGTTGCGACATTTAACGAAGATTTGGAGTAATTAGGAATGATTTGGAGTCAATTTGGTGCAAATTTGGAAGAAGTCATGAAGCTCAAATAATCATTTGGCGAGAATAGACCCCGTAAGGGTGGCCTATTTGTTTTGTTAACTTGCGTAAAAATGGGGTCTTCTTACCAAATTAATAGAATGATAGCCCACCAAAGGCATATATTTAACCTTACACTTCACGGGGTGGGGGGTCTTCATTCTCGAGCAGAGCCTAGCCTAGTTGCTTGTATGGGCATTTTATAAGCTTACACCCCAGTCGGGGCGGGGGGTCCCGAATTATGGCACTCCTAATGTGATGCTAATAATGATAGAACTTGGATTTTTGAGTTTGCATAGCAATATGACTCTGGTTGGCATGGAATTTAGCAGAGATTGTGGTTGTAAAACATATAACTACTACACAACACAAGATGAGTTGGAGAAGGATTGTTTCGATCCGATTGACTTAAGGACTTCCAAGAGGACTTAAAGACATATAAAGAGACTTATAAAAGGAGGAGAAACACAAGGATTAGAGGGGAGATTAGAGGATAAAGATGATTCTATTAGATTAGATTAGATCAAAACACTAGTTCTAATTATATTTGGAGATTGAAGCAACTTGGAGACCATTGAAGATTCAAAGTAGGAGCAAGGATGGAGATTAAAATCTATAGACAATAGATTATATCTTCTCATCTTCTTCTATCTTTGTCTTTTATTGTTTATTCAATTGTGGATTCTTAGTTTTAATTCAATAATCATGAACTAATTCTTTGTTTGAGATTACAATGGATCTTATTGTGTAGTTTATTTTAATATTCTTCGTTATCAATTATGTTCTATTGTGAGGATTGTATATTATGATTTGGACTTAATTGCTTAATTCTCTAGCTAACAATTGTCGTGATAATCTATATGAACTCAAGAGATGAAGTATTGATTTAGATCTGATTATGATAGCATGTGTTTGTGATTTCTGCATAGATGGAATTCATGATTCGTGTTTAGGATAGAGATATGCCTTTACGCCATATGTAATCTTATAGAGAACTTGTGCTTTAAATCCTTTTTAATTGTAATTCATATAGAGATATAGTGGATTAGTTAATTAGGGTGTCTTGCTTATTTCTATCATCTGTGGATTTAAGTGAGTATGGGTATTATGCTTTGAGAGATGGTTTTATCTGCTTTAGTGTTCTTGATTAACAATTCGGGATAGAGAATAATTGATGAGACGTGTGTTAACTTAAATGAAGCAATAAGTGAAGTTGTGATCTTAAATCTCCATAATCTTAATTTAATTAGTGGAATTTAATAGTAGTTTAATTTATATAATTTGAAATTCATTCGTTTAAATAAGATTGAGTTGGTTACGGGTTAGTACTTGGTGATTTTTACTAAATAATTCTCTGTGGGAACGATACTCAACTTATCACTTTATTACTTGTTGACCACGTATACTTGCGTGTTGTGTGTAATTATATTTTACCAACAATGATCCATCATGGATCTATAGCATCAAATGGCTTTAAAATGATTAGATTTAAAACTGTCGAACGTATCAAATGGTCAAAGTAGGCCATTCGGCCACGACTTGGATTTTCTGGAATTTCCAGAAGTGGTTTTTGCATGAGCTTCTGACAAGATTTGACCACATTAAATCTGGTCAATGTGTTAGATTTGGACTGCAATGAGGATAGGTAGTTGTTCCTTGTCATGTATCCTACGGATATGAACCATAAAACCACCAAAATAATGAACAGAACTGTGATTTAATTAAGCTAGAAAGAGGCACCACGAACTTCTGGGTTTCTGGGAAAAACCCAGAAACGTTCTGACAAGGAGTTTTCAAGTCCAGATCTTCTTGTTAGTTTGTTGTTTGACTAAGATGATGGTTGGATGTTGTAGTGTTACATTTTTACTACACGATCAAAGTTTAAGATAGCCTAAATCACGTCTAGACTGAAAATTATGAACGGTCAAACCTACCACCTTGTCCACTAACATGGATTTCTAGGGTTGGCCAAGAACAGCTCAAGAACACCTATAGTGACAGTTTCGTCGCTATAGGGTCCTTTAGCGACAGTTTATTTTTAAAATTATTTATTTTTATAGAAAAATATGTTTTTAATTATTAAAAATATAAAATAAATTATTAAAAATTATTTTAAAGTCCAAGAAAATTAGTTTTTAATTATTTTGAATATAATTCATAAATATTTAATATTTTGGGATATTAAAGGTATTTAATTTATTTAATTATTATATTAAATAAATTATTTAAAATGATTTTAATACTTGAAAAATCATTTAAAATTATATTATGGTATAAGAAAATATTTTAAGTTATTTTTAATGATTTTAATATTTTTGATGAATTTCATTAATAAATTAATCTTAATGATAATTAAGTTATTTAATAAATGTATTAAATAAATTTTGAAAAATAGAATTAATGATTTAAAAATCATATAATAATTATTTAAGTATTATAAATATATTTTAAGTTATAAAATATAACTTTTGATATTTTGACATGAAAAATGTTAATATTTTAATATTAATGATATTAGATTTATTTAATGTTTATATTAAATAAATTAGTTTAAAAATAATTTAATATTATAAAAATCATTTTAAATGAAAATAAAGTGTTTAAGAATATTTTAAGTAATAAAATATAACTTTTAAAATTTAAAGGATAATTTCATTAATAATTTAATATTAATGATATTAGTTTAATATTAATGATATTAAGTTTATTTAATAATTATATTAAATAAGTAGTTTTAAATGGTTTTATTAATTTAAAATCATTTAAAAGGGATATAAATGAATTAAAAATATTTCAAGTTTTAATTAATGACTTTTAATATTTGGATAAATAATACATTAATATTTTAATATTAATGGTAATTATTTAAAAATGATTTTAATTGTTTTTAAAAATCATTTAAAGGTAATATAAATGCTTTAAAAATATTTTAAGTTATTATAAATAACTTTAATATTTTGGCAATGGATTCATTAATAGTTTAATATTAATTAAATGTTAATGATAATGAAATTACCTAATATTTAAATCATTTAATAATGATTTCGGTGTTTCAAAAATTATGATAAATTGTAATAATTATTTAAAAATTATTAGAAGGCCATGAAAAATAATATGACTAATATATAAGTTATTTAAATGGATATTGAACTACTGTATAGAGTCTTAGACTCGATAAAGTACTGATAAAGTTTTTTTGCAGGTAAATACGTTTCGTAAAATTGATCTGGACTTAGATAGGTTGACTTGATAAATGTTTATTTGTGATTCAATGGTTGTTAAACATATGTGACAATGTGATTAGGTTATGCGCTGACTGCAAATAGTAGTACAATATGATATGATATGTTATTCTAATCGGATAAATTATCTTATTAATGATAAGGCTTGATATAAAAGATAAAACTAAGCTGCATAACTGTATGCAGCAAATTAGGCAAGTATCTAACCCTTCGCATTTACTATATGCAATGGACATACGTAAGATAATATCTGAACTATTTTTTTTCATTGTTCAAATATTTCAACCTTTGTATATACTTATGTAATGATTCTGTATAAGTAAGTTATTAAATTATAATTTGTTATACAAGTTCCTTAATTCTGTTATTGTAGATCAAGATATATATTATGTTCGTTAATTTCCAAACATGGTTATACAAGTGTCCTTACTTGGATAATCATTATATTTTATGACATGTTGATACATACTTATTGGTGTCCAGTATATATACGTTGAATTAAAAGCCGTCTATGCTATTTGATCCGGCTAGACACAAGCTTAAAATTGTTGTTGAACAAGTTAGAACTTTATTGTTATCCAACCGAATTATTTTGGTTCGGATTCTAGACTGGTATGAACATCCCAAATATTGGAAACTTTTATGTGCCTAAGGAGGATATGCTTGACGAAATTATCGTCCTTGTATGTAATATTGATCAATACAGGGCATAACGGGCTGACCACCCTCGTACCCGTAAGTTATGACGGTTTACACATGAAGTTCTGTATAACCTTTTCAAAAAATAGAAAAACAATGTTCATAGTCTGTCGATTGATCCTCATTTACAGTCAGTACGTAGTTTCAAAAAATTTAATATGGAAATGATATGTTGTTATTATTGGTTCAGCTTACTTCACAACTGTTGATTCGTTGTAGAAGTGTCATTCAAAGAAAACACTTAATCCTTTCAGCTAATAATTATTGTTGTTATTACTTGCTGGGCACTCAAATGCTCATCCTTGCTTAATTTAAATATTTTCAGCTAAGTGTGAACAACTTGAAGGATCTGTCAAGAGCAAAGGAAAAGGGAAGATCGTTGAATGAATGTTTATGCTATATATTATGTAATAATTAGACTTTATTAAGATAAGGATGATATATATTATCTATCAAGTGTTGTAATGAATGTTTAAAGGTTGCGTACTTGGGATTAAACTCTGATAATTATGTAAATTAAGTTTGAAATTTATATTATTGTTATTATTATTAGTATTATTCCGCTCAAAAAAATGGTATCATGAAGCACCGAGTTCGGGTTTCAAGTACCCGGATTTGGGGGCGTCACATCATGGTATCAAAGATTTAGGGTTAGAAACCTTAGGTAGGATAGACCTTATGCTCTAACCTTAGGACAAAGGGAAACATTGAAAATACAAATAACTCATATAGAGTTTAAAATGAGATGAATTGGATAAATTCATCGTCAAACAAAATAAAAGATAACCCTTATAAAATTATTGTTTCTTGTGTGTATATATTATATGCTAATTAGGATAATTTCTATGTGTAGATGTCAGGTGAAAAAGGATTAGGATACCCTCGGATTGTAAAAAAGCAGCCAATATCAAAGCCAATAGCTTAAATAGAGGCTCAAAGTGCAAGCAAGCTCGATGAGGTGGTTATTGTGGAAAATGTAGTACCAGATCCAAAAATGGTGGAACTGACAGATAGTGATTCAGACACTGAAGTTGGAGCTGATCAAGCATCAACCAAGTGCGAATTTTTGAGGACTGAGTTTCTCTTTGGAAAAGCTATGGGAAATAGAAAAACTACTAAATAGTCAACTGCAGAAAGCATTAATTGAAACCATGGAAGAACAAGATAAGCTTAAAATCCAAATTGATCAAATGGGAGCTAAAAGCAACAAGTCGGGTGCAGCTCCGAGCAAGAAGGGGAAAAGAAAGATGAAATACCGTGACTTAGGAAATTCCGATAACAACCAAATGAACCTTAAACGAATAGAAAAATGTACAAATTATGACAAGAATCATGAAGGTGTGTGCAGGAAAGGGGAAAATGTTTACTACAATTGCAGACATGAGGGACATTTCTCTCCTCATTGTCCCAATCCAAAGCAAGGTGTCTTTTTTAATTGTGGGATAAAAGGTCATCAGGCAAAAAATTGTCCAAGATCAAGAAAAAGGCATAGTGAATAGGTAGTATAGGTTATGTTGTGTAGGTGTGTTTAATGTAATATGCGTGATAAGTATGTTTGTGTACTGTAATATTCTCAACTTTTATATAAGTCAATGCCGTAAATCCCGACTTTTGTGGTCACAAAGGGATAGCAAAATGTTCTTTGTTATGTAAAGTACTTTGAATTAATGAATATGAATTTATGTTTGAGTAATGAAACAAGTTTAATATATTAAACTTATATGATAAGGTTTAGAATGTAAGTTAATAAAGTATATATTATGTTTTATTTAATCAGATAATGCTGCCAAGATGTCAAACTCAAAATCAAAGGGCAGAAGAATCTGTCAACAACGCTGGGGGACAACAACCAGATCCAATGCAGAAATTTGCAAAAATGGTAGCTCAAGCGATGCAACAAGGAATGCTAGCCGCAGGGAACCAGCCGGATAATCGCCTGTTGAACTTCAAAGACTTTAAGGCTGTAGGACCGCCATAATTTAGTGGTACAACTGACCCTGTTGAAGCCCAAACTTGGGTTAAAGAGATTGAAAAGGCGTTTGTGATAGCTAGGGTAGCTGAGGGGCAAAAGACCACTTTTTCCACCTACATGATGAAGGGGGAGGCGCACTTTTGGTGGGAAGCGAATCAGACGAGGGCAGAAGAAGGCGTAGTTACATGGGATTGATTTAAGACACTATTTTTAGAAAATTATTTTTCATCTAGTATACAGGCTAGGATGGAGGTGAAATTTTTGGAGTTAAAGCAAGACAATATGACGGTGTCAAAATACGCCGCAAAGTTTAATGAGTTGGCTAGGTTCGCCCCGCATCAGATTGATACGGAGGCTAGGAAAGCAAGGAGGTTTGAGCTGGGATTAAAACCCTGGATCTACAACAAAGTGGCAGTGTTGCAAATAAACACTTTGCAGCACTGTTGGAAAAAGCTATTATTGCTGAGGAGGGGAGTGAGTCCATGAGCCTCTATAACAAAGAGAAAAGGAACAAGGGTAAGTTTGAGGGAGCTGGGAAGGTGGAAACAAATAGTGGGAGTACGAGTGGAAATGGGAAGAGGAAGGGGAACAACTTTGGGAATGTGCAGGTGAAGCAGGAAGGTGTGAAAAAGAAACAGGTGGTGAAATGTGGGAACTATGGGAAGAATCATTTGGGGGAATGTCTGAAAGGTAAATTTGCATGTTTCAAGTGCGGGCAGGAGGGCCATATCTCTCCCAACTACCCCAATCCTAAAATGAATAGTGGGTGTTTTATATGAGGATCGAAGGAGCATAAGGTGAAGGACTTTCCAAAAAGGAGAATGGAGACATAAAGCGTGAACATGGGGAAAGGCAGCGGGACTTTGGCGAGTACAGGACCAACGTCATCTAGTAAACTGACAAAATCTACCTCAAGGTTCTTCAACATGACGGTACAGGATACCGTGGCAGCTAGTGATGGAACTCCAGGTATTATTCGTACAACTTTTATTTTCTTATACATAATTTTCATATATATAGTAAATTATTTTATAAAGAAATTCTGAAGGAGGAATTTGAGTTCTTTTAGAAATCAAATTTCTGTTTAATCAGATAGACAAGCTTTATGTGAATAGTAAAAGATCAGTTCGATCAAATTTGATCGAGATCTACTTGCAATGATTGTGTATGCTATGTACCCTAGTATGTATTTGTTTTGAAACGGTGATTTCGGGGACAAAATCTTTATAAGGGAGGGTGAATGTAATAACCCTATATTTTCTATATAAATAAATCAGTAATTTTGCGTATAATTTTTTTTATTTATTACAATAAATATGAGGAATATGTGCTAAGATAATGTGTATATGTATTTATGTGATAAATAAAAATATATTTATTACCTAAATAATTATTGCAAATAATTTTATGTTAGAATTATTCATCATTATAAATTATATTCTTATAATAACTAATTTTATAGTAGAAATGTTTTTATTAATTATTTTCCATTATAATATAATTATATATTATTTAAATAATATATGAAATGATTTTAGAATTATTATAATAATTATTTATTTTATTATATGAATTTATGTTAAAGTAATTAAGTTATTTATTTTTAACTTAATTATTAATATTATATATGCAAGGTAAATCAGATATGGAATCGAAACCCTAATTTTGGATTTTGATCAAGGCATGAGAATAATAATATAATATTAATTATATTTTGATTTTTTAGTGCTATAAATATGTACTGTATGTACGTATTGATAATAGTTGGTTAATTATGATGTATTATGACCAAACCCTAGCAATATTTTTATAAACCCTAGTATTACTGTTATACACTAATTTCGAAGTCAAATGAGACTTTAAAAATCTGTTAAGACACTGTGTTATGTGTTATACGATTTGTATTTTAGGTAAAGCCTTATTATTATGGAAAACCATAATTGTAAATTAAAACCCTAATTAATTTTTATAAACCCTAATTTTTATATTTGGAACCCTAATTATCAAAATTGTAAACCCTAATTGCAAAAATTAGCAAGGATAATTATAACTAGTAAATAATACCCTAATGTTCATGTATAGGGTAATTAGAAACCTAATCTAATTAAGGAAACCCTAATTACTATTTTTAGAAACTAAAATTTTATTTTTGTATAAACTCTAATTGCTAAATCCTATAAATTCTTTATGTTAAACCCTAAGGGTCAAACCCTAAGGGTTAAAGCAAATGACAAAATGGCCATTAAAAGTATAACTTCAATGACCAAAATACCCCTCTTTGGATTTTTTTTTTAATTTATAACTTGTAAAAATTGCAAAACCTTTAGTTGGTGATCAACTATGTTGACATTGTGCCAAATATCTCAAAAAATCAGTCCATTATTGACAGCAAACTAGCCAACACATCAACTCATTCATTGCATCAAGAGATTATAAAATATTGGGAGAGAGAAAATGTACTCATTTTACTCATTTGTTGTCCAAGCTCTCACCAACTCATTCTCTCACAAAACCTCCGAATTCTTTAAGTTTCTCAGTCATATAAACACCTAGATCAGATTTGGAGAGCTAAGTTCTAAGATTTGAAGCTTGAAGGTATAATCCTAACTTTTATTTTGATCATGTATGCTAAGAAAACTTTTGTGTTTAAGTGTTTAATCTTGTGTTATGGGATGTTTTTAGATGATCTATGATGATCCATCATGGATCCATAGCATCAAATGGCTTTAAAATGATGATTTTTCAAAACTATCCAAGAACAATTTTTATGGTCTGACAAGCAAATGACAGAGTCCATAGATTATCCCCTGTTTATTATTTTTATTGTTTTAAGCTTTGTATGTATAGGCTGACATGAGTACTTTTTTTTGGAACTGGAATCGTAGTCCGTTGATGTCCAGATTTCGAGTTATAATCGGTCAAAGTCGGTTGACCGACCATGATCAAGTATAATTCTGGGTAACTCAGAAAGTATGAACAGCGTCTGACAATATTTTTAAGCTCCTTGATTTGTCAGTTATTTTGGTATTTTGATGATATGTTGTATACAACTTCTAACCTGGTATGTGGACTCAAGATTCATGCTTTTAGAACATTAAAATAGTCATCAGATCGAACGTATTAAATGGTCAAAGTAGGCCATTCGGCCACGACTTGGATTTTTTGGAATTTCCAGAAGTGGTTTTTGCATGAGCTTCTAACAAGATTTGACCACATTAAATCTGGTCAATGCGTTAGATTTGGACTGCGATGAGGATAGGTAGTTGTTGCTTGTCATCTATCCTACGGATATGAACCATAAAACCACCAAAATAATGAACAGAACTGTGATTTAATTAAGCTAGAAAGAGGCACCACGAATTTCTGGGTTTCTGGGAAAAACCTAGAAACGTTCTAACAAGGAGTTTGCAAACCCAGATCTTCTTGTTAGTTTGTTGTTTGACCAAGATGATGGTTGGATATTGTAGTGTTACATTTTTACTATACGATCAAAGTTTAAGATAGCTTAAATCATGTCTAGACTGAAAATTATGAACAGTCAAACCTACCACCTTGTCCACTGACATGGGTTTCTAAGTTTGGTCAAGAACAACTCAAGAACACCTATAGCGACAGTTTCGTCGCTATAGGGTCCTTTAGTGACAATTTATTTCTAAAATTAATTATTTTTATAGAAAAATTTGTTTTTAATTATTAAAAATACAAAATAAATTATTGTTTTTATAGAAAAATTAGTTTTTAATTATTTTGAATATATTTCATAAATATTTAATATTTTTGGGATATTAAAGGTATTTAATTTATTTAATTATTATATTAAATAAATTATTTAAAAATAATTTTAATACTTGAAAAATCATTTAAAATTATATTATGGTATAAGAAAATATTTTAAGTTGTTTTGAATGACTTTTAATATTTTGTGAAGAATTTCATTAATAAATTAATATTAATGATAATTAAGTTATTTAATAAATGTATTAAATAAATTATGAAAAATAGAATTAATGATTTAAAAATAATATAAAAATTATTTAAGTATTATAAAAATATTTGAAGTTATAAAATATAACTTTTAATATTTTGACATGAAAAAATTTAATATTTTAATATTAATGATATTAGATTTATTTAATATTTATATTAAATAAATTAGTTTAAAAATGATTTAATATTATAAAAATCATTTTAAATGAAAATAAAGTGTTTAAGAATATTTTAAGTTATAAAATATAACTTTTAATATTTAAAGGATAATTTCATTAATAATTTAATATTAATGATATTAGTTTAATATTAATGATATTAAGTTTATTTAATAATTATATTAAATAAATAGTTTTAAAATTGGTTTATTAATTTTAAAATCATTTAAATGGGGATATAAATGAATTAAAAATATTTCAAGTTATAATTAATGACTTTAAATATTTGGATAAATAATACATTAATATTTCAATATTAATGGTAATTATTTAAAATGATTTTAATTGTTTTAAAAATCATTTAAAGGTAATATAAATGCTTTAAAAATATTTTATGTTATTATAAATAACTTTAATATTTTGGCAATGATTTTATTAATAGTTTAATATTAATTAAATGTTAATGATAATAAAATTACTTAATATTTAAATTATTTAATAATGATTCCGGTGTTTCAAAAATTATGATAAATTGTAATAATTATTTAAAAATTACTAGAAGGCCATGAAAAATAATATGACTAATATATAAGTTATCTAAATGGATATTGAACTACTGTATAGAGTCTTAGACTCGATAATTACCCGATAAAGTTGTCGGTACACCAACATGTTTTAAAAATTTTTCTGGACTTAGATAGGTTGACTTGATAAGTGTTTATTTGTGATTTAATGGTTGTTAAACATATGTGACAATGTGATTAGGTTATGCGCTGACTGCAAATAGCAGTACAACATGATATGATATGTTATTCTAATCGGATAAATTATCTTATTAATTATAGGGCTTGATATAAAAGATAAAACTAAGTTGCATAAGCGTATGGCAAGCAGATCAAAAAGTATCAACCCTTTGCATTTACTTTATGCAATGGACATGCGTAAGATAATATCTGAACTATTCTTTTTCATTGTTCAAATATTTTAACCTGTGTATATACTTATGCAATGATTCTGTATAAGTAAGTTATTAGATAATAATTTGTTGTACAAGTTCCTTAATTTTATTATTGTAGATCAAGATATATATTCTGTTCATTAATTTCCAAACATGGTTATACAGGTGTCCTCACTTGGATAATCATTATATTTTATCACATGTTGATACATACTTATCGGTGTCCAATATGTATACGTTGAATTAAAAGCCGTCTATGCTATTTGATCCAGCTAGACATATACTTAAAATTGTTGTTGAATAAGATAGAACTTTATTGTTATCCAACCGAATTGTTTTGGTTCGAATTCTAGACTGGTATGAACATCCCAAATATGAGAAACTTTTATGCGCCTAAGGCGGATATGCTGGACGAAATTATCTTCCTTATATGTAGTATTAATCAATACAGGGAATAATGGGCTGATCACCCCCATGCCCGTAAGTTATGACGGTTTACAGATGAAGTTCTTTTTAACCTTTTCGAAATTAAAAAAACAATGTTCATAGTCTGTCGACTGATCCTCATTTATAGTCAGTACGTAGTTTCAAAAAAATTGATATGGAAATGATATGTTGTTATTATTAGTTCAGCTTACTTCACAACTGTTGATTCGTTGTAGAAGTGTCATTCAAAGAAAACACTTAATCCTTTCAGCTAATAATTATTGTTGCTATTACTTGCTGGGCACTCAAATGCTCATCCTTGCTTAATTTAAATGTTTTCAGCTAAGTGTGAACAACCTGAAGGATCTGCCAAGAGCAGGGGAAAAGGGAAGATCATTGAATGAATGTTTATGCTATATATTATGTAATAATTAGACATTATTAAGATAAGTGTGATATATATTATCTATCAAGTATTGTAATGAATGTTTAAAGGTTGCGTACTTGGGATTAAACTATGATAATTATGTAAATTAAGTTTGAAATTTATATTATTTTTATTATTATTAATATTATTCCGCTCAAAGAAATGGTAACGTGAAGCACCGGGTTTGGGTTTTAAGTACCCGAATTTGGGGGCGTCACAACAACCCCTTATCTTAACATACTTAAGATTAGGAATCCTCCCTGTCCATAACTCTTATAGAGTCATAGGGTCGAATTTTGAGGATACCTTTTTCATAGATATGCAGCCATTTCTAGGACATTACCCCCTGAAGGATATTGGAATGTCGGTAAAATCATTATGAACCGCACCATGTCCAACAAGGTATGATTTTTCCTTTCACATACATCAATTAATTATTGCGTATCTGGAGGCATCCATTGTGAGAAAACCATTTGAGATGATCTAGAAACTTATTACATGAGCATTTATTCCTTGATCTAATCAAAGAATCTTAATACTTTTCAAATTAGTTTCACTTCTGAATTCTTTGAACCTTTCAAATAATTCACAATTGTATTTCAGCAAATACACACATTCAACTTTTTGAATGATCATCTCTTTTTCTTATACTAGTTTGTTAAATTTGCAAAATAATTTTTCACGTAAGTCAAGAACACAAAATCCATTAAGTAATATTCCAGTTCTATACAAAACATTATTATTATTATAAATAGAACAACAATTGTTCTTAAATATAATACCAAAGATTTCATTGTCCAACAATAAAATAGAAATAATGTTTCCAACGAGAACAAGAATACAATAACAACTTATTAACTTAAGTGTTAAACTATAAGTTCTTATGGCTAATGCAGCAACATTTGCTTCATTTACCAGACATAGGATTTCTTATCCTATATTTAGCTTTCTACTTCTGCTTTGTTCCTTCATAAATCTATATTTATGATAAACAAACTATACCCAATACCCAAGTAGAACATGGACTTAAAGAAAAATTTATTTCAATCATGAACAAAACTATATTTGTAACCGAAGCTTCACTAAGCTTCTTCTAGTTAGCATCTGCAAGATGCTTCTTGCAGTTTCTTTTCAGTGTCCAGGCTTATTGCAGTGGAAGCAAACTCATTTGCTATCCATATAAGTTTTGTTCTTATTATCCTTTGTTTTTGCCTTTCTATTTACCTTCTTTGAATCGTTCTTCTTTTCAGAAAATCCTTTGGCTCCTACCAATAAGACTTGGTCTTTCTTGGTTGGAAAGTAACTTTCAACATTTTTTAACATGTTAAACAAATTAGTGAATCTGATATCTAGCTTGTTCATATGAAAAATTTACAAAAATTGTGAGAAGGAGTCCGGGAGTAACTATAAGATCAAATCTTAGCTCAACTCTCCATCCATGACAAAAACCAATTGTCCTACTTGTTCAATCAAATTGATACTTTTGTCTATACTGTAGTGTCATTGGTCATTCTAGATTGGAATAGCTCCTTAGATATCTAATATCTATCAGTCCTACTTTCCTCACCATCAACTACTTGATGTGCTGGAGTATAGGAGGAGAATCCATAGTTTCATGCTGACGCTGAAGCTCGTTACTCATGGATGCGAGCATGATGCATTGAGCCAACTATGAATCATCTTACCACTTTCTAAAAATAGCAAACTCTTCCTCAGAGGCAATGTCTGCAACCATTGTAGGGATAGGCGTATTAAGGACATAAGATAGCTTTTCAGTTGTGAGAACTATTTTCAAATTCCTTAACTAATTCTTTTAATTCGGTCCGGTTAAATAACATCTAATATGCTTCGCAGTGATAGTAATTTAGACATTGAAAAATTCTTTTAATGAATTTGTTCTTAACAACATTTTAGCATATATTCTTTTATTAATTACCAAAATAATTTAGGTCTTGTTTTAAATTGGTATCTCCCACTATTTTCTTCAAACTATATTACCCTCAATTTATATAGTTCAGCAATATCTGGTTAAAGATATGGTAGTGAGAATAAGGATCTCATTTCAAATGTATATAGCCTTGTGCGTGCACAACAAACTATATATAAATAAATAGGTAGACAACTCTTGTCAATTACATTTGACAACTATGCAACTCCTTGTATTTTGCCTCTTAGATCATAATGGTCAAGTGTGTGCACATCCGAACTAAAATGATCTAAGTTAAGTCATACTTAGCACTCCATATATTCAAAAGAAAAATATTGTCCTTGTGTGTGCACAATAAAACATCATTTTTCAGTCTATTTATAAGCATTAAATGTGATAAAACAACATCTTAAATATTTAATACTTGCCTTGTGTGTGCATAACAAACTCATATTAAATATTTAATACTCTATTGTTTTATCATGCTAGAAGGCGACGTTCGATATTCTAAATATCTTTGAACGTTACAACTTAATATTTAAGCATGCACATATAGAATATTATATTCTAGCCAGATTGATTATAGACTTTATTCTAGTTTGGTTCACTAGAGCCACCAAGTGAACCAAAAGGTCAAACCTAGGGTGCAAGAATAAAATTTAAATATAACTATTACATTTAAACACGGGCTCCATTACAAACGAGTCTTCAAGCGCTCCTTGCTCATTGATCTCCAATATTTCAAAATTAATTCTAACTATTCCTATTACAAAACTATTTAAAATAAATAGAAACCTTGATCAGCAGTCAATGGGAAGTACATAGGAGGGAGATATAATTTACATTAAAAAAATATTAGAGAAGACAAGGTACGCAGACCCCATTTAATAAAACTCATACATTCATGCATCCATCTAAAATAAAATTTAATCACATTGGTCAATAGTTCATAATCAATCCCATTTATTATCATACACATCTACATATGCATCAATAAATAAATTATCTCATGAATAATAAACATTCATAATATATATCGATATCATTTAATGGGAAAATTTAGTTAGCATAAAATCTAATTTTGAATAAAATAAACTCCTTTATTTTAATTCAAATTTAAATCAAAATAAATCTCTTTTATTTTAATTTATCCAATTTTGAATAAAATAAACTATTTTATTTTAATCAAAATAAACTCATTTATTTTAATTAATTATGGAATCCAATATCTTGTCAAAATAAACTCCTTTATTTTGGATAATATGAAATCTTATTACATATCTAAATAAACTCCTTTATTTAAGAAAACACAAATTCTCTTTTCTATTCACAAATAAACACCTTTATTTTGAATAATATGAAATCTTATTTCATATCTAAATAAACTTATTTATTTAAGGAAATATGGATTCACTTTCCTATTCACAAATAAACTCCTTTATTTTAGGAAACTTGAAATCCAATTTCAAATCCAATTAGTTAGCATAAAATCCAATTTTAAAATTAAAATAATCTTTTGAATAAACTCTTTTATTCAAACAAACGTGGAGTCTAATTCCAATTAAAATAAAACTTTTGAATAAACTCTTTTATTCAAACAAACATGGAATATAATTCCAATTCCAATTAAAATAAACAACTTTATTTTAATCCAATTCCAAATCAAAATAAACTCCTTTATTTTCTAATTTAGAATTACTGAAAAAACATTTAATTTAATTTTTATTAAAATAAAACTTTTATCTTAATAAAAATTAAAATAAAAAAATAAAAATATATATTTTTGTTTTTGGAGAGTGGCACTAATATCCAAAATCTATTTTTTCAGTTCGCGAATTGTGTAGTTTTTCCCCCAAAACATGATTCTATACTAATAATTATGCCGAAAAATTTTGTTCTAAACACATATCAACAAACATATCAAATTTGAACAATTAATAATTCACATAAATGTTTGGCTCTGATATCACTGTTAGGTTTGTAAGATTCATGAACGCAATCAAATTGCACAAAGTAAGCGGAAGTACGAAAAAACAGAGTTTTAAAATTTTACAAACCATATACCCAGATCATCCTTTATGCACAATTATTAATTAAACGAAAAGATAAAGAATAAGAATCATACCCTTGAAGATTCGAGCTTCCTCAGGTACAAGTTCACCTCCAAATCCTTTTCGCGTTCAACTTGAATCCACCGGGTTTTGTTCCTTCCTTTAATCACTGTTAGCCACCCAAATGTTTGGCCTCTAGAGATGATCCACCAAGGAAGAAGAAAGATTCAAGAAGATGGGTATTTGGCAAAACCCTAGTTTTTCTATCTCTTATAGAAAAAGGTGTACTCTCCCAACTATTGGAATTACGTCTATTGTGAAAAAGTCAACAACTTTCACCCATAATAAGACTTCTCTTATTTATAGATGTAGGTAACCTTCCTTACAAATTAAGAAATTAAGTTTTATTTTAATTAATTAAACTCCTTTAATTAATTTAACCTCTTAATCTTATTAGGAATATATGAGAGTAATTTAATTAATTAATTCTCAAACTCCTTTAGGAATTAAATAATAGTAATAGTAATAATAATAATAAAACTCCTCTTATTAATTTATATCTAATATTTACAAAATATTAAATAATAAATATTAAGCTATTTAATTTATTCCATCACCATAGATTAAATTAAATATACTTAACTTATTATTACGATTATGTCATTAACTTCTTAAATAATTATTCTTCCTTTTATGGTGTGACCATTTAGGTTCTCCATATTAAACCGGTTGTGAATAAATCAATTAAAACAATTCTAATCTTATTTAAATAAATAAATTAAACTATTAATTTATTTAAATAAATAATATTTATTTTACAATAGGGATAAGCCTCCCTAGTGATTAACGACTTTCCAGATAATATAGATTTCAACATTAATCATAAAAGAACCTTTGAGTAAATAGTTATCGTACAATTCAATCCTTCCACCATAAAATTGATGAGTGGGTTTTATACCTATGAATCGGCCTCTAATTCAAGCTTAAACTGTGTTAATTCTTTAGTTTTATGTTTCGTTTTACTTGTTTATTATTGTTTTATGTGTAGGTGTGGTGGCATAGCATTTGGGCTTAAAAGGTGGAATCATGGCGAAACTTGGTAAGGAAAGAGCTTAAATTAGACCAAAGACAGAATGAATGCCTGCTGGGGCGGACTTATCATATACAAAACCTTCGCCAAGAGAAATGCTTAGTTCATTTTTAGAAGGCTAGCCCGCCGGAACGGATATTTAGAGAGAAAAATCGCCGTGAAGTGAGGTACTGAAAAAAAAAAGCGAGTCTGGTTCAGTTGGTATCTTTGAAAGAACGTGAAGGTGGTGTGATCGCATGGCTTGGAACTCAATTGGGCATGGAATTAAAGTTAGAATACGTGTCTTAGGTTTATAATTAACAAGAGATAACAAGATTGATGGAATCATACAAGAAATTAACATCTTTGAAGACGATTTTGAGAAAATAGCATTGGAGGGAAGATTGAAGGTTTTGAGTCACGATAATTGCAGTTTAGAGCTAAGGAGAATGGTGGTTTTATATTCATCTTACTTCTTTATTTTAATAATTGTAATTGGGATGATGATTTCTTTGATTATTTTAGTTTTTATTTCATCTATGATGAACTAATTTACTTATTAGGCTTGTGACAGATCTTTGGGTTGAACGATGATTATATAATCTTTAATTTCAGTTTAATAAGCTATCTTTCAGTTTATCTATATTGAATTGTGTTTGAATTTATGAATTGCTTGATCACCAATTCTATGTGGACTTGTATGGATTCGAGAGAGAAATATGAGTCTAGACTTAGTCAATATAACATGTGTTCTTGAATTCTGTGATTGAATAGAACTTGATGAATGTTGGGGTAGAGATATGCCTAGCATCGCATGTAATCGGATAGAGAACTTAAACTTAAACCTTCTTTGATTGTAATTCACATAGAGATATAGTGAGTTACTTAATTAAGGTGTTTAACTTAATTCTATCTAATTTGTGGATTTAAGTTAATACGGTATTAGTGCATCGAGAGATGGCTAGTTCTACTTGAGTGTTCTTAATTAATAAACTGGGATAGTGCATTAAACTGGAATAAGGTGTAATAATCAGAGTGATACTTAGAGTCAAGTTGTAAGCCTAATTCTCCAATATTTGTTTAAAATTACAGTTTTTAAGTTTGTTGATTATTTGGTATTCTTAGTATTTTTAATATATTTAGTTTTTATAGTTATAATTCTTAAATTGGATAGTTTAATAAAATTTGGATTAATATAATGCTAGAAGTTGTGAGGGTTAATATGTGACGCCCCCAAAATAGGTCCACACGACCCATTTTGATGCGCCAGATATCACACTACAGAAATCAAATACAAACTTCATTTATACAATTTGTTGAACTATAAATGCGAGTACTGACAAACACATAAGCTGTGAGTTTTAATAAAAATATATGTAATTCTCATGGTGCCTTGACCACAACACCTTACAATGGTACCTTACATAAAGGTACAATCAATAACTGTTTTGGAAATTAAAATCTTTGGAAAATACTCAAGGAAACCTTCGTACATGGGAGGCCATGCGTCTAGGTTATGATAGATATCATATGTCCACAGAATTATCCTTGGTTGACTCAATAGTCCCCAAAGAAAAACAAGAAGATTGCTATCATTTTCTTTCCAATGGTGAGTCTTCTCTTGACATATAATTATCTCCATTGTCTCCAATTGAGAATTATATTTCAAGCAAACTCCAAGATTATATAGGTAGTGCTCATAGATGTACTCAGCAAGTGGATGTGCACAACCTTGTCTTATGATAACACGAAGTCGTCTGTCATTAGACATCTTTCATGATAGTGGCAAAAACGCCCTTCCAAAGTTGGGTTCACCTCACCCTATTTGGATCACCAAAATAAACGGTTAAAATGACGTATAAAATACTACACACTTAACTTATCTATAATTCTCAATAAAATTATTTCCATACTATTTTAAGGGAAACCTCAACAACTATAGACCACCGTTCTAATCCCCTGTTACCCCTGCTTGACCCAGCTATACTCTTAATACCTGAAAGGAGTTGTGAAGCAAAAAGGGTGAGCACAACTAGCCCAGTAAAGAATATCATGACTAAAGATAATTAAATTATCAATAGCCTTCATCAGTAATAAATCAGAGATTTAGAACATATGGTAGATGATAAAACTTTTCAACCATAGTTGCAGCGGAACGAGCAATCCATTAGAAGAGTCAAATAGACCATAAGGTCTATTATCTTCTCCGTGTTAAAAGTCCACCAACAATGTTTTATCCCTGTAACATCAATCAACAATTCTTGTCCACAATCATGTGAATAACTCATAATCATAATTGGGATTCTAAATTCTTCTTCACACCCAGGACGAAGATAATTTTCATCACCTATCTTTACCTGAAACATCAAAAATCATGGTTATACCAAATCACAATTCTTGTTCATAATCATACTAATAAATTCATCTTTGCACTACGGCTAAAGATATTCATTAACAATTCATCTTTGCACTACAGGCCAAAGACATACAACTGTATTTTAGAAGAGTCAAGTAGAGCATGATATCTGCTATCTTCTACGAATTAAAAGTGTATAATCAATATTTTATCGCTGAGACTCAACTTAATAAATAATTCACATCATCGAATCATCCCTACACTACGACCAATGATATTCATTAGTATTATGACCACGAATTATCCATGCACTACGGGCCAAGGATATTCATGTTTCCAACAATGGTCATGATTATACCGAATAGTCCCTAGTTATAATCATACCAACAACTGTCCATCAATGGACTACGGGTCAATGAGGGCTTTTACCATAGCATTTGTAACATTATGGGTCATGAATATACCGAATGATCCCTGGTCATAATCATACCAATCAACATTTCATCTATGCACATAAGCCAAAGATATACAATTGTAAAACCAATAATCAACAGTCCATCTTTGCACGTAAGCCAAAGATATACAACTATAAAACCAATAATCAACAGTCCATTTTTGCACGTAAGCCAAAGATATACAACTGGAAAACCAATAATCAATAGTCCATCTTTGCACGTAAGCCAAAGATATACAACTGTAAAAGCAATAATCAACAGTCCATCTTTGCACGTAAGCCAAAGATGACTTTCATCACAATAGAAGCATGAGGATGATTACAATGACATAATAATTTAATAAAACAAGTTCAAGGATAAATTTTAAAGATTTATAATTTAATTTATCCAGAATTCAATAACGTTCAAATTATCAACATGATACTGCTTTGTGGAGTAAAATTCAAGAATAATATTCATGTACCAAAAATAATTTGGACAGAAAAGAATCAATTTTTCGGGTAAATAGTACCCCGTGAAAAGTACCCTGTGAATAGTACTTTGAGAATAGTACCTCGTGAATAGTACCCCGACATGAAAAGTACCCCAAATACCCGAGTGAATAATATTCGGGTAAATAGTAATCATGAATAGTAACTTTCGTGAATTGTACTCCAAAGCATGAAAAGTGCCCCGAATACCCGAAAGTGAATAATAATAGAGTGAATAGTAATCGGGTGAATAGTAACCCATGAATAGTAACTCGTAAAAAGAAAGATACCAAAGAAAATGATATTTCATAGCGAGTACAAAAGAAATGATATCTCATACGAGTATAATAGAATATACTGAAAGCGCAAATAGATTTTCATCCGCCATGCAGTAATCCACGAGACGGATCATTTCCACAATTTAATAAAGAATGAATAATGAAGGGTCATTCACCATGCATGCGTGTAGTCCGCGCATAGGCAAAGTTATTCAATGAATAATAAAGAATTGAATAACCAAAGAATTCACCATGCATGCGGTAGTCGCGTGAGATAGGTTATTCAATAGAATAATAAAGAATGGAATAACCAAAGAATTCAACAGCATGCGGTAGTCCGCGCGTAGGTGAGTTATTCCAACAACATAATAAAGAATGGAATAAATGAAGAATTCACGAGGAATGCGGTAGTCCGCATGCATGAGTTATTCCAAATGAATAATAAAGAATGGAATAATGAAGAATTCACGAGGCATGCGGTAGTCGCATGCATGAGTTATTCAACGAGAATAATAAAGAATAGAATAATGTAAGAATTCACGGGAATGCGATAGTCCACGCAGCATGAGTTATTCCAATGTAATAATAAAGAATGGAATAACAACCCTTACGAGTATTGAAAGAAATAACTCTCTTCATGAATATGAAAGAAATAATACCCCTTACCTTAGAAGAAAACTGGATACTGGAATAGTGAGGTACCAAACTTCTCTTCTTCTTTCTATCTATAATTTCTTTCTATAATAATTGCTCTATAGCTTTAGTGAATTGATGAAAAATAATGAAGGAATGAGCTTCTATTTATAGGAAAATATAGTTTTGATAATTGCACATTTTGAGACTCGAAATATTACAGTATAATACCTTCCTCTTTTTCTTTATTTTTAATTTAGTCCTGCAAGTATTATCAAACTTGCACCACCTCCCCTAATAGTAAATCATGTGAATAATTAGTAAATCATGTGACTCAATAGTTCTAAACATGTGAAAAAATTAATTACAGTATAATACCTTCATCTATACCTCTATTTTTAATTTAGCCATGCAAGTATTATCAATCTTGCACCAACTCCCTTAATAGTAATCATGTGAATCAATAGTATACACATGTGAACACATAGTTATAAGCATGTGAATTAATAGCAACTAATTGCTCATTTATCCGGTGAATTACCCGATTGGTCAATATAACCTCCAGACATCAATTATTATCGAAATAAATGTCAATTTCCACTAACATTAATAATTCCCACACAATGGAACTATCAATTTTATCTTGAATCAACACAAACTTATTCATCATTAATATTATAACGAACAATATTTAACAATCAGGTCGTTCCCAGGAAAGAGGGGGCTTTCCAAAAAGGATTTCTCCTTATTAACGCGCAATTAGGTGACCAAACCTCTCCTTGACAAAACTTCTAGACATTGTCAATATTGCAAATAATAATATGAATAACTTTGCCGTCTCAATTATTGATTTAATAATATAACATATTATGCAGATGATACTGTGACAATAATTGAATCAATAATATGAGAGATATGATGCAGCAATTATTGTAGCAATAATTGAGTATAACTGAGTGACTTCTCACGTAAGCATTAATAATCAATACCCTGTGCTACTATGCAACCACACGTATTACTGTACTTTTACTACCGGGTAGTTCAACAGTTTTAATGGTAACACTTTCGCCGTTGTTTTTATAAAATGATAATTCTGTCATTTTCTAACTACGACAATACTTTCGTTGTGGGGTCCACCAATGATTATGTCGTCATACAAATATTCCCTGTGAAAATGAATATTCCACGACACAACGAAAAACAACTTGCTTTTTTGTAAAATTTTCAAATATCACCCTTAACTTTAACCCTTTCTCAATTTAACCATTTACTAAATAAAATAATAATTATAAGAAAATTGAATACATTCATTTCATAATTTCGGGATCTCACATAATATCTTACTAATTATATGTGGGAACGATACTCGACTTATCACTGTATTACTTGTTGACCACGTATACTTGCGTGTGAGCATAACTAGATTTTACTCAACAAGTTTTTAGCGCCGTTTCCAGGGAACTTAGTATAGATTTTAATATTTTGCAATATCAGTTTAATTAGTTCAGTTTTACTTAAACACTTTTTCTTTTGTTTTGTTCTTTCTATTTCAGGTTCTTGAAGTTGGTTTATGCAAACTCGGTCCAAAACCCAGACTTGCTTCCTTTTGAGGACGATATTGAGAAACTGTTTCAAAGGTTAAGTGAGTGGATTAAAGACACAAGGGAGAACTTTGAGAATTCTGAAAAGGAAGAAGTAATGGCTGTCGAAGACCAGAAAGTGTTGAAGGATTTTGCTACACCTAAGTTGACTGAGCTTCAGTCAAGTATCACCAGGCCGATGATTGTTGCAAATACATTTGAAACTAAGCCTGGGACTATTTAGATGATCCAAAACTCAATTCAGTTTGGGGGACTTGCAAATGATGATCCGAATGAACACCTAGTTAGGTTTTTGGAAATATGTGACACTTTCAAATACAATGGGGTGTCCGATGACACAGTCAGACTTTGTTTATTCCCATTCACACTGTGGGATAAGGCGAAGAGTTGGTTACACTCTCTACCATCGGGATCAGTAACTACATGGGACGACCTTGCTCAGAAATTCCTGGCTAAATTCTTTCCACCAGCCAAAACTGCAACGATGAGGAATAAGATCACCATGTTTGAACAACAACATGGGGAATCATTGTATGAGGCTTGGGAGAGGTACAAGGAATTTCTCAGAAAGTGCCCACATCACGGATTACCTAAATGGCTACAAATGAATACATTCTACAACGGGTTGAATGGGAATCTCAGAACCAGTATAGACACAGCTTCGGGTGGAGCATTTATGGCCAAGGGCTATGAGGAGGCGTATGAGTTGTTAGAAACTATGGTGGCTAATAATTACCAGTGGCCTACCACAAGATTGAAACAACCAAAAGCAGCTAGGGTATTAGAGTTAGATGGAGTGACGACGTTAGCAACACAGATTTTAGCGCTATCGAAGAAGGTGGATGCTTTGTCGGGGGTACAAACTCAGCATATTGCAGTTATTTATGAATTATGCATGGGTGAACATCCTATGGAATAATGTGCAATCAACCTAGTGTCAGTACAATTTGTGGGTAGCTACAATAGGATTCTACAGAACATGTATCAGAATGCATACAATTTGGGGAATAGGAATCACCCTAATTTTTTGTGGAGTAATAATCAGAATTAGCAAGCTCCAAGACAATCTTATCCCCCAGGATTTTTGAATCAACATCAACAAACAACTCAGCATCAAGAGAGAAAAATAGATTTAGAAGAGTTGTTGTCGAAATATATAACGAGCAATGAGGCAGCTATGAAGTCACAAGCAGTAGCCATCAAGAACCTAGAGAGTTATATGGGGCAGATTGCTTTTGCATTAAATAATTGGACTCAAGGAACTCTACCCAATGATACAGAGAAAAATCTAAAGGGGAATCATGAGCAATGTCAAGCGATTATGTTAAGGAGTGAAAAACATCTTGAGGGGCAGAAAAGAGAAAATTTGGCTGCAAAAGATGATGACAAAGAAAGTGAAAATAAAGTGGTTGAAAACAAATAGGGTGAAGAAAAGCAGGTGGAAAAGAGCAAGACAGATAATGAACTGGTGGTGTATCCTCTGCCTCCATTTCAGCAAAGAATTCAAAAACAAAAATCAGATAAGTAATTCAACAAATTTTTGGAAGTTTTTAAGAAACTTCGAATAAATATTTCGTTCGCAGAAGCCATAGAGCAGATGCCTAGTTATGCCAAGTTTATGAAGGGAATTCTATCAAAAAAAAAGAAGTTGGAAGATTTTGAAATTGTAGCATTGACGGAGGAGTGCAGTGCAGTGCTACAGAGGAGGTTACCGCCAAAGTTGAAAGATCTGGGGTGTTTTCACTATTCCATGCACAATTAGGAACATGGCATTCCAAAAGTGTTTATGTAATTTTGAGGCAAATGTGAACCACATGTCGTTATCAGTATACACCGATTTGGGTTTACCAGCTCCAAAATCGACCAATATATCTCTACAGTTGGCAGATAAGTCAGTCACATCCCCATGAGAAATTATGGAAGATATTCTGGTTAAGGTGGATAAATTTATATTCCCAGCTGATTTTATAATTTTGGATTATGAAGAACATAAAAAATATCCCAATCATCCTAGCGAGAGTACCGTTCTTGGCTACAGGTAGGACTCTCATCGATGTGCAAAAAGGTGAACTAACTATGAGGGTTCAAGATTAGGAAGTCAAGTTCAATGTGTTCAAGGCCATGAAGTTCCCTATGGATGAAGAAGAGTGTTTACGAGTGGATATCATTGATAGGATAATTAATGAAGACATGGTTAAGAACTTGGCTAATGATCCATTAGAAACTACATTATTGGGAGATGAAGATTCGGACAATCCAGAGTTTGTAGATTATTTGTATATGCTAGATTCTTTGCCACGAGTTAGTAGATTCATGGCACCGTTTGATCCATTACACATAGAAGAAAGAGCCACGACAAGTATGAAACCTCTGTTGGAGGAGCCACCTACACTTGAGCTTAAGCCACTTCTTAAACACCTCAGGTATGCATATTTAGGAAATTCCAATACTTTACCTGTTATTATTGCTTCTGCGCTTAACGAATTACAGGAAAATAAGTTGATGAGAGTACTTAGAGAATATAAATCGGCTATAGGGTGGACAACTACAGATATCAAGGGAATTAGTCCGTCCTTCTGCATGCACAAAATTCTTATGGAAGAAGATGTAAAGCCAACAGTAGAACAAGAGAGATGGCTCAATCCAATCATGAACGAAGTAGGGAAGAAAGAAATTCTAAAGTGGTTGGATGCGGGAATCATCTACCCAATTTCAGAGAGTACGTGGGTCAGTCTGGTTCAATGTGTGCCGAAAAAAGGAGGAATGATCGTAGTAAAGAATAAGGATAACGAATTAATTCTGATGAGGACAGTCACCGGTTGGAGGGTTTGCATGGACTACAAGAAGCTGAATAAGGCAACCCGCAAAGACCACTTTCCTCTTCCTTTTATTGATCAGATGTTGGAAAGATTGGCGGGACACGAATTTTACTGCCTACTGGATGGGTATTCAGGTATAATTAAATAGTCATTTGTCCTGAAGATCAAGATAAGACCGTTTTCACGTGCCCATACGGAACATTTGCATTCAGGAGAATGTCTTTTGGCTTATGTAATGCACCCGCAATCTTCCAACGGTGTATGATGGCCATCTTCTCGAACATGGTTGAAAAGAATCTGAAAGTCTTCATGGATGACTTCTCTGTCTATGGAAATAATTTTGATGTCTGTTTAGAGAATTTGGTCATGGTGTTAAAGCAATGCGTGGAGACAAAATTGGTACTAAACTCGGAGAAGTGCCAATTTATGGTTGAAGAAGGAATAATCTTGGGGTATATGGTCTCTGCGAGGGGATTAGAGGTTGATAGAGCAAAGTTGGAAACAATTGAAAATCTTCCACCACCAACTACAGTCAAGGGAATCTGCAGCTTTCTAGGACATGCGGGATTTTAATGAAGGTTCATTAAAGATTTCTCTAAGATTGCAAAACCATTGTGTAGTCTCTTTGAGGAAGATTCAATTTTCAAGTTTGATGATTATTGTAAGTCAGCATTTAAGCAATTGAAGAAAAAGTTGACTACAACTCCAGTTATCATCACACTGGATTGGAATATGCCTTTTAGTTAATGTGCGATGCAAACGACTATGTGGTAGGGGTGGTTCTAGGTCAACGCTGAGAGAAGATCTTTTATGCCATATACTATGCAAGTAAAACCCTTACAGATACACAAATGAACTACACAACTACAGAAAATGAGTTACTTGCAGTAGTATATGCCTTTGACAAAATCTAAGCATATTTGATTGCGACAAAGGTGGTGGTTCACACGGATCATTCAACAATTTGATATTTAATTTCGAAGAAGGATGCTAAGCCGCGACTTATTAGCTGGATCCTACTCCTACATTAATTTGATTTGGAAATAAAAGATAGAAAGGGGACAGAGAATCAAGTTGCAGATCATCTTTCAAGGTTAGAAAATTCGGACAAAGACGAGGTAGATAAGTGTTTAATCAACGAGTTATTTTCGGATGAGTAGTTGTTTGGAGTCTACAGAATTTCCATAGTATGCAGATTTTGCCAACTATTTGGTGAGCCAAGTCTTTCCCCCTGATTTGACAAATCAGCAAAAGAAGAAGTTCTTACATGACGTCAAGTGGCACATGTGGGACGAGCCGTATCTATTCAAATAGTGCGCAGATAAAATGATTCGTTGATGCGTGCCATATAGAAAAGTAAAGAATATACTACACGAGTGTCATTCGTCTGCATACGGGGGACATTATGGAAGTGAAAGAACAGTGGCCAAAGTTCTTCAAGCAGGGTTCTATTGGCCTACAATATTTAAGGATGCCCACCAGTTCGTGAAAAGTTGTGATAGATGTCAAAGGGTGGGTAACATATCGAAGCGAAATGAGATGCCAATACAAACTATCATCGAAGTGGAAATTTTTGACGTATGGGGAATGGATTTTATGGGGCCCTTTCCTTCATCTTTCAATAATTAGTATATCTTGCTTGCGGTTGAGTATGTGTCAAAATGGGTTGAAGACGTAGCACTCCCCACAATGATGCCAAAGTGGTTCTCAAGTTCTTGCACAAGAATATTTTTTCCGGATTTGGCACGCCAAGAGCTATTATAAGTGATGAGGGTAGTCACTTCTACAATAGATCGTTTACAGCTCTTTTGGCAAAATATGGGGTCAACCATAAGGTGGCTACAACATATCACCCCCAAACAAGTGAGCAAGCTGAGGTTTCAAACAGGGAAGTGCAAAAAATATTGGAGAAGGTAGTAAACCCAAACAGAAAAGACTGGTCTCTCAAATTGGATGACGTATTATGGGCTTACGGGATAACTTACAAGACGCCAATTGAGATGTCACCATATCAGTTAGTTTACGGGAAAGCATGTCACCTCCCGATGGAGTTACAACATAAAGCCTATTGGGTAATTTAGAAGCTCAATTTCGATCAAACATCTGCGGGAGAAAAGTGGCTACTTCAATTGAATGAACTTGATGAATTCAGATTACAAGCCTATGAGAACTCAAAGTTGTACAAAGAAAAGGTTAAGAGGTGGCACGACCAGAAAATCATGCAAATAACGTTCGAACCGGGGCAGTCAGTACTATTGTTCAATTCAAGATTGAGATTATTTCCCGAAAAGATCAAATCTAGATGGTCGGGTCCATTTATTATCAAAAGGGTTTTCCCACATGGTGCCGTTCAACTATACAGTAGAAATCCATTGGAGACATTTAAAGTCAACGGTCATCGGCTGAAACATTATTGGGGTGGGGACTCCAACACAGATGTCATCATAATCACACTTGTCGACGCGCTATGAACATGGAGTAGTTAGGTTGAAAGACTTAAAATCAAGCGCTAATTGGGAGGCAACCCAATTTTACTTTTATTTTTAGAATTTGAAAGCATGTTAATTAATTTATAGTTTAGATTATAAGTTTAGTTTAATGTAAGTTTATTTCGCTTTACTAGGTTTGTAGACACTTAAAATTTTCTGCATACCTGTTATTAACATTGCAGGAGGGCAGAATCGTCTTTCAGAGATAATCCTGGAGGACAGCTCAACTCATTCCCGGAAATACCACTAAAAGTTTTAAACTCCATCCTGGAAATAACACCGGAAGTTTCAGTTCCAACCTCAGAGATAACCTCGAGGTATGTAGTTCCAATACCAGAAATCACACCGTAGAAGGCCGTTTCATCTCGGAGATAACCCCGAGATACTCAGTCTCAGTCCCGGAAACAACACCGAGAAAGACAATGTCAACTTTGGAGATAACCCCAAGGAGTGTAGTTGCAATTCTGGACATAACCCCAGAAATTCTCGTTTCAACCTATGCAGTCAGCTTCAACCTCGGGACTCACACCGAGGTACTCAGCTCCAAACTCGGAGATAACCCAAGGAGGTCAGGCACACATCAGAGATAACCCTAAGGACGTCCAGTACTTGCAGCAGCCCAATCTCATAGAAAACCTTGAGCAACGACTGCTTTATCAGCCCAAACCAGAGATAACCAAAGTGAGGGGAAAATCATCATTTTTCCACCTCGATCCCACATTGCACCATCTCAACACAACAATTCAACATACATTCTACACATCAATGTCCCATAAGAGCCAAGGAGTTCCAATCCCGAGTGACTACTATGCAAGGCAGCACACCGGATAAAATTTAAAGCTTGAAGACCAAGGGCATGGTCCCATCTTCCTGACTTCTGACAACATCTAATCCCATGTCATGGCATAGCTCTCGACAACAACACTTCGTAAAAGGTTTTATACACCTCAATCGGAGGCTTGAATTGAAGTTCTGTAAGTTCGATCCGACATCATGTTTCACCCATGCATATACTATGAGACGACGTGACCCGTAGAGCCCGGGGCAGCCCGGGCAGTCGTAGGTACATCTGCGGCTACCACAAGTGTACCTACGGCTCCCCCCTCTATAAATAGAGGGCTTGGGGTGACCATATTTCAAGAGAAAATGGCGAGGAAGCCCTGTCTAATTTACTTTGTACACACCCTAAATTGAGTGCTTTCTCATTTTAAACACTTGTGAGCTTATATTCAGTCATATTTTTATCGGTGGGAGTCGAGTGTTCATCTTTTTAAAGCTATAGAAGTCTTTTTTGGCAGTCCACTGTAAGCCTTCTTACACACTTTAAAGCCTTTCTCTTCATCTTTCCACAAACCGTTCTTAGCATTGAGAGTCATGTTGTGTGTGTATGCCTGGACTTCGATCTATGGCTTTCTTTTTTGTCTGTATATTATAGACACTCGAAATTTTTTGCACACCTATTACTAAAGTTTTAAGAGGTCAGATTCGTCTTTCGGAGATAACCCTGGAAGACAGCTCATATCCATTACGGATACCAATTAGGAAGTTCGGGATCTCAACCTTTAACACACACCAGGAGTATCAGTTCCAACCTCAGAGATAACCCCAAGTTTCATCCTTGGAGATAACCCCAAGGAATGCCGTTCCAGTTCTTGCCATAACCCCAAAAATGATTATTTCAAATGCATGCAATCAGCTTCAAACTTGGAACTCCCGTCGAGGCACTCATTCCAAAGACCCGAAGATAACACCGGGAAGACAGGCAGACTAAAAGATGATCCTGAGGAATTTAAAAACTTGCAGCAGTCCAACCTCAGAGATAACCCTGAGCAACGTCTGCTTTATCAGCCCAAACCGGAGATAACCCCGGTGAGGGGAAAAATCTTCATCTTGCCACCTTAAACCCACATCGCGCTGTCTCAACATCTCATAGATACATTTCTACATAACAATGTCCCACAAGAGCCAACGAATTCCAATCCTGAGTGACTATTACGCAGGGCAGCACACCGGATAGAATTTGAAGCTTGAAGTCCATGGGCATGGTCTCCTCTTCCTGACTTCGTACAACCTCTAATCCCATGTCATTTCATAACTCTCGACAATGGTAGTCCAAAACAGGTCTTGTACACCTCAATCGGATGCTCGGATTGAATTTCTGCAAGTTTGAGTGGACATCACAGTGTACAAGTGCACGTACTTCGAGATGGCAGGACCTACGGAGCCCGGGGCACCCCGGGCAACCGCAGGTGCATTTGCAACTACCGTAGGTACACCTACGACCACCAGCTCTATAAATATAGGGCTTGGGGTGGCCATAATTCAAGAGGAAAAGGCGATGAAACCCTGTCAAATTTGCTTTGTAAACACCCCATATTGAGTGCTTTCTCATTTGAAACACTTGTTAGCTCACATATAGCTATATTTTTACCGGTGGGAGCTGAGTGTTCATCCACTTAGAGTCATAGAAGTCTTCTTTGGTAGCCCACTTTAAGCCTTCTTACACTCTATAAAGCCTTTCTCTTCATCTTTGCACACATTATTCTTCACATTAAGAGTCGTGTTGCGTACGTATGCCCGAACTTCGATCCGTGGTTTTCATTTACGTCATATATATATTATATATATATATATTTATATATGGACTAACATTATCGAGTTATGCCTCGATTGAGCCTAGACTTACATTTGAGCGTTTATATATATATATATATATATATATATATATATATATATATATATATGAACTCATTGTCGAATTATATCGATGAGCCTGAATTTTACATCAGGTGCGTTTACTACTTTTATATATTTTTATAGCGACAATTATTTGAAATGATAAACCGAGTAGAGATTGAGAAACATCCTGTCGTTTACCACTTATATATATATATATATATATATATATATATATATATATATTTCTATCGTGTCCGGAGTTTACTTCGTGGCCTTTTATTACTTTATTTACATTTTGTCTCGCCTGGAGTTTACTTCGTGATGGTTGATTGTTTTTACTGCTTTCTTTACATTTAGTCCCGCCTGGAGTTTACTTCGTGGCGGTTGATCGCATTTATTGCTTTATTTACATTTCTGATCCCCCATGGAGGTGCTTCGTGGTGGTTGATCATGTCTATATATACATATTTACCGCTTTTATATATTTACATTTCTGATCCCCCATGGAGGTGCTTCGTGGTGGTTGATCATGTCTGTATATATATATTTATAGCTTATATATATATATATATATATATATATATATATATATAACTACTTACTATTTTTCATATAAATTGTGGCATCATGTGAGCCTAGGAATCATGTGATCATGATTGATTCTTGAATCTAGATTGATTCCGTGATGGACATTTTCAGCTGTAAGCAACTTGTAAATTATTCACGGTGTTTGAATTTCCTTAGATGGCTTTCATTACCATGAGGAGTTTGGCACTACTATGTATTATTTTCTCGAAGATGCTTCGCATCTCAAAAATAAAAGAAATCAATCCAAACATTTAATAATAAAAATGGAAGTATGAAAAGGTCTCAATTACTATTGCACAGGGTTTGAAAAACCACTTTTACAAAACCTCACTGCTATATCCTGTTTAAAACTGAATTTTTCATATAAATTCAATCCCTTTGTATATAGGTGCGAACGAGGCCTCACACTACTTTCAAATAAATTGCACATTGATCCACACACACACACACACACACACATTCATATAAAAGTTTTTTGAAAAGTGGCGGTCACCGTGGTAGCACGGATGTCGGGGGGTGCCTAACACCTTCCCTCCGCATAATCAAGCCCCAGAAACCCAAATGAATCTCGGTTTCACATATCTGTTTTTACAGTGTCATATCACTTGGTCAATGTGCAAACCTTTTCTCAGTTGCGTTGGTGCAACCAGTTAAAAAACACCAACTGGCGACTCTTAAAAGTCAAATCGTCTGTAACGCCCCGAAATTCTGTCTATCTTCACACCCGGATTTCGTACATCACGATCCCATCTTCTTCCAAACATACATCAATATATACTGAAATATAACAACATACACTCTCAAATCCAAGGTTCTAAAAACCATATAACCTTTTTCATTACAAATAATGATAAATACATTATTCGTTTCATTTTACAAGAGTGACTTTTATCCACCACCAAGGATAAATAACAGTTTCTTAAACTAGTCTATAGTTCAATTTCATATTTCTATATTACAAGTCTTCGCTCAATCTTCTCGCTCATCCACAATCTGAATGGTACTTCATCTAGATACCGTCAGCTTGATCTTTACGGGATCCTTAAGTTCTTCTAACATTGTTCGCTGAAAATGTTTTTCATTTAAAGTAAGTGTGAGCATTTAATTGCCCAGCAAGTCATCACAGTTGAACAAACATCTTCAAGAATTCAAACATTCTTTTAAGACTTCAATAACCGAACAAAGGTTATGAAGCAGCTTGAATAATAGGAATAATCTCGATTCCTATCATTTTAAAACAATATTCACTTTCATTTTAAAATACTTTCATTCTTCTACCTTTTTCATACATATTCTGTCTGGCTAGAATCATTAGCACATACTTATCAATAACGGATCATGTATAAACAGAGCATTCTCTTATTGAACAATTAAATCACAGAACAGTTCATTTCATAGAAACACCAAAGTGTTCACATTATGGCTCATGGCCTCATACGTTCTACCACCTTGTACAAATATCGCACATTAGCACATAGACGGAACTTCTCAAGTTCAACATCTGAGAAGTTTAAGAAACTAGCATTCATTTGAAATATGAATGAAGTTAGGAAACTTGCCTTACGCCCAGCTACAGCTTACGCCGAACTGTTCATTTCAATTCCTATGTAGCACATAAGAAAAAAAAACAACATATACACTAATTAGTCATGCATATTTGACTTATGCATTAGTTTACTTAACTTTACTTCTTAGGGTTCGCGTTCTTGCAACCTAAGTTTACGCAATCACTTTCACTACCGTTCTACGGCTTCATGACATACGGAGATGTCTTACTTATACGTTCATCATCTTTGATGTTTTTCATTTTATCTTCTTCTTATTACTTCTCTAAGACTCAGCACACATCGCTTCTTTTCTAGTAGTCTATATGGTACTCTGAGTGGTTTCCCACAAACAACCAACAAACAAGTTCCCATCTCTAAATACACCTTGCCCATAATGATGAGTTAGATCGATTGCCGCTTTTGTATATACCTTCGCTAACTGAAGGAATTGTTTAGCCCAGCTCCCATATGTCAACCATCAAAGGTTACGATTGTACTACAACTTAACTTATCTTAACTTATACGAACTATTAAACTATATGTTTGTTAAGTTAATTTCTCATTCCTTATGGCTTCCTGGAAACTAAATGCCACACCTCAGTATTCACTCTTTATCGTCTAAGTCATACAGTCTTTTGTATACTCAGAGCGATCATTGCCTTTAATCCTTAACTCGGCTTTGTTACGTTAAATGTTATTATCTTTAATTCAACTTCTTTACCGTTCATAGTTTAATCACTGATCTTCATCATCTTACGGTCAAACCATACACGGGGTGTAGGTTCTATCCATTTTATATTTGCGTACCCTCAACCTTCACGTCGGTTAAAGTCTTCAATGCATACATTTTATTCTAACGTTCTCATCCGACTCACATTCGGCTTTCATTAATTTTATTATCGTTCATTACGGCTTTCTTAATACCATTAATATCTTACTTATTACTTTCGTTATCCATTACTTGAACCCCATGTTCATTAGTCATTCTTAATGTCCAAGCCATACCGTTCGTTGTATGCTAAGACCGCTCGGTTATCGCAACAGCGTTGCGTTACAGCATCTATACACTTTACACTTATCTTTCACTATCATGACATAACATCAAAATGTTATTCATTACCCTCGCCACTTAACGTTTAAGGAATCACAACCATAGCAATCCTCCACGTTCGTTTATCATAACTACGGTCCCCGAATATCGGTTCCGTAATCTGCGTTTATATTCTTTCTCTTTTACTCTCATATAATCTTTTCGTTCGACCTTCATTAAAGGTTTAATTCACTAAATTAAGTGTTACATTTGATGAATCTTATGTTCTTTATCTTCCCATACGTTTCCCCCAAGAGTTGAGCAGTTAAAAGCTATTCTCCGGCTTTTTCCCTACTAATGGCGCCATACTGCAAAGACCACTCTCCTTTACATCTCTCGTGCCACGACGCGATTTTGCGATGAGCGACTCTCTACAGTGCAGCGTTGCGGCGCCACCTTACAAAGGCATGGTATGGGCAGTATGGACTCAAGCCCTAATTCTTGATAATTTCTTCTAAGTGTTAACTTCATTATAACTCGGAATGAGGTCATTCCAAAGCCATTCTCTTTCTTATCTTATGTACTTCAATACCCCCAGACAGAACTTCATTCTGAATCCGTTAACGTGCCATTCGATTGGCTTGATCTTCACCCTTCGTTCGTTTTATATTTTTAACGCTCTTCGTTTGTTCGTCCGTAATTCGGTCATCCGAACTCGGAATTCATTCGTTCTTGAGTCCACGACTCAAGTTTTCTATGTTTTCTTATATTCTTATGAAACCCTACACGTTCGGGTTCATTTACTAACTTTCTAATTCTCGTTTGTCTTTTACAAAAATTTTGCCATAACTTCGTTATAGCTAAGTTTTAATCTGTTCTTCATGAACGTTTCTACCATTCCTAACCAAGCAATATGCATCTAACTTATAAGCGATGGTTTTAAACTTGTCCATCAATAACGATTATCCTATGATGGTTTTAAATTTGTCCATCAACAAAGTTCTTCGTGTTCTTCGCGTGTTCTTCGTGTTCTTCGTTCGTTCTTCGTTTTAATCGATATTTTTGGATTACGATTTCACTTTTTATTGGAATTTGATGTTATAGAACATTATTCCTTAATTATTTCACCAACTTATTTATATAATCCACTCGGATCATTCTAATTCATTACAAATCTTATACTTTCTTAAGAAATTTATTTACTAAACTTCAAATTCTTATTTTCATTATTTCTCATGATTTCAACCATATGAAATCATCCCTAACATCATATACTTCTTATTCTCCTTAAGTTATGTTTTAAACATATAAAACTTAAAGAAAATCTAACATAGAAGTTAGGTTGTAATACATTTCCTCTTTATTTTTCTTCCGCTAGACAAAAACCGACGATTTGCTAGCTTTTCCATTTCACGAACATTTTCGATCCGAACATTTATGCTCATGCTCTTCCTTCTCCCTCTCCATCCGAATTCTCTCTCTCTCTAGTGTAGGATTTTTCAAAATCTCATTTAAATGAAATCTAGCTTCCTATTTATAGATTTTCCAAAGCTAGGGCAAAATAGTCATTTCACCCCTAACCTCCTTACTATTCACACCTCCATACTATTCATTACTTAAGTGTTAAGTTAATTTAGCCCTTAATTCTACTTAGCCTTTAAGTTACGTGGTTCCGTCTTTCGGGTTTTCGTCCGACAGTTTTAAAAACTGCGATTCTCGGAATCCAAATATTTTTGGATATTTCGTTTTTCCTTTACCGATTAACTTTAACTTATTCTTCGAATTTCCGAAAAACTGAAAAACAATTTTTGGCGTTGAGCGTTTTTCTTCACGTTTTACCCCAACGTAGTTAAATGAGTGAAAAGTACACAACAGTACTTTTCGTCGTTTTTATTTTTTCCGATTTCTACACGTTTTTTGAGAAAAACTTTTATCGGCTTACTTAACTTTTCATGACATATTATTGGCAAATCTTTCGATGGAATGTCATTTCGACATACCAAACTCTCAGAACGGCTTAGGTTATTCAAACCCTAACCCTTAGGTTTTGTCGGGTGAATAATGCCTATTTCGTCTTTTTCCCAAGAAATATTTTTGTTCCCGGAAATTTTTTATTTTTATCTTGAAAATTCTTACTCGTTCAACCTAGCTCGTAGCCAGAGTCCTCCCGACTTATAATCATCATAGGTTCTAGAACGATTAATAAACACATAGCACATAATATTATTAATAAAAATTCATTTTATTAATAACTATTTCTTTAAACTTAAATTCTGGAAAAATCCAAATTTCTGGGTCGTTACATCGTCGACATATACATGTCGGACCTTTTTCACTTGTTTTTTCAAACAAATCTCACAAAACATGAGAACACCAAAGAACAAGAACATAAAAGGGACAAATAAAAATCCCGACGTCGACAAGTGGCACTCTGTTGGGGACTCCATTAAGAGGGCTTAAACCGCTACTACAAGCTTTTCAAAATTGTTATATGCTTGTGTGTGGATGTTGTATTTACATTTATAATGAATGTGTACGAATGCATTTATTTACTGCACTGCAATATATCTATTTGTGATATTAGTTCTTCCACATGTCATCATTTTCATAAACGGTGAGACACGTTGTATGTGAATGTATGTTGTGTGGTTCCTCCACCAGGAGGCTATCTTGTCGGTGTTTGATTATTTGACTCGTAGGGAGACTAATTCCAACAAGGATCAAGAAAGGCACCACCCAGATTCGCTCTAGTTGAAAGACCGGATTAACTTCCCGTCAAATAGATTGCGATGATCTGGGAATCTTCATGCCAAAAAGCCACGAGAGTAAACCTAAGATAGGTCAACCTCTAATAAACCAAACGTGAAGGAAAGTCTCTTCATGCTTTCCATTTTTGATTACTTGTAAAAGCATTTACTTGTAAATATCATTTCATGTCAATCCATCGTAATAGAAAATATGAAGAAATATGTGCCCATGCATATTTGAAATTAGCATGCTATTCTATATTACAAAATAGCTAACATCCGTTCGGCAGGATAATATTCCTAACACGGATACCTCACATAGCATGTAACATTTACATTATCCCTAAGACTAAACTACATAAGTTTTTTGCAGGGAAATAATTGGGCCTGTTACCCGCTCAAAATCAAAAAAGTTCGCGAGCCTACAACCAATCATGTCTTCTTCTGACCATTCTAATTCTGTTTCTCGAGAAAAATTTGACGGATTAAGTAAAAAAATTACAGATTTGGTTGTTCTGCTTAAAGAATTGCATCAGTCTACTTAGGGCCCAAAGATGCCTACACAAACAAAATCCTCTGCACAAGGAGGAATTCAAGGTTTGGATAAAAAAAATCTGGAACCTCAGTTGGATATGACCAACAAAGACCCTGAAAACACCCATCTCAAAGGAGATCCAGACACCGGTGATATACGGAATAAGGTCTTTCAAATGGAAGAAACCATCCATTCTCTCAAGGGGATTGGAACACATGGGAGTGTTTCATATACTGACCTTTGCATATTCCCTGGTGTTCATTATCTAGAGATATTTAAAACCCTTGACTTTGAAAAGTATGATGGATTAGGGGATCCTTACACACATTTAAAGGTGTTCATTGGAGAACTTCGATCTTATACAGAAAATGAGAAGCTCAGGATGCAGCTATTTCAGAAGAGTCTGACTGGAGAAGCCCGTTCATGGTATACCAGATTAGACAACTCAAAGATCCATAGTTGGGAAGAGCTAGCTCACGCCTTCCTTACTCAGTACAGCTTCCAGTCTCAGATGGCTCCTGACCGGTATTAGATTACCAAGGTCAAGAAACAGTCTAATGAGTCTTTCAGAAAGTATGCTCAAAGGTGGAAGTTCCTCGCTGCTCAAGTTATTCCCTCTATAACGGAATCAGAAATGGTCGTGACTTTTATAGACATACAAGAAGCTCTTTTCTATGAGAGAGTCTTAGCTGGTATTTGCAAACCATTTCCTAAAATGATCAAACATGGAGAGATGGCTGAGATGGGGTTGAAGTCAAGAAAGATTCAAGACCTAGTCGCTCTTAAGGTGGTTGCTGAGCACATCCAGTCCGGAACATATGGAAACAACCCCCGGAGGGTCCATAAAAAGAAAGAGGAGGATGTTTCCTTGATATTATAAGGTCAAAAAGACAGTCATAATATTCATATACATAGGAGAAACTACTCCCCTTTTCAAGCACAATCTTCAAACCCTCCATTGCCTAAAGGTGGAGAAGCAACGCGCCATCAAATGTTCACACCCTTAGAGGACTCATTCGAGAATATTCTTGCTCTTCTGACTACTCAGAAGAAAATCACGCATCTTCTTCCACCAGCCAACCCTAATGGGAGGGGTTTCAATGCTACTCGGAAGTGTGCTTATCATTCTGGGGCACCTGGACATGATACTCAAGATTGTTGGGCCATGAAACACAAGATCCAAGATTTAATAGACAACGGTGAGATCGTGGTTACCAAACCAGATCAACCTCATGTGCAAGACAACCCTCTTCCTCAACATAAAGAAGAAGAGGTCAATATGATTAGTTAGAGCAGTAGATAGAGTAACAATTTTAATGATAAATCATCCCAGACCATCATAGATAGTGTTGACAGATGGGATTACGCAAAGTTCCAATTTGCTATGAAACAAAAGATGAAAGCTCTTTATAAGCAAGTTGAACAATTGGCATAACTGATGATCCATCAGCATCAAGTCACACGCTAGTTAGTAAGCCAGGAGCATGCATGTCTCATTCCTTTTGTTATGAATACTCCATCATCCCTTTAGAAAGTGATGCACTGGAGGACAAGGTTGCGAAGAGAGCTGGTGCTAAAGCCCGTCGGGAGATTGCTAATAGAAGGGAATTTACATACCTAGGCCAACCTATGGAGGAGATATTTTAATGCTAATCAACAAAGGAATAATCACCTCCCTTATACCTCCAATTAATCCCTGTTCAAGACGGTTCAACTCTGATGGAGTATGTCAATATCATTCACATTCTCGTGGTCACAGCACAGAAAAATGTTGGGCACTCCTCCACCTTATTCAGAATCTAATTGACAGCGGTGTCCTGCAGTTGGCAGACGATGACACGGTGCTACCCGAGAGTAGGAATACCTGTCCTACCAAATGGAAGGGATTAGTAGCAGTTATATCTGCTGAGGCTGATGAGACTGTCAAACCATTCACAATACAAGCAATTCAACTCAAAGGAGCTAACAATCCTTTTGAAAGTGGTTGCACCAGAGCCAATTTCTTTACCCTTCAGACCACAGTATTCTGTTGTCAGCCTGTAAAAAGTCCCATGGAATTATGGAGAAGCTGAAGGATCACGTCTCATACTACTGCTACAGTGTTGAAGGAAAATCCATTGTATCTTCCTCAAAGGGTAATGAAGTCTGCCATCAAAGCAAAGGGGAAGATTACCATGGAGAAGATTGAGAAATTCCACCGTACTATGGGCCATAATGAAGCCAAGGTAGTTTCAAGCATAAGAGAAGCTCCACATCAAATCTCAATACTGGACTTGGTTTTCTCTTCCGAGGATCACAAGAAGATTTTATTGAAGGTTTTGGAAGAAGCCTACTTACCAAAATCAGTGGATGTAGAAAAAATTCAACATCTGGTTGATCACATTTTTAACAACAATGTGATATCTTTCACTGATGATGACATACCACTCTAAGGGACCGGTCATTGCAAGCCATTGCAGATTACAGTTTTGTCCTCCGGGTATATGTTAGCTGGAGTTTTTATAGATGAAGGATCGTCTTTGAATATTTTTCCATATGCCACTTTGGTGAAGATGAACGTCAATCTCAAGCGAATCCAAAGTAGCCACACGGTTATCAAAGCTTTTGATGGATCCAGATGAAATTCTATCGGAGAGATTGAGCTGCCAATTGAGATTGGTCCTCATACATTTTGCATATCTTTTCACGTCCTCAAGATATATTCAGGATACAACCTGCTATTGGGGAGACCATGGATCCACATGGCTGGAGCCATCCATTCTAAACTTCATCAACAACTTAAATACATTGTCAACAATAGCGTAGTCAGTCACTTTGTCGATCTTTGGTAATATATCTACGAAGGAGAGGCGAACCACTCATCAGCTTCAATTCAAAAGTTGAACCGACCAGTTTTCATACTTAATTTGGAAGTGAGCAACACGCAATACCATCCTATTGGAGCACCACTTCCCGTACCCAAGATTTCTACCGAAATGATGGCAGCTACACAAGAAATGATGTCATTGGGTCATCAGCCTAAACAAGGGATGGGTAAAAATTATTAGGGTATTAAGCACCAAATTCAAATGTCCAGTCAAACCAGGATAGCCGTACTACGCTATTCTTCCTATTCTAGTCATAGGAATCCTCATAAGCACAAGCAGATTCCTTAAGCTTCTGCCACACGACGATTATCTCCACCTACAACTCCTGAGCCTATACAGTCTCCAGTAAAGGTGTCAGCCCATATTATGGCTATGCTATTTCACAAACTAATACCGGTTAAAACAAAAGAAGTCCTGATTCCTGATCCCAAAGTGGAAGAGAGGAAACGAAAATGTAAACAAGACATCGCCCTGATGATGTTAGGCATACGCATCATTGTTCATGATGAGCATACAAACAGATACACCCCAGATGATGATTGCCCAGATGTTATGGTCATCATTCGGGAGAAGGAGGACGATGATAGCCCCTCCATCACTGCAGTCCATCAGGACTTTACCCTCGACAATTGGAGCATCACTCCATGCATTGGTCGACGAGGGTGAAATGTGGAGAAAATCACTCTGCCCTGTACATAACTTTAATTGCTTACTTTTCTGTACAATATTAGCAGTTATTTTATTAGTACGTGTTGACACTTTGAATGATTAAGCAGTTTCATATATTAAGTGAAAGCATATTTTGTTTCAGGACTCTGAATTTAGATGTGCCTGTACTTGCTGATGAGGTGCCTTTTCTCCACAAGGACTATAACTTTGATGAAAAGTTGGACTCAGACTTGATGGAAATAAAAGAAGACATTGAGATACCTCAGGAGATCAAAGAATGGGTCAAAGACAAACCTAAACCCAACCTTGATCAAACCTCTTCTTTAAATATTGGAAACTTAGAAAGCCCTAAGTTAATCCAGATTGGTTTAGACCTTACCCCAAACCAACAGAATGACATGGTTACATTACTAAATTAATTCCAGGATGTGTTTGCATGGTCTCATGAAGACATGGTGGGTTTGTCGACTGACATTGTCCTTCATCGCCTTCCCATTAAAGAGGGATTTAAGCCAGTTAGGCAGAAGCTCAGGCAATTGAAACCTGAGTGGAGTTTAAAGGTGAAAGAAGAAATTGTGAAATAATTTTAAGCTGGCATTATCATGGTGTCTACATATCCTGAATGGATATCCAACATAGTTCCCATGTCTAAACCGGGAGGAAAGGTACGAGTTTGCGTAGATTACCTGGATCTGAACAAAGCTTTCCTTAAAGATAGATTTCCCGTACCCTTTATCCATATTCTTATTGACAATACTACTCAATACGACATGTACTCCTTTGTGGATTGCTTCGCGGGGTAACATCAAATTATGGTCGTTGAGGAGGATCGTGAGAAAACTACTTTCATCAGGCCTTGGGGAACCTTTTGTTATAGACGGTTGTCATTTGGCCTCATCAATGCTAAAGCAACCTATCAACGAGCTATGATGGCTCTTTTCCACAACTTAATGCACAAGGAGATAGAGATCTACGTGGATGACATCATTGTCAAGTCCCGAAGGGAAGAAGACCACTTAGAGCCTCTCAGAAATCTTTTTAACAGGTTGCGTAAGTACAACTTGAAGTTGAATCCAGCCAAATGCGCCTTTGGTGTTAAATCAGGCAAATTACTAGGTTTCTTAGTCAGCCACAAAGGAATTGAGCTAGATCCCACCTAAATCCAGGCCATCAAAGAAATGCCCATTCCTCAGACAGAGAAGGAAATATGGGGATTTTTGGGAAGAATCAACTTCATTACCAGGTTTATTTCTCAACTCACAGCAACCTGTGAGCCCATTTTCAAGCTATTAAGGAAGAACTCCTTCATGAAATGGAACGATGAGTGTCAAAAAGTCTTCCTTATAATTAAAGAGCAGCTGGTTAACACTCCTGTTTTGGTACCACCCAGGGATAGTGTTCCCCTTTTCATGTACCTATCCATTAATGACAATGCCATAGGTTGCATGCTGGGACAGAAAGACAATAGAGGCCAAGAACAAGTTATCTATTACTGTGACAACCCAAAAATTATAAAATCTTGAATGATTAGAATAAAGGTTAAAGAATAAAACCTAGAAGAGAATTTGAGGATTTATTTAAATTTTTTAAGAAGAACCTATATGGTTTCTTAATTGAATGAGAATAAAAAAATATGGGTTTCAAAATTCCAAAACCCTAGAAATGAAATGATATATATTTGAATGAATATCAAGAATAAGGTATTATGATACCTATTAAATTTGATGTGAATTGAATAGTGTAAGAAATGTTATATTAATACATGTGGAATTTTATTAACGAAATAAGATTTCACATGAAGAAAAGTTATGAGGTTAAACGAAGATGAGTATATGTATAGAAATATATATATATATATACTTAGTAAGGTGTTATACATATTTTAGCAAGAGGAATAATGAATTAAGTTAATGATATAAGGATCAAGATAAAACTATGTTAGTAATTAACATAGCTTGAATGTGGGCCTTGATTGGCAAATAAGAAGATAAATAAGTTTAAATTTATTAGCTAATATGATTAGCAATAAAAATGGCGTAAGATAAAACTCAAAATTTAATTTAGAGATAGAATTTTGAAACACAGACTGCTCGATTGCATCCGGAACGTCAAGTTTAGTCAAAAAGGACAGTAAACACAAAATGTGTAAAGGTTGACTTTTGGTCAAAGTCAACAGTTGTTTTTTTTGGGAAAAAGTCAAAATTAGTGTGAGAAGTGCAATATGTTATGATTATGTAAATTATGTGTGTGATTAGATAAATATACATTATATAATGTGTTTACATTTATTTTGTATGTAAAAGTGAAATAAGAATTAAGTTATATAACTTAATATATATATTAGGTGTGATAATTAAATAACCTAAGAGGTTATAATATGGGAGAATATTAGTATATATATTAAGAGATTTATTTTATATATCTCAAATAATTAATTTTATAACCAAGTCTAATTGGTTTATAAAATTAAATAAAAACATAAGTAAGGAAATTATTTTCAAGTGTGAGAAATAAAATCCCTAATTAAATGATTAGGGTAAAATAGAATTAAAAGTATTGGACTATAATGATATCATAGCCCAATAATTTAATTAGAGTTCAAGTGAATTAAAATTTAATGGACTAAGGAAGTTATATTATTTAAAAAGCCCAATTATATTTTAGTGTGGGATTTGTAGATAAAATTAATTCAAGGGAAATTAGTTTATTAAATTAGCCCAAGAGGCCATGTATAAGATAAATATAGTAATGACCCAATTGAATTAATGGGGAAGCCCAAGTTCAATTTTGTAAGCAAGCATGATAATAAAAGTATAAGCCCAATTTTAATTAATAAGTGACCCAATTTTTGACCCACTTAAGGAGGGACTATTTAGTTATTTGTTAAGTAAATTAACAATTAAAATAAAAATAAGATTTGGATGATATTGATGTCATGTGACCGAAATTATGGAGAGAAGAGGAGATGGGTGTAATGTAATAATTACCTTATCTTTAGTTAATGGTTTACTTTATGGGGTGTCACATTATTATTGGGCCACCACATGAGCTTATCCAAGTATGTAATAATGAGAGAGAGATATAAGGATTTGGAAGATATTATGGGCCAAATGGTCGGTTAAAAAAGAGAGAGAGAGGGGTGGCTAGTATAAGAGATAAGAAAGAGAGAGAAAGAGAAAAAGCAAAAGGAAAAGAAACAGAAAGAGAAAAAAAGAGGGAGGAAGTGGCCGAAGCCATGAGAGAAGGAATAAGAAGAGAAATTCTCCATGAAGAGAAGAAGAAGAACAACAAGTTATAAAATTATTTTCTTAAGCTTTCCTCTAAATTATTTTTTTATAATTTGATGAAAGGGGGTTTTGATTTGGAAGTTCAAACCCCTATAATCTATGTGTTTTTCATGGATTGAAGTATGGATCTACCCATATTGGGTGTTGATTTGGTTGGAATCAAAAGAAAAGAAAAAGTAATTTTTCTAGTTTTGAAAACCCTAACTTTTAGGTGCTTTGAATGTTTACTGTTTTTGATCTATGCATTCTTTTGTCGATCCATAAAAGAGAAGTGCTAGATATATGTGTTGAATAGTAAACCCAAGTGGTAGAACTCAAAAAAATCATGTTTCTAAACGTCGCGGTGTGGATTTTTATGAAAACAATCCCGTTTTCTTAAAACTATTTTGGATCAGTCTGAAATGGGGGTAATTTGGTCCACTTTTTCTGCTTTAAAAATTCTGGAAAAATTTGGAGTGTTAATATCAGAAGATATGAAGGCTGTGTAAAAATTTGAGAATTTTTGGCCATACGGTTTGAGAGTTATGGATTTTACGGTGAAAGGCTATTTTTATGAAACCACCCGAATAATTCTCTGTGTATAAGTCCAAAAATTAGAAAACGTTTACTGGAAGTACATGTGTATAACAGGAACATACTGTAAAAATTTTAGAATTTTTGGAGTTAATGTCGATTTATGAAAAATCTGAGAATATTTGGCTATTATGGACTATTTAAATATAGTACATGGATTTTAAAAATTCCAGGAAAAATATATGTTCAATATGGAACTATATTCTGTCAAATCTCAGAAAAGAAATATTTTTGGGACTGATTTGATATTTTTCATCTAAATAATGATAAATGGATAAATGGATTTAATTAAATATATGATGTCCAAAAATATGAAAAATATGATTTATGACTTGAGACCCTTGAGCATGGCTTATGCAAATTTTTGATGAAGTTTTGGGTTGGGTGTAAAGTGTTGTGATGTTTATTGCATTTTAGAATGTTTAATGAGTTAATTAAGGAAATGAAAACAATTGAACTAAATTGTTTATTAATGTGATTAATGACTTAAATTATTTTTTTATATGACTAATAATATTGGATTAAGATATTTTTAGTAGTATTTGACTGGAATGTTATTAAAAGGTTAATAACCTTAGCGTAAAATATTATTACATAATTAAAAATATTCGACGGGAGTTATGCTTGTCATAAACTAAAATAAGAATTCAGGGTGCTGAATTGGATTTTGGATTGCTGAAATGGTTTCAGTCTACTGAAATATTTTGTGGTCTGCTAAAATAGTAATTCCAGAATGCTGAAATGTAATCCGGTATACTGAAATGATATTTCAGTTTACTGAAAGGTTATCTAGCTTACTAAGATAACATATAAAGGGAAAACTTTTAAGTATAAGTTATAAGTGATGAAAAGATTATCAAAGTATAATGATAATGCTAAGACTAAGGTGTAATGTCTAATACTTAACTTTGTGAGTGAAGGTTAGACAAGTTAATATAAGATGATGAGATTATAAGTAAGTAAATGAATATGGTGGGAAGATTATCTAATATGTGACTATGTGATTAAGTGTTAGATAGTATTATGGAATAAGGTATGATATGCTAATTGAAAGATCAATCTTATACCTGACAAGTCTTTTTAATAAAGAGGATAAATTAAATTGCGTAGCGGTAATCGACTATGCAGGCAAGTTTCCTTTACTCAAACTCGAGTTATATTACAAATCATGTTAGTGAACGATTATTGATGATTATTCACGTCTAAACTGATTATTGATTCGCACTTAGTGCATGTTGCATATGTTCATCTGGTATGAAAGGTTGATCACCTTCATTACCATAAGGTTTAGTTAGATGGTTCATGGTCATTGTTGACCTCCAAACATTATTGATTCAGTCACTCAATTATTAACACTTGATTCATGTTATTTCACAATTATTACATTGTTGAAAACTTGAAAGCTTATTCATTCTTTTTAATCATGATATATCCTCAATTAAATTTCAACTTGCTGGGCAAACTTGTTTCTCACCCTTGCTATATCATGATAAAAAAAATTAGATTAAGATGAAAGCTCGAATAAAGACAGAAGCAAAGGCAAAGTGCAAGATTATTTATGGCGCAGTTAGATTTATTAAATTTTCTGACGAAAATAGCATTGTAAACCTTTTTAGATATTGAAGGTGTTTATTTAGTTAAGTTTGTAGACCTTGTGAATGATGTGTAAAAGTTTAATGTATAAACAATTTATGTTTATATATTCCGCAATAGTTGTTGCCTCTTTTTTAGTTCTAACAAAATAGCTCTAACTCATGCAAGTATACATGTGTCAACAAGCAATACAGAGTAAGTCGAGTATCGATCCACGGAGAAAGTTGCTAAATCAAATTATTATGCATCAACTTTATCACTATTTTTATATGCTTAAACTAATAATTATGATTATGATTGAAAATTAATTTAGAATCAAATAACAACTAAAATAAGAATAATAATGAAATAAATCAAATCTGGAAATAATGGGATCCTAACTTCATTTAATAATTCATCTAAGTACCACCATCATGAAAGATTGTTCACATATCACGGGAAAATAGCCAAGAGCACTAATGTAGACATAACCATTTTTCAATGCATTATGACCTACTTACACAACATCCACATGAAATAGACACCAAATAATCATCAATATGACCAAAATCACTATATGTCTATGTGAAATTGTAACCATATTGAATTTAAGCACAAGCCCTTATTTAACTCATAAGGTGAAATAGTATATGTCTATCTAATTCACGAAATAAAAAGTTACACAAAAAATTCCCATATACGCATGCTATCATGATTACAATCTATACCCGCATGTTATTTTTCAATTCCATACAAGTACCTAAAACGAATGTGATCAATCATTCATGTATGCAAATCAACCATGATAGAAATTCCTTATGATATGTAAAACAGTCCAGCAGTCAAGCATGCAATTAAACTACATATTAAAATCCGTTAGAATCCCATAATGGACTTTAGTTCATAACTGAACCAAAAGCCATTATGGGATCAAAGCAATACATGGATAATAAACAAATAATTAAAAGAGAAAGGATAAAATCGATCAAACCCAATTGTTGATTACAATCCAATAGTAATGTTCAAATCCTCAATAAAATCCAGTAAAAGAACAGTAGTCTTCCACAATGATTAAAAATCCAAAGAAGAAGTAGAAAATATGAAGTTTTTGGCTTAGTTCTACGTTGGAAATCTCCCAAAGTGTAAAACCCTAGTTCCAATATGAAAAACAAGTAAAACTAACTGAATAATACATCTGACACCAGTTAGAATTGTTTTAACCAATTACAACTCTTCCAAATTAAAATTTAAAATAAAATAGATTAGCAGCATCAGATGTCGCGCGCGGTCGTGCGCTCCCCATTTATATTCTTCGCACGGGCGCGCGTCTTTAAAATTGGTCAAGCCGGGTGATCGCGCGGGCGCGCGTGTATAAGCCTATTTAGCCGTCCGGCCGTGCGACTTCTGCAGTGTTGATTATGTGCTCTGCTGCTGCTACTGCTTTGTCCTGCTGCTATTACATCTTTGTCATGCCACTCTTCCTTCATTTATCCTCAGTTGCATATCTCCAATTGTTCCTCGCGTCATGGTTCATTAGCCTCATGCCATCTACCATTAGCAAGTTATGTACATACAATGCAAAATATTACGAAATGCAACTAAAAACACATTAAAATGTACTTGAGATGAGCATAGTTCGCATGAATTGATATCCAATAAGTAGGTATAAAACCCACTTATCAAATACCCCCAAACTTGAACTATTGCTTGCCCTAAAGCAATGCATACACATAAACAATGAAAATGCAACTACATTACTATGTAACTAAATCAGGATGCAAACGAGTCTCATATTGTTCCAGCCATAATAGAATTTTAGTCCAAAATACCTCAGCGAATTATCCAGATTCAAGAATACAAATTCAAACCAAACTATAGGCATAATATCATACACTCAGATAATTCATAAATACTATAGAGATGATATGTGTGTGTGTGTGTTGTGTTCACCAAAACATGATTTAAGCAAAGAATACACATGCTAAACTGCTCAAAATAGAAAATTATAGTCTAAATCGAGGTTCATGTATACTTATGCAACAAAGACTGCTCCAACATATCAAAACAAACTAAGGTTCAACAATGGGATTAACTGCTTTATTGCTACTCACGAGGGCGATTTTCACTCTTTCTCGCGGTGTTTATTATTATTTTTTCTTTTTCTTTTTTTTTCACAGGACTATGCAATGCCTCATTCCATTAGGCAACACTGCTACCCCTTAGCGAGCTTTCAACCAACGACTCCCAGACCGTGAAAGACCTTAGGGCGCTAGGAGTTAAGACACCCCTACGGGCGTACTTACTCAAGTAGCCAGGGCCCCGAAATAAGACTAGGCACGTTATTGCTATATTCTTTTTTTTTCTTTTTTTTATACATAGCATACCCATGTTTTCCCACAGTTTGAATATCAATGTTTTGCACAGTCTAAATCCATGTTCCACATATTTCCCTTTTTAAAACCACATTTTCTATTAAGCAAAGCAACACATCATTCTTATGCCTACAAGCAATTATGAACACGGTAGTGCAAACCAAAAACATTTAAACAGCATTATGAATTTCATCGTGTAAAACATTATAACTAAGTTCATGTTATCCAAAATACTCAACAATCCTTCAAAATTCACTATCATCATCGGCTAGACAAAATTTCCATAAAGCTAGACTTTGTGAGACATGCACTAAACATAAAATGCAACTAAACATATACTAACACAAGTAATAATGACTAAAACCAAAAATAATTCTACAAAGTTTTATTATTATGCCAAATGTAAACTAAACATGCACGAACTATATGAAAATTTAAACTAAACATGCAAAACTAAACATGCACATACTAAATGCAACTACACTACTAACCCAATACCCCCAAACTTATAATATTCATTGTCCCAATGAATGAAGGTAAAAGGGTTAAAGAAAACTTCCTTAGTACTCAGTCGCACCACCCTCTTCGAGTGGTGAATCTGGTGGTGGATATGGCACTGCCGTCCCGAATTGAGGCCACTCGAGCATCATCCCCTGCTATGCAAATGCCTCAGCCAAGGACCTCGTCAAACCCGTTGCAAACGCTAAAAAATTATTGTACATGGCATCGACTTTTTGTTCCAACCTTCGGAGATGTCGATCCCTAGTAGCAGCCGATGCTTGAGTGTATGGTCCTGCTTCATCTGTCCGAGAGGGCTGCGGTGGTGGAGGTGCAGCGAATGTAGGCTGCATGATGAACCCGCGTCCTCTCGGATGCGGTACACCTCCTGCCCAATCCTCAAATTTGGCGATGGTAGCATGTGTGATATCTTGACTTGGGGTCTGCATTTGTTCATTGTCCCAATGGTAGCCTTGATGAGCACATAACATAGCTACAACTGACGCATGGGGAATACTCCCCGTAGTGCTTCCCCACAGATACTTAAACATATTTTAGTGAACCAGATGGCCCAAATCAATGTATTTGCCTATAATTATTCCCCACACGATGATTGCCCTCTCCGTTGTGATCTCATGCTGATTCGAAGATGGAACTAGTTTTGCACATATGAACAAATTCCATGCCTTTGCATATCGATTCAGGGCTGTGGCTGAGAATATGCGAGGCTGATTTGTGCCGGCTTTATAAGTCCACTTCGTGCCTGGAACGCACAACTCAGCAATAACCAATTCCAAGTCCGTTTCCCAAATGTGCACCTTCGACCCAATTGGCAGCCCCTGTCGGTGGTGTGGTAGTGATCCTGAAAATTTCCCTTATTGCAGGTGGTCTGTAATCGATTTCAACTCCGTGAACCACAGATAGACCACTCATGGTGACTTTATCATTGGCTTAGAACTTGCGGACTATACTCATCGGAATAGGCATAAGAGTGGCAGTCAATTCAAGCCATCCCCTCTCTTGAATCATTTCACATAGCTGACCATTTTGCCTCTAAGGCTTGAGTCCTCTTTCTTTCACAAATATTTTGGCTACGATTCTATAATACTCTGTTTGTGCTTCCAAACTCAGAAATTTGGTATGATCGACCACATCTTCCCCTTGACTGCTAAAGGCAGATGATGATGAAGAATACGAAGATCGTGCTCTCTTTGGACCCATTTGCTTTGATAGATAAACTGAGGATGAATTGCCTGAGAATGAATAAGAATTGATGAAGAGAGTAAACGTAACCCCCAAACTGATTTCACATCACCCCTCTTTGAAACCCTAGCTTTATACTGTACTTATAAAATGTGGGTTGAGATTTGAACGTGGAGAGAATTGTGGGTAGTCGAGGAGAGATTGATGGCTTCACGTTGTACCTGTGGAGAGATGGAGAGACGTATGTTTGTGGGAGAGGAAGTGATTGCGCCTTTTGTTATGTTAAGTGAGAGACCAAATAATCCACAACACGTTTTAAACTTAAAAAAAAAAATTACTGTCCTGTATCACGCGCGGCCGCGCGTCCTTTCAATGGGCATGGGGCGTAGGCGCGCGAGTGGCATTCCTGGTCTGACATGTATAACGCGTGCGGAGCGCGCGATCTTGTGCTGCTATCTTTGCACGGTCGTGCGACCCTGCTCCTTGTACTGCTAACTTTCATTCCAGTATTGCAGATCCTTGTTGAATTTGGTCCAAGATACCTACATAAACATCAATACACATTGTTAAGGCATGAATACGGAGTAAGCAGAAATGACCAAATAAACTCTATACTACATCTAACACCTCTCAATGAAAATTCAGCTACACAGTCAATTATGCAAAACATAATAATCTATCACACCGAAAAATGAAGATGAAATAATAAAAACAATGTAAACTGAATAAATAAAAAAATAATAGAGATATAATAATGGGTTTCCTCCCATCTAGCGCTAAGTTATAGTCAATTATCTTGACTGTCTCTGAATCTCATGTTGAAGACAAAATTAAGGTGACTTTCTGTCTGTCCACCTCGCCACCAAAGTAATGCTTCAATCACTGTCCGTTCACCTTAAAAGGTCCGGAAACTTATCATATACTTCAATTGCACCACGTGGAAAGACAATATTCACTGTAAATGGCCCTGACCATCTCGATTTCAGCTTTCCGGGAAAAAGTTTAAGTCTAGAGTTATAAAGAAAAACCCGTTGTCCCGATTTAAATGTCCTCTCTATGATCTTTCGGTCATGCCATTTCTTCACCTTCTCTTTGTACATCTTCGAATTCTCATATGCCTGTAATATGAATTCATCCAACTCATTGAGTTGGAGTAGGCATTTCTCCCCTGCAGCTTTTAAATCAAAATTGAGCTTCCGTATTGCCCAATATACCTTATGCTCTAGCTCCATAGAAAGGTGATAGGCTTTTCCATATACGAGCTGAAAAGGTGACATGCCCAATGGAGTTTTGTATGCAGTCCTATAGGCCCATACTGCATCATCCAACTTTAATGACCAGTCCTTCCTCGTGGGATTCACACCTTTTTCAACAATTCTTTTGACTTCTCGATTCGACACTTCAGCTTGGCCATTCGTTTGTGGGTGATAAGCTGTAGCAATGCGATGGTTCACCCCATACTTAGCCAACAAAGTTGTAAACTTCCTGTTGCAGAAATGACTGCCTTCGTCACTGATAATGGCCCTTGGAGTCCCAAACCTAGTGAAGATACTTTTGTGTAAAAACCTGAGGACTACCTTGGCATCATTTGTCGGAAGAGCTGCCGCTTCTGCCCACTTTAACACATAATCCACTACGAGCAAGATGTAGAGATTTTCGCAAGAAGAAATAAAAGGTCCCATGAAATCAATCCCCCACACATCAAAAATTTCCACTTCGAGTATCGTATTGAAGGGCATTTCATTTCTTTTCGAGATGTTCCCCACTCTCTGACATCTATTGCACCACTAGATGAAACTGTAGGCATCCTTGAAAATTGTAGGCCAGTAGAATCCTGCTTGTAGTACTCTAGCTGCTGTTTGTTCTCCACCATAGTGACCCCCACACACCGAAGAATGACAATCCTGCAAAATCACCTCGGTCTCGCTATACAGAATACACCTTCTTATCATTTGATCAGCACACTATTTAAATAAATAAGGCTCATCCCATATATACCATTTGACATCATGCAGAAATTTCTTCTTTTGATATCCCACCAGGTCAGAAGGTACCATTTTACTCACCAAATAATTCGTGAAGTCTGCGAACCATGGCACTTCCCCTTTCACCATAAACAACTGCTCATCTAGAAAGGATTCATTGATCATAACTTTATCGTCTACCTTCCTTTCCAGATTCTCTAATCACGATAAGTGGTCCGCCACTTGGTTTTCGGTGCCCTTTTTGTCCTTGATCTCCAAATCAAATTCCTATAGTAATAAAATCCATCTGATCAACCGGGGTTTTGTATCCTTCTTTGCCACTAAATGTCGAATTGACGTGTGATCCATATACACTATCACCTTTGTGCCAATCAGATAAGCTCAAAATTTATCAAAGGCATACACCATTGCTAATAACTATTTCTCTGTGGTGGTGTAGTTCAACTGTGCATCTGTAAGGGTCTTGCTGGAATAATAAATCATATGAAAAATCTTCTCTTTCCTCTGCCCCGAAATAGCCCCTACGGCGTAATCACTGGCATCACAAATCAGCTCAAATGTCAAATCCCAATCCGGTGCAGTAATCACTGGTGCTGAAGTTAGTTTCCCCTTTAAGTGCTCAAATACTGACACACAGGCTTCATCAAAATTAAACTATGCATCCTTCTCCAATAGACTGCATAATGGTTTAGTTATCTTGGAGAAGTCCTTGATGAATCTGCGGTAGAAACCTGCATGTCCCAAAAAATTGCGAACACCTTTTACTGAAGTAGGTGGTGGCAAGTTCTCAATCGTTTCTAGCTTCGCTCTATCCACCTCAAGTCCCTTCTTCGAAACCTTGTGACCTAGTATGATTCCTTCTTGTAGCATAAAATGGCTCTTTTCCCAATTTAGCACTAAGTTTATCTCAACACATCTCTTCAAAACCATAACAAAATTCTCAAGGAATAAATCAAACGAGTCCCCGAAGACTGAGAAGTCATCCATAAATACTTCCACATTCCACTCCACCATTTCTGAAAATATATCCATCATGCATCTTTGAAAGGTGGCTAGAGCATTGCACAACCCGAAGGACATCCTTCTGAAAGCGAAAGTTCCGTATGGAAATGTGAAGGTTGTCTTTTCCTGGTCTTCTGGAGCTATCACAATTTGATTGTAGCCCGAATATCTGTCCAGAAGGAAATAGTACTCATGACCTGCTAATCTGTCCAACATCTGATGAATGAATGGTAGTGGAAAATGATCATTCCTCGTAGCCTTGTTGAGCTTGCGGTAGTCCATGTAGACTCTCCACTCCATCATTGTTCGTGTTCGAATTAACTCATTATTCTCATTAGTCATGACGGTCATGCCACCCTTTTTTGGTACACACTGCACTGGGCTCACCCATGAGCTGTCTGAGATTGGATAGATTATGCCTGCATCCAGCCATTTCAGTACCTCTTTCTTGACCACTTCCTTCATTATTAGATTAAGTCTCCTTTGCTGCTCAACCGACGGCTTATTCCCATCTTCCATCAGGATCTTATGCATGCAAAACGAAGGGCTGATCCTTTTGATATCTACTATGGTCCATCCAATAGCTGATTTGAACTCTCGAAGCACTCGTAGCAGTTTTTCTTCCTGAAAAGATGTTAGTGCAGAAGAAATAATCATAGGTAATTTTGAATATTGATTTAAAAATGTGTACCTGAGATGTTCTGGAAGTGGTTTTAATTCAAGTTCTGGAGGTGTCTCAAGAGATGGCTTTAATTTTACCGATGTCTCTCCAACTTTCGTCAATGGCTTGAAAGGTGTTCTGAATTTTCTAAATTGTGGAGTAGTATCCAGATATTGCACAAGTTCTTTGAGTTCCTCGTCCTCCAAATCTGAAATTTTAGTAATGATACTTCTCAAAGGTTCATAATCCACCAGACTCTGTACTTCATCATTTAGAACCCGATCCACCAAATCAACCCGGAAGCATTATTCTTTAACTGTTGGGAACTTTATTGCCTTGAAGACGTTAAAAGTAACCTCCTGATCATGTACACGCATAGTGAGTTCCCTTTTCTGCACGTCTATCAAAGTCCTTCATGTGGCTAAGAATGGTCTCCCCAGTATGATTGGTATACTCTTGCCTTCCTCATAATCTAATATGATGAAGTCAGCAGGGAAAAAAAATTTGTCCATTTTTACCAATACATCTTCAACAATTCCCCGTGGATACGTGATGGATCTGTTAGCTAGCTGCAACGAAATGTTTGTCGGCCTTGGAGCCGGCAATCCCAACTGATTAAACACTGACAAGGGCATCAGATTGATACTTACCCCAAGATCACACAAACGTTTATCAAAGCTCATCTTTCCGAATGTGTATGGAATTGTGAAACTGCCCAGATCTTTCAGCTTTGGAGGTAGTTTACGCTGAAGCACTGCACTACATTCCTCTATCAAGGCCACTGTCTCAAATTTGTCTAATCTCCTCTTCCTTGACAATATACCCTTCATGAACTTTGCATAACTTGGCATCTGTTCAGCGAAAGGTATGTTGATCTGCAGCTTTTTAAAGACCTCCAAGAACTTGTTAAACTGTTTATCTTCCCTCTGTTTGTTCAATCTCTGTGGATACGGAACCTGAGGGTGAACTGGTGGTACTGTATTCTTAGGCTTCACACCTAAACCTGCTTTATCCTTTTCTCTTTGCTGCGACTCAGATTCCTCTTGATTTTCTCCTGCTTTCGATCGATTGCTTTCTACCTCTATGATCGCACATCCTCCTCGATACAACACATGGGCGTGGTATATGACTCTCGATTCTGCAATGTTTTTCCTAGACCTCAATGTGATCGCTTGACATTGTTCCTTCCTGTCTCTTCGTGGATTTGCTTCCATATTACTTGCCAATGAACCCTAGGGCCTGTTATTAAGCATGCTCGCCATTTTCCCCATCTAAGTTTCCAGATTTTTAATAGCCACTGCTTAGCTTTTGATCATAACCTCCGTATTTGTAATGTACATCAACATCATCTCCTCTATTTCTGATTTCTTTTCTTGCGGAGGTGCAGATGGGGTATGATGTTGTTGTTGTTGAGAAAATCCCGGTGGAAACGGTGGTTTTGGTGTAAACTTTGGCTGAAATTGTTGATTCGACTGAAACTGATTCTGCTGATTCCCTTGGTTATTTGACCAACTGAAGTTTGGATGATTGTGGTTGTTGGGGTTATATATGTTCTGAAACTGTCCTTGGCCTTTCTTGTAATTTCCCACATACTGTATCGATTCTGAGCTGATAGCACATTGATCCGTGGAGTGTGACCCTGCACAAATTGTGATAACCCGGAAAATTGGATTGTCCAGAATTTAAGTTTAAAGAATTAGTTATTAATAAAATGAATTTTTATTAATACTATTTTGTGCTATGTGTTTATTAATCGTTCTATAACCTAGAATGATTATTAATCAGGAGGATTATGGCTAGGAGCTAGACTGAATGAGTAAGAATTTTCAAGACGAAAATAAAATTTTTCCGAAAACAAGATATTTCTGGGGAAAAAGACGAAATAGGCACTATTCACCCGACGAAACCCTAAGGGTTAGGGTTTGAATAACCTAAGCCTTTTCGAGAGTTCGGTATGTCGAAATGACATTCCGTCGAAAGATTTGACGATAATATATCGTGAAATGTTAAGTAAGCCGATAAAAGTTTCTCTAAAAACGTGCAAAAATCGGATAAAATAAAAATGATGAAAAGTACTGTTATGTACTTTTCACTCATTTAGCTACGTTAGGGTAAAACGTGAAGGAAAACACTTAATGTTAAAAAATGTTTTTTAGTTTTTCGGAAATCCGAAGAATACGTAATATTCAATCGGTAAAGGAAAGACGAAATATCCAAAAATATTTGGATTCCGAGAATAGCAGTTTTCGAACTGTCGGACAAAAACCGAAAGACGGAAGCACGAAGCTTCCAAGGGAAGCTACCTAAGGAGGTGGGGCGGCCACTTGGCCACCAAGTAAACTTGGTGGCTAAGTAATGAATAGTAAGGAGATTAGGGTGTGAAAAGACCAAAATGCCCCTAGCCTTGGTTTTCTTTAAATAGAGAGCTCATTTCATTATTTTGGGCTTTTGAAAAATCTAACAACTTTGAGAGAGAGAGAGAGAGAGAGGGTTCGGATGGGAGAAGAGAGGAAAAGGAAGAGAAAAAGCTAGATCTAATGCACGCTTTGTCTGTCGGAGCGGAATTAAAGAAGAACGATAATCCGAACCCTAGTTCTTCTCATTTTTCTTTAAGTTTATTATGTTCAAAAACATAGCTTAATGAAGATAAGAAGTAGATAATGTTAATAATGAATTCATATGGTTGAATTCATGAGAAAATGAGGAAATAAGAATTAGAAATTTAATTTATAAATTTCTTAAGGAAGTATAAGATTCGTAAGGATTTTGAGCGATCCGAATGAATCTTATGAATGAGAAGGTTAAATAAGTAAGGAATGATGTTGTATAACATCAAATTCCAAGAAAAAGTAGAATCGTAATCCAAAATATCGATTAAAAATGACGAACGAGCAAAGAACGCGAAGAACACGCGAAGAACATGAAGAATGTTGTTGATGGACAAATTTAAAACCATCGTAGTGTAATTGTTGTTGATGGACAAGTTTAAAACCATCTCTTATAAGTTAGTTTCTTATTTCTTGGTTAGGAATGGTAGAAACGTTCATGAAGAACGGATTAAAATTAGATATAACGAAGTTATGGCGAAATTTTCGTAAAAGACGAACGAGAATTAGAAAGTTCGTAAATGAACCCGAAAGTGTAGGGTTTTATAAGAATGTAAGAGAAGGTATAAAACGTGAGTTGTAGACTCAAGAACGAATGAGTTCCGAGTTCGGATGACCAAATTACGGACCAAATTATAGACGTTGCGTGACGAAAGTAATGAATAACATTTCGATGTTATGTCATAGTAATGCGAGATGAATGTAAAGCATATAGACCCTGTGAACGCAACATTGTTGCAATAACCGATCGGTCTTAGCATACAACGATCAGTATGGCTTCGACATTAAGAAATAATAATGAACACGGGGTTCATGGGATGGATAACAATCGAAAGCGATTAAAACCTTGAGTAAAGGTTTAATGAGAGATTAAGAGATGAGCAACGTAAATGTTGAATACGTAAACGATCCTTATGAATCGTATTCGTGTTGGATGTACGTTCTAAGTATACCCTAGTTGTATGACTTAGACGTTGATGAAAGTAGTAAGTAATATACGAATAGTATCTAGAAAGCCGTAGAGAACGATAAGAAGTTTATCGGAAGCCGAATGTGAATCGAAGGAGAATACTAGAATGAAATGTAAGCGTTGAACACTTGAACCAGTGTGAAGGTTGAGTGTACACAAATATTAAACGGGTACGACCTATACTCTGTGTATGGTTTGACCGTAAAGTAATGAAGATCAGTGATTAAACCTGTGATGGGTGAAGAAGCTGGATCAAAGACAAGTACGTATAACGTAAAAGAAGCCAAGTTAATGTTTATAACTTGGATGACGTTCTGAGTCGAATGAAACAGACGTTGTGAGATAAGAATAAGGTAACGTAAAATGCTTAACGCTATATATGCTTAGAATGAATATTGAATGATCCTTCTGAGTATACAAAAGATTGTATGACTTAGACGATGATGAATGAATCATGAGGTATGGCATTTAGTTGCCAGAAATCCATAAGGAATAAGAAATTAACTTAACGAATATTATAGTTTAATAGTTCAGATAAATTAAGATGAATTTGGGTTTTAGTACAATCGTAACCTTTGATGGTTGACATATGGGAGCTGGGCTAAACAATTCCTTCAGAGAGCGAAGGTATATACAAAATTGGCAACCGATCTAACTCACTGTTGTGGGCAGTGTAGACCAGACGGGAACTTATTTGTTGGTTGTTTGTTGGAAACCACTCAGAGTACCATATGGACTACTAGCAGAGACACGATGTGTGCTGAGTCCTAGGAAAGTATAAGAAGAAGATAAGAATATAAATCATCAAAGATGATGAACGTTTTGAGTAAGACATCTCCGTATGTCATGAAGTCGTAAATCGGTAATGAAAGTTAGTCACGTAAAATTATATTGCAAAAACGTTAACCCTAAGAAGTGAAGTTAAGTAAACCAATGCATAAAGTCAAGTATATGACTAATTGTTACATGTGTTATTTCTTTATGTGCTACATAGGAATTGGAATGAGCACTCAAAGATAAACTATAAGTTGTAGGCATGCATAAGGCAAGTTTCCTAACTTTATTCATATTTCAAAAGAATGCTAGTTTCTAAAACTTCTTAGATGTTGAACTTGAGAAGTTTTGTCTATGTGCGAATGTGTGCTATTTGTACAAGGTGGAAGAATGTATGAGGCCCTGTGCCACAATTTGAACACTTCAGTATTTCTGTGAGATAAACTGTTCTGTGATTGAACTGTTCAATATGAGCATGTTCTATTTATACATGAACCGTTATTGCTAAGTCTGTGCTATTGATTCTAGCCAGACAGAATGTGTATGAAAGAAAGTAGAGAATGAAAGTATTTCAAAGTGAATGTGATTAAGGTTTTAAAATGATAGGAATCGAGATTATTTCTATTATTCAAGCTGCTTCATAACCTTTGTTCGGTTATTGAAGTCTGGAAAGAATGTTTGAATTCTTAAAGTTGTTTGTTCAACTGTTATGACTTGCTGGGCAATTGAATGCTCACACTTGCTTTAAATAAAAATATTTTCACTAAACGATGTTAGAAAGAACTTAAGGATCCCGTAAAGATCAAGTTGATCGATATCCAGAAGAAGTACCATTCTTTATATGAATGTGCGTGAAGATCAAGCGAAGACTTGTAATATAGAATGATAGAATTAAACTATAGAATAGTTTAATGAATGATTATATATCCTTGGTGGCGGATAAAAGTCACTTGTACAAGATGTAAAGAATAATGTAATTATCATTATTTGGAATGAAATAGGTTTTAAGGTTTTAGAACCTGGGATTTGAGGATGTATGTTGTTATATTTAGCTATATAATGATGTATGTTTGGATGAATGATGTACTAGTGGCCTTACGAAATGCAGGTGTGAAGATAGGCCGGATTTCGAGGCGTTCTGAGTTGGTATCGAGGCGATAGGTTATAAATCTTAAGTATGAGTCCTAAGACTATAATCATAGAGAGAAGGATAAGAAGATCACTACGTGATTATAGTAAATCATAATAATAGATGAGCTGTTAAAACGATGAATGATTTATAGCCAATGCTATGAATGAATGGTACTACGAAGTAGTATGGGAAGAATAACTCAAATTGAGTTGTAAATGATAGTATACGAATTAAAGAAAATTCGTATTAAGTAAAGAGAAAGTTAGAAGTTGTAAGATTTCAATTGAGGACTCATGTGATAGCTGAGTTGTATGAATCTTTGTATGGGCAGAGGTTTGTGCTTGGTGTAACAACCACTCAGTTTATTACAGTGATAATCATTGAAATTGGTCGCGCTATCAAGATGTATATGACGAAAAGGTGAATCTTTTCTCATGTATATACTTGGTAGGTAGAGAACGATAAGATTAGGTGCGAGTTCTTGAAACTCATACTTATGGTAAGTTCATAACTCATAATTATATGGTATATTTTTGAACTCCTCAGCGAATGGATGCCTATGGTCTGTCTGGGATAGTTTTTAAACTCATATTATTGTGGAAAGTTCCTAAACTCATAATGTGTGGTAAGTTGATGGACTTTACTAAGGTATAGGAATGTTTAGACTGAAAACTCGTTATTTTCAGTAGAATTAGCATTTGAGGTGCTAGAGAAGATTAAGTATTGTCACAAATAAGACAATGAAGGAAGATGGAGAATAGGATATTCCAAGTCATCTAGCTATGCTAGATTTCAAAATTTCTTGAAATCGTGCTAATGTGCGCGTTTTGAAAATGAAAGAATTGGTTCATTTTTCGGAATCAATGGAGTTTAAAAGAACTATTCTTGTTATGTCTATGCTAATTGTCTCGGCTAGACAGAAATTGATTTGAAATATCAAAATGAATTTTATATCATCAATGCATTTGATGCAAGGATGGTAAAAGCATGGAGTTATTAACACAATTAAACCTGGTGTGGAAGTGATCAGAGGATCAACAACCCACTATGGTATGATGCATAATGATAAAGTCATAAACTGACGAAGTCCTCAACGTACTGTGAAAAGTGTGGTATCATGAAGTCATGAAACGTTTTGATGTATTGCGAAAGAATTTAAAGAATTGGTCGATGTCAAGCGAGTTGACTAGACGAATGTTTCAAGTTGATGTCCAATGTATTGGTATGGTCTAAGCTACTTGATTTGGCTAAGACAAATTGTATGTCATAATTAAAAGAAAATCGAGCTTTCTTTGATGATCTATGTTGAACCAAATTGCTTTGGTGCGGAATCTAAGTCTGAGGTGAACATACCCTGTAATGGGGTGATACGATAGGTTGATCACCTACGTATGGAAGAGGTATTTTACCTTCTTTGTGATTGTAAACTTACCAAGTAATAAAGGTTTACGGCAGAGGCTGTATAACCTAGTATAAGTTCATGGTTGATTTGACCCCTCAGCAAAAGAATGAAATGTTTTAAAGGAATCTTTATATTCCCAGTTATTCCTTTCACTTCATGATTTATGTTAAGTTATGAAGGGTAGGGAATGTATAAAAGATAAGAACTTCTTTGAAGAGAAGTTGAGAAGATGAGTAAGCTAAAATTTCGAGGACGAAATTCTTTGAAGAAGGGGAGAATTTGAGGACCCGGGTAAGGGTTTGTTTTTATGAAATTCCAAGGACGAAATTTTTTTAAGGAGGGAAGAATGTGACAACCCAGAAAATCGGATTGTCCAAAATTTAAGTTTAAATAATTAGTTATTAATAAAATGAATTTTTATTAATACTATTCTGTGCTATGTGTTTATTAATCGTTCTATAACCTAGAATGATTATTAATTGGGAGGATTCTGGCTACGAGCTAGACTGAACGAGTAAGAATTTTCAAGACGAAAATAAATTTTTTTCGAGAACAAGATATTTCTGGGGAAAAAGACGAAATATACACTATTCACCAGACGAAACCCTAAGGGTTAGGGTTTGAATAACCTAAGCCTTTTCGAGAGTTCGGTATGTCGAAATGACATTCCGTCGAAAGATTTAACGATAATATATCGTGAAATGTTATATAAGCCGATAAAAGTTTTTCTCTAAGAACGTGCAGAAATCGGATAAAATAAAAATAACGAAAAGTACTGTTATGTACTTTTTACTCGTTTAGCTAGGTTAGGGTAAAATGTAAAGGAAAACGCTTAATGTCAAAAAGTGTTTTTTAGTTTTTCAGAAATCCGAAGAATACGTAATATTCAATCGGTAAATGAAAGACTAAATATCCAAAAATATTTGGATTTCGAGAATAGCAGTTTTCGAACTGTCGGACGAAAACCGAAAGACGGAAGCACGAAGCTTCCAAGGGAAGGTACCTAAGGAGGTGGGGCGGCCACTTGGCCACCAAGTAAACTTGGTGTCTAAGTAATGAATAGTAAGGAGGTTAGGGTGTGAAAAGACTAAAATGCCCCTAGCCTTGGTTTTCTTTAAATAGAGAGCTCATTTCATTGTTTTGGGATTTTGAAAAATCCAACAACTTTGAGAGAGAGAGAGAGAGGGTTCGGATGGGAGAAGAGAGGAAAAGGAAGAGGAAAAGCTAGCTCTAATGCACGCTTTATGCAGTCGGATGTTTGAATTAAAGAAGAAGCAGAATCCCGAACCCTAGTTCTTCTCATTTTCCTTTAATTTTATTATGTTAAAAAATATAGCTTAATGAAGAGAAGAAGTAGATAATGTTAATAATGAATTCATATGGTTGAATTCATGAGAAAACGAGGAAATAAGAATTAAAAATTTAATTTATAAATTTCTTAAGGAAGTATAAGATTCGTAAGGATTTTGAGCGATCCAAATGAATCTTATGAATGAGTAGATTAAATAAGGAATGATGTTCTATAACATCAAATTCCAAGAAAAAGTAGAATCGTAATCCAAAATATCGATTAAAAATGACGAACGAGCGAAGAACGCGAAGAACATGCGAAGAACACGAAGAATGCTGTTGATGGACAAATTTAAAACAATCGTAGTGTAATTATTGTTGATGGAAAAGTTTAAAACCATCGCGTATAAGTTATTTTCTTATTGCTTGGTTAGGAACGGTAAAAACGTTCATGAAGAACGGATTAAAATTAGCTATAATGAATTTATGGCGAAATTTTCGTAAAAGACGAACAAGATTTAGAAAGTTCGTAAATGAACCCAAACATGTAGGGTTTCATAAGAATGTAAGAGAACGTATAAAATGGGAGTTGTAGACTCAAGAATGAACGAGTTTTGAGCTTGGATGACTGAATTACGGACGAACGAACAAAGAACGTTAAGAACATTAAAATGAACAAAGAGCGAAGATTAAGCCAGTCGAATGGCATGTTAATGGATTCAGAATAAAGTTCTGTCTGAGGGCAATCGAAGTACGTTAGATAACGAAGAAAATGGCTTTGGAACAACCTCGTTCCGAGTTATACCAAAGAAGTTATAAGATTTCAAAGTACGCGTCTCAGAACGACCAAAGACTTAGAAAAATTTTCGGGAAGAAGGTCTTGGCGCCGCAGCACCAGTCATGCCTAGAATGGTAGCACTGCAGTGCCAGGCCGAAGGGTCATGTACTGCTAACTCGCACCGCAGCGCGAGTCTTAGTGTTGAATGTGGCATCGCGGCGCCGGTGCTGAGCAATTCCGGAAATGAGATTTTAACTGCCCAATTTCTGGGGGATGTGCAAGAAAGAAATAAGAACATAATGTTCAACTAATCTAACACTTAATCAAGTGTATTAAACCTTCAATGAAGGTTGAACAAAAAGATTAAACGAGATTAAAAGAAGGTGAACGCGGGTTACATAACCGATATCCGGGGACCGTAGTCGCGATAAATGAACGTGAGGAATTGTTATGGTTGTGATTCCTTAGACGTTGCGTGACGAAAGTAATGAATAACATTTCAATGTTATGTCATAGTAATGTGAGATGAATGTAAAGCATATAGACGATGTGAACGCAACGTTGTTGCAATGAACGATCGATCTTAGCATACAACGATCAATATGGCTTCGACATTAAGAAAGAATAATGAACATGGGGTTCATGGGATGGATAATGATCGAGAGCGATTAAAACCTTGAGTAAAGGTTGAATGAGAGATTAAGAGACGAGCAACGTGAACGTTGAATACGTAAATGATCCTTGTGAATTGTATTCGCGTTGGACGAACGTTCTAAGTATACCCTAGTTGTATGACTTAGACGTTGATGAAAGTAGTAAGTAAGATACGAATAGTATCTAGAAAGCCGTAGAGAACGACAAGAAGTTTATCGAAAGCCGAATGTGAATCGAAGGAGAATACTAGAATAAAATGTAAGCGTTGAACACTTGAACCAGCATGAAGGTTGAGTGTACGTAAATATTAAACGGGTAGGACCTACACTCCGTGTATGGTTTGACCATAAAGTAATGAAGATCAGTGATTAAACCTGTGATGGGTGAAGAAGCTGAATCAGACAAGTACGTATAACTTAAAAGAAGCCAAGTTAATGTTTATAACTTGGATGACGTTCTGAGTCGAATGAACCAAACGTTGTGAGATAAGAATAAGGTAACGTAAAATGCTTAACAATATATATGCTTAGAATGAATATTGAATGATCGTTCTGAGTATACAAAAGACTGTATGACTTAGACGATGATGAATGAATCATGAGGTATGGCATTTAGTTGCCAGAAAGCCATAAGGAATAAGAAATTAACTAAACGAATATTATAGTTTAATAGTTCGGATAAGTTAAGATGAATTTGGGTTTTAGTATAATCGTAACCTTTGATGGTTGACATATGGGAGCTGGGCTAAACAATTCCTTCAGAGAGTGAAGGTATATACAAAACTGGCAACCGATCTAACTCACTGTTGTGGGCAGTGTAGACGAGACGGGACTTATTTGTTGGTTGTTTGTGGGAAACCACTCAGAGTACCATATGGACTACTAGCAGAGACACGATGTGTGCTGAGTCCTAGGAAAGTATAAGAAGAAGATAAGAATATAAATCATCAAAGATGATGAACGTTTTGAGTAAGACATCTCCGTATGTCATGAAGTCGTAAATCGGTAATGAAAGTTAGTCGCGTAAAATTATATTGCAAAAACGTTATCCCTAAGAAGTGAAGTTAAGTAAACCAATGCATAAAGTCAAGTATATGACTAATTGTTACATGTGTTATTTCTTTATGTGCTACATAGGAATTGGAATGAGCACTTCAGCATAAACTATAAGCTATAGTTGTGCATAAGGCAAGTTTCCTAACTTTATTCATATTTCAAAAGAATGCTAGTTTCTAAAACTTCTTAGATGTTGAACTTGAGAAGTTCTGTCTATGTGCGAATGTGTGCTATTTGTACAAGGTGGTAGAATGTATGAGGCCTTGTGCCACAATTTGAACACTTCAGTGTTTCTGTGAGATAAACTGTTCTGTGATTGAACTGTTCAATATGAGCATGTTCTATTTATACATGAACCGTTATTGCTAAGTCTGTGCTATTGATTCTAGCCAGACATAATGTGTATGAAAGAAAGTAGAGAATGAAAGTATTTCAAAGTGAATGTGATTAAGGTTTTAAAATGATAGGAATCGAGAATATTTCTATTATTCAAGCTGCTTCATAACCTTTGTTCGGTTATTGAAGTCTGAAAAGAATGTTTGGATTCTTAAAGTTGTTTGTTCAACTGTTATGACTTGTTGGGCAATTGAATGCTCACACTTTGCTTTAAATAAAAACATTGGTGCGAACACTTCCTTAGCATCTCTTTATATCTCTCACATGCTCCATATAAGGACTCACCCTGTTGTTGCTCAAACTGAGAGATAGATGTCCTCATCTTTGCAGTCTTAGCCATTGTGAAAAACTTGGCTAAGAACTTATGTGCTAAGTCCTCCCATGTAGTAATTGACCCTGAAAGAAAAGAATGAAGCCAACTTCTTGCTTTATCCCTTAAAGAGAATGGATACAGCCTAAGTCTGATAGCATCCTCCGTCACCCCGTTGTATCTGAATGTATCACAAATCTCAGTAAAATTCAACAGGTGTTCATTCGGATCATCCGTAGCAGCACCCCCAAACTGTATCGAATTCTGCACCATCTGAATAGTGCCCAGTTTAATCTCGAAAGTATTTCTTTGCTATCACGAATTCGACTATGCTAGTGAAGTCCGATTAATATTCGCATGGAATAGTCCCTTAGAGCCCGGTGTTGTTCTCTTTGCTTGATTCTTTGTTCTTCTGCCATACTAGATGTAGTACCCTCTAAGCGTGCTTGCAAATTTCTCCACACACTCGCTTCCAACCTCTTCCCTTAATATTACCCTATCTTTGGTGTCAATTAAGGTTGAGACGACGATCGTGCATACAAATTCTACAAGTACACGAAATCAAAACAAAAACAAGAATAGAAATGAGATAAGATTAGATTTGTCTAAGTCATACAATATAGCTTAAAATTGATGATAATTATTTAAATTTAAACGCCTTTCCCCGGCAACGGTTCCAAAAACTTGTTGCCTCTTTTTTAGTTCTAACAAAAGAGCTCTAACTCATGCAAGTATACATGTGTCAACAAACAATACAGAGTAAGTCAAGTATCGATCCACGGAGAAAGTTGCTAAATCAAATTATTACGCATCAACTTTATCACTATTTTTATATGCTTAAACTAATAATTATGATTATGATTGAAAATTAATTTAGAATCAAATAAAAACTAAAATAAGAATAATAATGAAATAAATCAAATCTGGAAATAATGGGATCCTAACTTCATTTAATAATTCATCTAGTTACCACCATCATGCAAGATTGTTCACATATCACAGGAAAATAACCAAGAGCACTAATGTAGACATAACCATTTTTCAATGCATTATGACCTACTTACACAGTATCCACATGCAATAGACACCATGTAATCATCAATATAACCAAAATCACTATATGTCTATGTGAAATTGCAACCATATTGAATTTAAGCACAAGCCATTATTTAACTCATACGGTGAAACATTATATGTCTATCTGATTCACGAAATACAAAGTTACACAAAACAACCCCATATACGCATGCTATCATGATTACAATCCATACCCGCATGTTATTTTTCAATTCCGTACAAGTACGTAAAATGAATGGTGATCAATTATTCGTGCATGCAAATCAATCATGATAAAAATTCCTTGTGATATGTAAAACAGTCCAGCAGTCAAGCATGCAATTAAACTACATATTAAAATCCGTTAAAATTTTATAATGGAGTTTAGTTCATGACTGAACCAAAAGCCATTATGAGATCAAAGTAATACATAGATAATAAACAAATAACTGAAAGAGAAAGGATAGAATCGATCAAACCCAATTGTTGATTACAATCCAATAGTAATGTTCAAATTCTCAATAAAATCCAGTAAAAGAACAGTAGTCTTCCACAATGATTGAAAATCCAAAGAAGAAGTTGAAAATATGATGTTTTTATCTTAGTTCTACGTTGGAAATCTCCCAAAGTGTAAAACCCTAGTTCCAATATGAAAAACACGTAAAACTAACTGAATAATACGTCTGACACCAGTCAGAATTATTTTAACCAATTACAACTCTTCCAAATTAAAAATTAAAATAAAACAAATTAGCAGCATCAGATGTCACGCGCGGCCGCGATCTCCCCCTTTATATTCTCAACAGCGGTCACAAGATCTTCAAAATTGGTCAATAGGGTGATCGCATGCAGGTGCTTGGCGATGTATAAGTTTATTTAGCCATGTAGCCGCATGTAAGGCTTCCTGCAGATGTTGATTTTGTGCTCTGCTGCTGCTACTGCTCTGTCCTGCTGCTATTGCATCTTTGTCATGCCACTCTTCCTTCATCCATCCTCAGTTGCATATCTCCAATTGTTCTTTGCGTTATGCTTCATTAGCCTCATGCCATCTACCATTACCAAGTTATGCTATTTCCTGCACTTTTACACCAAAGGAGTTTTCAGTACATACAATGCAAAATATTACGAAATGCAACTAAAAACACATTAAAATGTACTAGAGATGACCATAGTTCGTGTGAATTGATATCCAGTAAGTAGGAATATAACCCACTTATCAATAGTTATAGAAATGATGTACCATATTTGAGGTAAAAAGTACCCAGATTTGGGGGGCATCACAGGTTGGTATCAAAGCCGTAGGTTATAAACCTTAGTTAGGGGTACCTTAGGCTATAACCGTGGAGATGATAAGGAATAAACTCAGATCGAGTTTAAGTGATAAGAAATGAATTTAGGAAATTCATTATTAAGTAAAGAAGAAGATAAAGAAGATTCAAAGAAGAATCTTAAAGGGTTATAAAGATAAGAATCTGGAGTTACCTAACTCCGGTAATAAAGATGAAAAGTGAAAATAAATAGACTATGTCTATAAGGTGAAAAGTGTAAAATCATAATATTATATGATTAAAGGAAAAGAAGATCGTAAAATTAAACGATCATAATATGGTTATAATATGAGATCACAACGTGATCTGATAAGGTCATACCAGGAGAAGGATCAATCAAATGATTGAAAACTTTATAGCAGAATTGTTGTACGATAGTTGTACTAAAATTGTACTATGAAAACTCATGAAAGAGTTATGAACTATAAATACGGATTAAATGAAATTCGTATGGAAAAAGTATGGAACTAGGATTATGTGGGATTTTAACTGAGGACTCATATCAGTAGCTGAGTTGTATGATTCCTTGTATGGGCGGGGAATTTGTACTTGGTTTTAGAACCACTCAACTTCCTACTCGATATAGTGGTTAAGTTGAACATTTATTTATATGGGCGGGGAATTGTCCTTGGTGTAACAACCGCTTAGCTTCCTATATTAATTAGTGGCCGAGTTTGGTTCGACGACCACTTAGCTTCTAGTACTGCTAATCATTGAAATGTTTGCGTCGTGTTGTTTGCTATATAACATGTTAAGAAGGTGATTCTTTTCTCATGTGTATAACGGATAGGTAGAGAATATAAGATTAGGTACGAGTTCTTTAAACTCATACGTATGGTAAGATCGTGACTCATAATCATATGGTGGAACCCCTCAGCGAATGGACGACTATGGTCTGACTGGGATAAGTTCCTAAACCCATATGATTGTGGTAAGTTCCTGAACTCCTAATGTGTGGTAAGTTTGATGAACTATATTAGGGTATACAAAAGTTATGGATTACGAATTAAGGATTTTTAATAGATAGAATGATTAACCAAATGATCATTAGAGAAATTAAAGTTGATAATGGAAGCATATGTATTCTAAATCTTCTAGTTGTGCTAGATTTCAAATTTTTGACATCAAGCTAATTTCGCACTAATGTGCCTTTTGAAATAAAATGAATTTTTGTTATCAGCAACAGATGGTGACAAGTATGTATTTGTGAACTTTTGGACACTGACACATCATTACTAGTTGCAGCATGATAGCATCAAAAATGATTTTTGATGATTTTGAGCTGTTTAAAGAAGAGTCTATGCTAATTTGTTTCGGCAAGACAAAAATGATTTGAGATGTCAAAATGTATTTTATATATCATCAATGTATCATGGAACCTGATGCAGAATGATAAAAATGATGGAGTTATCAATGCAGAATTACCTAGTGTTGGATGTGATCTAAAGATCGTCAGCCCACTATGGAATGATGTAGTATGACAAAGTCACACAATGACGAAATCCTCAAACGGACTATAAATACACTGCGATATCATGACGTCATTAAATGATTTTCAAAATTTTAAAGAAAAGTTAAGTGCCAATTAAATTTGGACAGACACATGCTTCGATTGAAATTCGAATTATTCGTATACGTCTAAAGCTATTTGATTTAGCTAGTCAAATGTTTATGAAAATTTAAAGTATTTTTGAAAATTTATCCTGAACCAAATTGTTTTGGTGCGAAATCCTATGATAAGACTGAGGTGAACTATGTTGATTGGATAAAATAATCCAATCTAGTAGCATAAATATTCGTGAGACATGATTGATACATCGTATATGACGTAAGCGTATGATATGATGATTACCTAAAGTACTAGCATCGGTGGTTTTCCTTCTTTGTGATTGTAAACATACCTAGTAATTTACTATTTTGCGATATAAATATCGTTAAAACTATGTGTTCATGGTCTATATGACCCCTCAACATGATTTGAAAAATTTTAACTCCCTAGAGAGAAGTCATGGAAGAATGTGATAGCAGTAGAGCTCCTCATAGTAGGAAGCAAGATGTACTCATTAAGTTGAGCATGAAATCAAGTCATATGTTAACATTTATAATGTTGTCTGTAGTAGGTACCGTGGAATCATGGACCTCTATTCAGACCGTAGTTGGATGGCACGACGAAAGTCAAGTGCCCAGATAGGTGCTATAGTTGAATTTAGAGCTGGTTGCCAAGTGTTTTTGGAGTATGCGTATAGTCACCCGGAATGTATGAATGGTAAGTCACAGATATGATGTCCATGTTTAAAGTATAAGAATGTAAATTATATGGACAGAGACATGGTAAACTATCATTTACTTGTTTCTGGGTTCATGAAAAATTACGAAGAATGCTGGTGGGCACATGGGTAGAGTAGAGATGGTGGCATCACAGAAGTACACAATTCGGGCAGTAGTACTCATCGTATGAATGAAATGGTTCATGATATTGCAGGGCCAGATTTTGATTGGGAACAAGGCAGAGAGCAACCTATGAATTCTGATGTCAAAGACTTCTTTAAGTTGTTAGACGAGGGTAGCGAGCCATTGTGGCATGGTTGCACCAAACACACTACATTGTCTGCAGTGGCGACATTACTTAACATCAAGGCTGATCACAACATGAGCCATGGCGTTTTGAGTCGCTCTCAAGGCCATTAAGAGTATGTTGCTCGACGGTGAGAAATTACCAGTAACTATTACTTTTGTAAGAAAATGGTGAAGAAGTTGGGTCTTGGATACCAAAAGATCGATGTATGTTCCAACGATTGCATGTTGTTTTATAAGGAAAATGAACAGATGACAAGGTGCACATTTTGCAGTCATGATTGATTTAGGCCTAATAAAGAGGGTGTAACTACAAAAAAATAAAGTATACCGTTTAAGCAGTTATGTGGACTATAAGTGACTTCCCAACTTATGGTATGTTAGCTGGATGGAGTACACACAGGAAGTTGGCTTGTCCATATTGTATGGAGCATACAAAGTCGTTTAATCTATCAAATGGTCGAAAGAATTGTTTGTTTGACTGTCATCGTCGATTTTTACCGGTAGATCACCCGTTTCAAAGAAATAGAGAACACTTCAGGAAAGGGAAAATAGACAATGATATGCCTACACCGCGATTGTCGGGAACGGAGATGCGAGATCGTGTGATGAGATTGTTGGTTATCCCATTTGGTAAGATTGATGCCACAAACATAATCAACGGGTTTGACAAATCTCATAACTGGGTTCGGAGAAACATCTTTTGGGAACTGCCTTATTGGTCTAAAAATTTGATTCGTCATAATCTAGATGTGATACATATTGAGAAGAATGTGTTTGACAATGTGTTTAACACTGTGATGAATGTTATGAGGAAGACATAAGATAACGATAAGGAACGTTTGGACATGAAAGATATTTATAAACGTCCTGGATTAGAACTTTATGAATATCCTAATGGTAAGATTGTCAAACCGCATGTAAGGTACACATTGTCCAAAAAGCAAGTTGAAGATGTGTGCACATGGGTTAAGTCTCTGAAACTACCAGATGGATATATGTCAAACATTACAAGGTGTGTTACGGGTGGGAAATTGCAAGGGATGAAGAGTCATGACTGTCATGTGTTCATGGAGAAACTCATGCCTATAGCATTTTGGGATCTTCTTGATAAACCAATATGGGATGCTTTGACGGATCTTAGTTGTTTTTTCAAAGACTTATGTTCAAAATCATTAAATGAGAAGCACGTGTCTGTACTTGAGAAGAACATTATAGAGATCACGTGTAAACTGGAAAAAATATTCCCACCTGGTTTTTTTGACTCCATGGAGCATTTGCAAATCCATCTTCCCTATGAAGCTCGTGTTGGGGGTCCAGTTCAATATAGATGGATATACCCTTTTGAGAGGGTGATGGGAAACCTTAAGAGGAAGGTGAAAAATAGAGCTTATGTCGATGGGTCGATATGTGAGGCATACAGTTTCGATGAGATATCTACGTTTGTCCTAGATTATTTTTCGGACAAAGTCTTAACAAAGGCCAGTCGAGTATCGAGACATGATGATAGGGGGAAATGTTGAACTAAATGGTCGGCTCTCTATATTTGGTCTACCGGGCCACGCTTATGGAAAAGGGAAGCGCTTATGACTGAGGGGATCAACGATTTCGGCTAATGTACAAGTCCTAGCTATGGGACCAGACAGGGACCAAGTCAGCCGCAATGGTTACAAAATAAATGGTTGTAAATTTCACACAAAGGCATATGGGCGCGGTAAAAGAACAACGAACTCTGGAGTGTGTGTCTAAGGAGATTGTTACAATAAGCTTGGTCGTGCTTTTTATGGGGAGTTGGAGGAAATCGTAGAGTTGTCGTACAAGGGCACGTACGAGGGTCATATTCACTTGTTCAAGTGCAGTTGTTTTGATTTAGAAAAAGGGATACGTGTTGACAGACATGGAATCGTCAATATTGACCTCCATAGGTCTACGTACTCCAACGAACTGTTTGTTTTATCAACTCAAACAGTACAAGTATACTACACTCCTAGTCCTATTAGGAAAAGGGATAGACCGCCTTCAGATTGGCAAGTTGTAATTCATACTACCGCGCGTAGTCGTGTAGAATTAGTTGATGGGGAGATTTACCAAGAGCAGATGCTTCATAGTCAAATTATAATAAATGTGGAGGACGACAATGAAGTAATCAAGTTAGATGGTGGAGATGAACCACATGAATTAGATCCTGAGTCAATACTTATGTCAGATGACATTCGACATTTGAGGAGGAAGAGTTATTAACTCGAATCGACCTTTGAATCTAAAGCGGATGATGGTTATAAATCCGCAAATACATATACAAGATGATTACGAATCGGACATTGACACTTGAACAAATGAAATGTATGTTTAGCATTACATGTTTTTATATCATTGTCATGTTTATGTACTAAACTATTTAAATGCAATTTTTGTTTATTGTCATTTTATATTCATATATATACATGTTTATATCATTGTCATGTTTATGTACTAAACTATTTAAATGCAACTTTTGTTTATTGTCATTTTATATTCATATATATACATGTTTATATCAGTGTCATGTTTATTGTCATATATACATGTAATCAAATATGAATCATAATAACATCTTAAAATTTGTAATATACAGATGGCTTCTGAAGCAGAGCAGAAAAAGCGCGGCTTGGGTAGGGGGCCTAATCATGTGCCCAAGGCCCCTACTTATCCGGATGATCGGATTCTTATTCAGATTCACCCTCCTCCGAATAGCACGTATATCCCGCATATATCATTTATATATAAGTATTTCAAATTCCATTTATATATAAATTGCTTTAATATTGTTTGTGTCTTGGGTGCCTAGAAATGTCCATATATGCATGCCGTTGTGCATATGGCTAGTCTATATTGTAGGGGAGACTCTGGCGAATTTTTTTTAAGTATTATAAGTATAAGTTTGAAAAATGTTCATAAGTATTATAACTTAGATGTAAATTGTTTTAATATATCTACTTATTATTGATGTAAATTGTTGTATATTATAGTGATTTTTCGGATAATAAGATCGCCAAGTGCATATCACAGCTGTGTTTACAGAATTGGCCTACACCTCTGATTACGTGGGCAAGCACACCTATCGCCCACAAGGATCTTTGTTTGGGCGTAATTTGTGTATGTTTTTTTAATTATGACAGATAATATAATATTCAAAGGATAATTGTTTAGTAATGTTATTATTGTTGTTTTATTTGCAGAAACGGTATAGATGGGAGGACGTGAAGGCTTTAGTGATACAGACATTATTCTGGCAGAAGTGCACGGTCTGCGCTAAAGATAATTTGAACAAAGAAAGAAAAAAGCCCTTTATAATGCCGAGATCGACCATCCAGGCCAGGGAGAGGATTACATGCATGGGCATAGTCCCTGGTGGTGCACCTAGTCCATATGGGATGAGATGTGTGCCCAATGGAGAGCTGAGAGCTGGGTGAAAAGACGAAAGACTACCGCCACCAACAGATCCTCGGGAGTACCCGTTGGTAAAAAGGCTAAAGGGACATACAAGGGCGGCAGTATTTCATAGTTACAGCATATCTCTGCCAGGGTACGTATTTACAAGTTTTAATATGTTTACGATCATGAATTATAGAAAATATATCACATTTTTACTTAGTAATATTGTGCTATTTTTTGTATAGGAGTCTCAGTCTCAAGGTCAGCCTATCCATTGGTTGGATGTGTACGTGGCCACCCGTGATAGTCTTCCTGATGCTATCCAGATATCGGTAATAAATTTTAACAACTTGATCTTGTTTATCAATGCTTACAAAATTAATTTATTTTTAACTATTTAATTGTTAACATGATGACAGGATACTTATAAGCGTTTATTGAATGAGCGCTATCCTGAAGGCACCCCACGTCCGCCTATTGATCAAGAGTTGTGGGAGAGGGCATCTGTTGTGAAGAAGAACTATATTAAAGGTCATGGGCAACGATGGCGCCCATCCTTCATTGGCTCAGGCTGCTCTTCTACCCAGTTTATATAGTCATCGAGCCATCAAGCTGTTCATACCCCGGCTGACTGTGTGAGAGCTATATGTCGAGATCGAGATCTTCTGAAGATACTGGGCAGGCATCTGGGGGCTCTGAGTCTTGAGGAGTTAGTTGAAGAAGTAGCGGCAGTAGCAGTATCACAACATGGGGATGGCGACGAGGTATAAAATCAATTTGTTGTATATATTGTCGTAATATACCAATATTAACATAGTTAGTATATATTTGTAACTTGTTTTATTATTTTGTTAATTACAGGGTGATCAAGGAGAAGCTAATCAAGACGTTGTTGCTTGACGATCGATACAGCTGTGTTTTGTAGTTCTTTGAGAATTTGTACTTTTATATTCATTCATGTTACTTAAACATTAGATTTGTTTATATTTATTCAATTCATATTGGATTAAAGGTTTATATAGTTTTATACTAGTTTGGTGTATGTGTCGGTGGACTATTGATGTTTACATTATTGTGCAAGAGGTTTATATTGTTGTGTATGTGTGTTGGGATAAAGAAGGTACAAAACAGGTACAGGTTTTTTGGGAATTCTTCTAAACAACAAAAATCTGGTTTTTTAGTTTTTCAAATCAGCGACCGCATGCGGTCGCTGATATTCATTAGCGACCGTGAAACATCTAAGGGTATCAGTGACCGCATACGGTCACTGACACGTGGACCACGTCAACCTTTGGCCCTGAGCCATGCTGACTCAGATCAACGACCGAAATGAAGAATTCGGTCGCTACTAGCGGTCGATGATATATTGGTCGCTAATAGTGGTCGCTGGTGTACACATCAGCGACCAAGTTTTATGCGACGACTATCAGCGACTGCATTCGGTCGCGGATAGTTATCTGCGACTGACAGCAGTCGCTGATAAGCGGTCACTGATAGACCATTTTTCTTGTAGTGTTAGCCTTTAATAGTATAACTACTGATATAATATAATAGACAACAAGTTTTAGATCAACAACTGCAGCGGAATAAGCAATCCATTAGAAGAGTCAAGTAGAGCATAAAATCTACTATCTTCTATGATTTAAAAAGTTTTTCATCAACTTTATTGCTGAGACTCAACTTAATAAATAAAATCGAATCATCCCTGCATCATGACCAAGGATATTCATGTAATAATTAATGGTCATAATTATACCAAATAATCCCTGGTCATAATCATACCAAAAACTGTCCATCAACGAACTACAGGCCAATGAGGACTTTCACCAGATCATTTGTCACATTACGGTCATGATTATACCGAATAATCCCTACTTATAATCATACCAAGTCCGTCTATGTACGTAAGTCAAATATGACTTTCATCAGAATATAAGCATGAGGATGATGACAATGACATAATAATTCAATAAAACAAGTTCAAGGATAAATTTTAAAGATTTATAATTTAATTTATCCAGAAATTAATAACGTCCAAATTGTTAACATGATACTGCTTTGTTGAGTAAAATTCAAGAATGCTCAAAAGAATATTTCCATGAAAAGATACTAGATGAAACGTAAATATCAAGGATATTCTACTAATTTCATGGAATATAGAAGCAAAAACTTTAACCAACTAGGTATAATAAAATATATGAAACTGCAAATGGATTTTCGCCCGCCATGCCGTAATCCACGTAGACAGATCATTTCCACAATTTAATAAGGAATGATTACCAAGGATCATTCACCATGCATGCGGTAATCCACATAGACAGGTTATTCCAACAAAATAATAAAGAATTGAATAATAGAAGAATTTACCATGCATGCGATATACTGTACAGACAGGTTATTCCAACGGAATAATAAAGAATGGAATAACAGAAGAATTAACCAGGCATGCGATAAAACGCACAAACAGGTTATTCCAACAAAATAATAAAAAATGGAATAACAGAAGAATTCACCAGGCATGCGATAGACTGCACAGACAGGTTATTCCAACAGAATAATTAAGAATGGAATAACATAAGAATTCACCAGACATGCGATAGAATGCATAGATAGGTTATTCCAACAGAATAATAAAGATTGGAATAATAGAAGAATTCACCAGACATGCAATAGACCGCACAGATAGGTTATTCCAATAGAATAATAAAGAATGGAATAATAGAAGAATTCACCAGGAATATGATAGACCCCACCGACAGAATAATAAAGAATGGAATAATAGAAGAATTCACCGGGCATGCGATAGACCGCACAGACATGTTATTCCAACAGAATAATAAAGAATGGTATAACAACCCTTACGAATACTAAAAGAAATAACTCTCTTCATGAATACGAAAGAAATAATACCCCTTACCTTAGAAGAAAACTGGATACTGGAATAGTGAGGTAGCAGACTTCTCTTCTTCTTTCTCTCTATAATTTCTCTCTATAATAGTGGTTCTTGTGAGACTTAGTGAATTGGTGAGAAATGATGAAAGAATGAGCTTCTATTTATAGGGAAATATAGTTTCAATAATTGCACATTTTGGGGTTCGAAATATTACAGTATAATACCTTCCTTTTCTTCTTCATTTTTAATTTAGTCCTGCAAGTATTATCAAACTTGCACCACCTCCCCTAATAGTAAATCATGTGAATTAATAGTTCATTCATGTGACTCAATAGTATAATCATGTGAAAAAACTAATTATAGTATAGTACCTCCATCTATACCTCCATTTTTAATTTAGCCATTCAAGTATTATCAATCTTGCACCAACTCTCCTAATAGTAAACCATATGAATCAATAGTACAGACATGTGAACATATAGTTATAAGCATGTGAATTAATAGCAATTAATTGCTCATTTATCCGGTGAATTACCCGATTGGTTAATATAACCTCCAGACATTAATTATTATCGAAATAAAGGTCGATTTCCACTAACACTAATAATTCCCACACAATGGAGCTATAAATTTCATCTTTAATCAACACGAACTTATTCATCATTAATATTATGACTCATAATATTTAACAACCAGGTCATTCCCAGGAAAGAGGGGGCTTTCCGATAAGGATTTCTCCTTATTAGCGTGTAATTAGGTGACCAAACTTCTCCTTGACAGAAGTTCTAGACATTATCAATATTGCAAATAATAATATCAATAACTTTTCCATCTCAATTATTGATTTAATAATATAACATATTATGCAGATGATACTGTGATAATAATTGAATCAATTATATGAGAGATATGATGCAGCAATTACTGTAGCAATAATTGAGTATAACTGAGTGACTTCTCACGTAAGCATCAATAATCAATACCTTTTGCTACTATGCAACCACGCGTATTACTGTACTTTTACTACCGGGTAGTTCAACAGTTTTAACGATAACACTTTCGCCGTTATTTTTATAAAAAGATAATTCTGTTATTTTCTAACTACGACATTACTTCTGTTGTGGGGTCCACCAATGATTTTGTTGTCGTACGAATATTCCCTGTTAAAACGAATATTCTCCAACCAATCGAATATTCCCCAACACAACGAATACTTTATAACAACTTGCATACTTTGCAAAATTTTCACATATCACCCTTAACTTTAACCTTTTATCAATTTAACCATTTACGAAATAAAATAATAATTATAAGAAAATTGAATACTTTCATTTCATAAAATTGGGGTCTTACAATCTCCCCTCCTTCTGAAATTTTGCCTTCAAAATTTATGTACGTACCAGGTATGCTGAAGAGGTGAGGATACCTTGACTTCATTTCAGATTCTAACTCTTGAGGTATAACCTTTGAGTGTCGAATATGATCCTTCTTATCCAAGATTTAAACATGTATCTCATCATGCGTTAAATCTTCTGTTATCTCATCTAGTTCTAATTCAATAATATGGTTCGGGTCATCCACATATTTATGTAACATCGATACGTGAAAAACGTTATGAACACGCGACATACTTAGCAGTAAAGCGAGTCTATAAGCCACAATTCCTACTCGATCGAGGATTTCAAATGGGCCAATTAAATTGAGGGTTGAGATTTCCTCTCTTCATCGATTCTTGCTTCTAGAATAACGCCATCTTGAACCTTCTTCTTCACATTCATCAGCTCTGAGTATGTAGCTTGAGCGGCTTTAACTTTATCGATTAAAGTCGATTCTAATCATATATTAGTTATCTTCACGTGGGTCCCTAGAGTCTTTAACTCTATCTTCATCATTTGTAAGTTATACGAAATAGGCTTTTGTGTTAACAACATCACACTCGTAAACGCATACGATCTTCTACTCAACGCGTTAGCTACCAAGTTCGCTCTTCCACAATGATATTGAGTGGTATAGTTGTAATCTTCAACAGCTCAAGCCAATATCTTTGGCGCATATTACATTCGTTTTGGGTGAAGAAAATATTTGAGGGTTTAAGAAATGTGTTTTGTACTGGGGTCAATACAAAATGCGATTTCACGCTCTAGGGTTAGGCTAAGAAGTCTCAAGAATATGCTAGGAAATTTATTAACAATAAAAATATCATTCAAAACTGTGACTCTCATCCTAAGACTTGGATAGCACGTCACATTGATACCTATCAACTTGCCATCGTCATTCACGGTGTCCCCTACGGATAGTCTGGCTTCGGTGTATTCCAAGACTTGGAAGTCACCAGCGAAAGGCTCGGTGCTCTTTACTTATGGCTTGATATGACAATGATTGACTTTAGTAGTTTGGTTGCTTGAATTCGCATAAGAGGTTGGTTAGGAATATGAAAGCTAACAACCTTACGAAAAGCATGATGAGTAGTTAACCAATCGATTCCTAAAATCATATCAAAGGAAAGTATTTTCAAAGAGATAAGATCAACAGGTAACCTGAAAGTGTCAATTTGAATCAACAAGATTTTTAAATAGTGGGTGTAACGAAGGTTTCTCCTAACGAAGTTTCAACGGATAAGTCAAAGTCTAATTTCTCCTGAGTTAAATTTAAATGTTAAGCGCAAGCAAGAGAGATAAAAGAATGTGTAGAACCGGTATCTACTAAGGTATAGACTTCTCAAGAATTTATAATTAACTAACCCATGCTAACTTCGTTCGGTTTACTCGCTTTTTGAGAAGTCACGAAAAATGCAATTCCTGAAACCACCGACTTTGTTTTGTCCATATCTGCCTTTGGTGCCACCGTCCCAGCTGGACTAGGTGACCTTCTTTTCCATAATTGTAACATGCTTTGATTAATTGCGTCATAGTTTGGATCGATGTGTCCATCCCTCGCATTTGTAACATACACGATTTGGTGGTCCTGCTCCTTCCTTAACAACAGGTGTTGGTGCTGACGTCTTTCCATTATTATTGAATCTTGTCTTCTTGAAACTTTCACTTCTATTATCTTGGCCATGATTACCACCGAAGTGGTTACCATTCTTGGCATGATAATTTCCCCCACGATGGTTATCATTGTTTCGATGGTCGTTGTCACCGGTATGATTATTATCGTGTTGTTGGTCGTTGCCTTTTGGTTGGGCTGACTCATTATCGCACTCCAATAACTAAGCCCTATTCACAACATCAGAATATAAACAAAGTTTGTGAGAAATGAGGTATTGACGTATTTCGGATTTCAAACCTCTCAGAAACATTCGCATTATTCGCTCCTCATTATCAAACAAATGGGATGCAAACCGGGATAACTCGGCAAACTTAGCCTCGTACTGCGACACAGTCATATTATTTTGCTCAAGCTTGATGAACTCCACCTCCTTCATGTGACGAATACTTTCAAGAAAGTACTTGTCGTTGAACAGCTCTTGGAACTTCTCCCAAGACATCTTGAGGCCAGTCGGTGGGTACATTTCTGATTCCCACCGAAGAATCGCCTCTTCACGCAACATAAAAGTGGCAAAGGGAACCTTTTGCTCCTCGGAGAATCCCAAGACATCAAATATCTTGGTGATCTGTTTTAACCACGTCTCCGCCTTAAGTGATTCTGGCTTTCCCAAAAACTCCGGCGGTCCCAGCTCCTTGAACTGCTTAGCAGTGACCAGTGGTGGGTTGCCATTGTTTCTATCTGCATTATGAATAGGAGTCTCTCTCGTTTGGTTTTGCATAAATTCTAGAAAACTCCTAAACGTACCATCATTCGTCATTTGATCAGTGTTGTTGTTTACATGAGGATTATTGCCTTCTTGATGCATATTATCCTGGTTATTGATCGTCGGTGACTCAACAGTCTCATGAGCTTCATTGCTTATCTAAACATTTTCAGATGTCATTCTTAAACACTGTCAAAAAACAAGGGTTAATTGACATGTCACATATTATCCCTATACTCTGACCGACCAATTAGATAACAAATAAACTTAGGTAGGTCATATTAGCGAAGGAATTCATCGTCTCTCCCCTCCTAGTTCTTGTCTCACATCTCAGCCAGGGATCATATCCCTCAGCTTTGATACCAACTATGACGCCCCCAAAATAGGTATACATCACCCATCTTGAGTCGCCAAATACATGGTACAAAATTCAAATACAACTTAATTATACAATAGTCGTGTAAAATATGAGAAAACATAATCTAAGAGTTTCAATAAGAATATTGTCATCTAGATAATATCCACACTTAATGGAGTCCTAATTACATTTATTGTCACATTATTTTATAGAATAGTGAGGACTACTAAAATAACCATCTGCATCGTCAATCCATTCCCCGACTCGTCCTAGCTATATTCTCATTTCCTGAAGAGAACAGTGAAAGAAAGGGTGAGCTCAACTAGCCCAGTAAGAAATATTATGACTAAGATAATGCAGAATAAATTATCCTTAGCCTTCAATAGTATAACTACTGATAGAATATAATAGACAACAAGTTTTAGATCAACAACTGCAACGGAATAAGCAATCCATTAGAAGAGTCAAGTAAAGCATAAAATCTACTATCTTCTATGATTTAAAAAGTTTTTCATCAACTTTATTGCTGAGACTCAGCTTAATAAATAAAATTGAATCATCCCTGCATCACGACCAAGGATATTCATGTAATCATCAATGATTATGATTATACCAAATAATCCCTGGTCATAATCATACCAAAAATTGTCCATCAATGAACTACAAGCCAATGAGGACTTTCACCACATCATTCGTCACATTACGGTCATGATTATACCGAATAATCCCTGGTCATAATCATACCAAGTCCATCTATGCACGTAAGTCAAAGATGACTTTCATCACAATATAATCATGAGGATGATGACAATGACATAATAATTCAATAAAACATGTTTAAGGATAAATTTTAAAGATTTATAATTTAATTTATCCAGTAATCAATAACGTCCAAATTGTCAACATGATACAGCTTTGTGGAGTAAAATTCAAGAATGCTCAGAAGAATATTTCCATGAAAAGATACTGGATGAAGCGCAAATATTAAAGATATTCTACTAATTTCATGGAATATAGAAGCAAAAACTTTAACCAACTGAGTATAATAGAATATATGAAACTACAAATGGATTTTCCCGTCATGCGGTAATCCACGTAGACAGATCATTTCCACAATTTAATAAGGAATGATTACGAAGGATCATTCACCATGCATGCGGTAATCCACAGAGACAGGTTATTCCAACAGAATAATAAAGAATGGAATAACAAAAAATTCACCATGCATGCGATAGACCGCACAGACAGGTTATTCCAACAGAATAATAAAGAATGGAATAACCTAAGAATTCACCAGGCATGCGATAGACCGCACAAACAGATTATTCCAACAAAATAATAAAGAATGGAATAATAGAAGAATTCACCAGGCATGCGATAGGCCACACAAACAGGTTATTCCAACAGAATAATTAAGAATAGAATAACAGAAGAATTCATCAGGCATGCGATAGACCGCACATACAGGTTATTCCAACAAAATAATAATGAATGGAATAACAGAAGAATTCACCAGGCATGCGATAGACCGCACAGACAGGTTATTCCAACAGAATAATAAAGAATGGAATAACAGAAGAATTCACCATGCAAATGATAGACTGCACAGACATGTTAGTCCAACAAAATAATAAAGAATGGAATAACAAAAGAATTCAACAGGCATACGATAGACAGGTTATTCCAACAGAATAATAAAGAATGGAATAACAGAAGAATTCACCATGCATGAGATAGACCGCACAGACTGGTTATTCCAACAGAATAATAAAAAATGGAATAACAGAAGAATTCACCAAGCATACGATATACCGCACAGACAGGTTATTCCAATAGAATAATAAAGAATGGAATAACAGAAGAATTAACCAGGCATGTGATAGACCGCACAAACAGGTTATACCAACTAAATAATAAAGAATGGAATAACAAAAGAATTCACCAGGCATGCGATAGACTGCACAGACAGGTTATTCCAACAGAATAATTAAGAATGGAATAACAGAAGAATTCACCAGGCATGTGATAGACCGCACAGACAGATTATTCCAATAGAATAATAAAGAATGGAATAACAGAAGAATTCCCTAGGCAAGCGATAGACCGCACAGACAGGTTATTCCAACAGAATAATAAAGAATGGAATAACAGAAGAATTCATCAAGCATGCGATAGACCGCACAAAAAGGTTATTCCAACAGAATAATAAAGAATGGTATAACAACCCTTATGAATATTGAAAGAAATAACTCTCTTCATGAATACGAAAGAAATAATACCCCTTACCTTAGAAGAAAACTCGATACTAGAATAGTGAGGTAGCAGACTTCTATTCTTCTTTCTATCTATAATTTCTCTCTATAATAATTGCTCTTGTGAGACTTAGTGAATTACTGAGAAATGAAGGAAGAATGAGCTTCTATTTATAGGAAAATATAGTTTCAATAATTGCACATTTTGGGGCTCGAAATATTACAGTATAATACCTTCCTCTTTGTCTTCATTTTTAATTTAGTCCTGCAAGTATTATCAAACTTGAACCACCTCCCCTAATAGTAAATCATGTGAATTAATAGTTCATTCATGTGACTCAATAGTATAATCATGTAAAAAAACTAATTATAGTATAATACCTCCATCTATACCTCCATTTTTAATTTAGTCATTCAAGTATTATCAATCTTGCACCAACTCTCCTAATAGTAAATCATATGAATCAATAGTACACACATGTGAACACATAGTTATAAGCATGTGAATTAATATCAATTAATTGCTCATTTATCCGGTGAATTACTCGATTGGTCAATATAACCTCTAGACATTAATTATTATCAAAATAAATGTCAATTTCCACTAACACTAATAATTGCCACATAATGGAACTATCAATTTCATCTTTAATCAACACGAACTTATTCATCATTAATATTATGACTCATAATATTTAACAACCAGGTCGTTCCTAGAAAAGAGGGGGCTTTCCGATAAGGATTTCTCCTTATTGGCTCGCAATTAGGTGGCCAAACATCTCCTTGACAGAACTTCTAGACATTGTCAATATTGAAAATAATAATATGAATAACTTTGTCGTCTCAATTATTAATTTAATAATATAGCATATTATGCAGATGATACTATGACAATAATTGAATCAATAATATGAGAGATATGATGCAACAATTACTGTAACAATAATTGAGTATAACTGAGTGACTTCTCACGTAAGCATCAATAATCAATACCGTGTGCTACTATGTAACCACATGTATTAATTTACTTTTATTACCGGGTAGTTCAACAGTTTTAACGGTAATACTTTCGCAGTTATTTTTATAAAAAGATAATTTTATTGTTTTCTAACTACGACATTATTCCGTTGTGGGGTCCACCAATGATTGTGTCGTCGTACGAATATTCCATGTTAAAACGAATATTCTTTGATCAATCGAATATTCCCCAACACAACGAATATTTTATAACAACTTGCATACTTGGCAAAATTTTTACATATCACCCTTAACTGTAACTTTTTATCAATTTAACCATTTACGAAATAAAATAATAATTATAAGAAAATTGAATACTTTCGTTTCATAAAATTCTGGGGCTTACATGTAAAGGTTAACTTTTGGTCAAAGTCAACAGTTGATTTTTTTGGGAAAAAGTCAAAATTAGTGTGAGAAGTGCAAGATGTTATGATTATGTAAATTATGTGTGTGATTAGATAAATATACATTATATAATGTGTATACATTTATTTTGTTTGTAAAAGTGAAATAAGAATTAAGTTATATAACCTATATATATATATATATATATATATATATATATATATATATATATATATCATGTGTGATAATTAAATAACCTAAGAGGTTATAATATGGGAGAATATTAGTATATAAATATATATACTAACATTAAGAGATTTATTTTATATATCTCAAATATTTAATTTTGTAACCAAGTCTAATTGGCTTATGAAATTAGAAAAAAACATAAGTAAGGAAATTATTTTCAAGTGTGAGAAATAAAAACCCTAATTAAATGATTAGGGTAAAATAGAATTAAAAGTACTGGGCTATAATGATATCATAGCCCAATAATTTAATTAGAGTTCAAGTGAATTAAAATTTAATGGACTAAGGAAGTTATATTATTTAAACAAGCCCAATTATATTTTAGGGTGGGACTTGTAGATAAAATAAATTCAAGGTCAATTAGTTTATTAAATTAGCCCAAGAGGCCGTGTATAAGATAAATATAGTAATGACCCAATTGAATTAATGGGGAAGCCCAAGTTCAATTTTGTAAGCAAGCATGATAATAAAAGTACAAGCCCAATTTTAATTAATAAGTAGCCCAATTTTTGACCAACTTAAGGAGGGACTATTTAGTTATTTGTTAAGTAAATTAAAAATTAAAATAAAAATAAGATTTGGATGATATTGATGCCATGTGACCAAAATTATGGAGAGAGGAGGAGATGGGTGTAATGTAATAATTACCTTATCTTTAGTTAATGGTTTACTTTATGGGGTGTCACATTATTATTGGGCCACCACATGAGCTTATCCAAGCATGTAATAATGAGAGAGAGAGAGAGAGATAAGGATTTGGAAGATATTATGGGCCAAATGGTTGGTTAAAAAAAGAGAGAGGGGTGGCTAGTATAAGAGATAAGAAAGAGAGAGAAAGAGAAAAAGTAAAAGCAAAAGGAAAAGAAATGGAAAGAGAAAGAGAGAGGGAGGAAGTGGCCAAAGCTATGAGAGAAGGAATAAGAAGAGAAATTCTCCATGAAGAGAAGAAGAAGAAGAAGAAGAAGGTATAAAATTATTTTCTTAAGCTTTCCTCTAAATTATTTTTTGTAATTTGATGAAAGGGGGTTTTTGATTTGGAAGTTCAAACCCCTGTAATCTATGTTTTTTCATGGATTCAAGTATGGATCTACCCATATTGGGTGTTGATTTAGTTGAAATCAAGAGAAAAGAAAAAGTAATTTTTCTAGTTTTGAAAATCCTAACTTTTAGGTGCTTTGAATGTTTGCCGTTTTTGATCTATGCATTCTTTTCTCGATCCGTCAAAGAGAGGTGCTAGATATATGTGTTGACTAGTAAACTCAAGTGGTAGAACTCAAAAAAATCATGTTTCTAAAAGTCGTGGTGTGGATTTTTATGAAAATAGTCCCGTTTTCTTAAAACTATTTTAGATCAGTCTGAAATGGGGGTAATTTTGTCCACTTTTTGTGCTTTCAAAATTCTGGAAAAATTTGGAGTGTTAATATCAGAAGATATGAAGGTTTTGTAAAAATTTGAGAATTTTTGGCCATACAGTTTGAGAGTTATGGATTTTACGGTGAAGGGCTATTTTTATGAAACCACACGAATAATTCTCTGTGTCTAAGTCCATAATTACATGACATTTACTGGAAGTACATGTGTATAACAGGAACATACTGTAAAAATTTTAGAATTTTTGGAGTTAATCTCGATTTATGAAAAATCTGAGAATATTTGGCTATTATGGACTATTTAAATATAGTAAATGTATTTTAAAAATTATGGGAAAAATATATGTTCAATATGGAACTATATTCTGTCAAATCTCAGAAAAGAAATATTTTTGGGACTGATTTGGTATTTTTCATCTAAATGATGATAAGTGGATAAATGGATTTAATTAAATATATGATATCCAAAAATATGAAAAATATGATTTATGACTTGAGACCCTTGAGCATGGCTTATGCAGATTTCTGATGAAGTTTTGAGTCGGGTGTGAAGTGTTGTGATGTTTATGGCATTTTAAAATGTTTAATGAGTTAATTAAGGAAAGGAAACAATTAAACTAAATTGTTTATTAATATGATTAATAACTTAAATTATTTTTTTATATGACTAATAATATTGGATTAAGATATTATTAGTAGTATTTGACTGGAATGTTATTAAAAGGTTAATAACCTTAGCGTAAATTTTATTACATAATTAATAATATTCGACTGGAGATTAAAATAAGAGATTTATGTTATTTTTCAATATAATTGTTGAATTTGGTATTCAATGAACTATGTTATGGTTGTCATAGACTAAAATGAGAATTTAGGGTGCTGAATTGGATTTTGGATTGCTGAAATGGTTTCAGTCTACTGAAATATTTTGTGGTGTGCTGAAATAGTAATTTCGGGATCTTTGAAATATAATGAGTTTCATTGAAATGATATTTCGAGTTCATTGAAAAGGTTATCTAGCTTACTAAGATAACATATAAAGGGAAATCTTATAAGTATAAGTTATAAGTGATGAAAATATTATCAAAGTATAATGATAATACTAAGACTAAGGTGTAATGTCTAATACTTAACTTTGTGAGTGAAGGTTAGACAAGTTAATATAAGATGAAGAGATTATAAGTAAGTAAATGAATATGGTGGTAAGATTATCTAATATGTGACTATGTGTTTAAGTGTTAGATAGTATTATGCAATAAGGTATGATATGCTAATTGAAAGATCAATCTTATACCTGATAGGTCTTTTCAATAAAGTGGATAAATTAAATCGCGTAGCGGTAATCGACTATGCAGGCAAGTTTCTTTAACTCAAGCTTGAGTTATATTACAAAGCATGTTAGTCAACGATTATTGATGATTATTTACGTCTAAACTGATTATTGATTCGCACTTAGTGCATGTTGCATATGTTCATCTGGTATGAAAGACTAATCACCTTCATTGCCATAAGGTTCAGTTAGATGGTTCATGGTCATTGTTAACCTCCAAACAGTATTGATTCAGTCACTCAATTATTAACACTTGATTCATGTTATTTCACAATTATTACATTGTTGAAAACTTGAAAGCTTATTCATTCTTTTCAATCATGATATATCCTCAATTAAATTTCAACTTGTTGGGCAAACTTATTGCTCACCCTTGTTATATCATGATAAAAAATTTCAGATTAAGATGAAAGCTCGAATAAACACAAAAGTAAAGGCAAAGTGCAAGATTATTTATGGCGCAATTAGATTTATTAAATTTTCTGACAAAAATAGCATTATAAACCTTTTTAGATATTGAAGGTATGTATTTAGTTAAGGTTGTAGACCTTAGGAATGATGTGTAAAAGTTTAATGTATAAACAATTTATGTTTATATCTTCCGCAATAGTTATAGAAATGATGTACCAAATCTGAGGTAAAAAGTACCCAGATTTGGGGGGCGTCACAATTACCTCAGCAAAAGATTCAGCAACAGTGAACACAAGTACACTCTAATTGAGAAGACTTGTTGAGGTTACAACATTACTTCCATGGTCATATAACCCATCTCATATCCCGCGTGGATCCTCTCAACTACGTGTTCAGTAAGCCCATACTGAATTGTTAGCTATCTAGATGGTAGTTGATCCTACAACAATTTGACATCGTCTACGTGATGCAAAAGTCTATCCAAGGTCAAGGAATTGCGGATCAACTGGCCGCTGCACCTGCAGGGGACTTAAACCCTTGGAAATATACATCCCCGATGAAGGGGTAATGGCAGTTCAGCAACACCATCAGTACGATACATGTCGTACGTGGAAAATGTATTTTGATGGAGTCATTAACACGAAGGTTACGGAGCCTGAGCGGTTCTAGTGTATGCGCACGGGAGGAAGCGATATCCGTCGCCATCAAATTACAGTTTGTCAGCACCAACAACACAGCTGAGTATGAAGGCTGTATCATGGAGCTAAAACTTGGCCGTTCAATGGGCATCAGACGGTTAACTGTCTTTCAGAATTCCAAATTGGTAATCAAGCAATCCACGTGAATCTATCAAACCAATGAACTACATTTGCTGCCTTACCATCGGCAAGTTTTACATATGGCTTTGGAGTTCGAAGAAATCTCCTTTCTACATATTCCTCGTAATAGGAATGATTTTGAGGATGCGTTAGCAACATTGGCCTCCTTGATTCATATACCTGACAAAGAAAACATGCCAAACATCACATTTGCCCTACAAAAGGCCCAAGTCTATGGGAACTATGTTGGAGAAGTATCGGATGAGCTACCTCCCATCCACAACCCTTGGTATCAACATATCAAGGAGTGTCTGTGAGATGGATCTACACCTGCTGAGGCGAGTCTGACTGGAAAGAGGCGGATCCATCAAATGGCTATGAAATTTTACCTGAGCAGAGATGCACTCTACAAAAGAGATATATGATTAGGTCTCCTAAGATGTCTGGACAAGGACCAAGCTCAGAGGCTCGTGGATGAGATCCATGGTGAAGTATGTGGCCCACACATGAGCGGACCCCTATTTGTTAAGAAAATTCTCAGAACAGGACATTATTGGCTTACGCTCAAAGTTGACTTTGATGATCACGTCAAGAGGTGCTATCAATGCCAAATTCATGGAAATGTTATCCACGCCCCTCCAAGGGAACTCCACAATATGAGTTCGCCATGGCCCTTCTTAATGTGGGGAATGGACGTGATCGGGCCCATCAAGCGCAAAGCCAGTAATGGAAATCGGTTTATCTTCACCATGATTGACTACTTCACCAAATGGGTTGAAGCAGCCTCCTTCCCATTACCAAAGAAGTCATCATTGCTTTCATCAGAAACAATGTCATTTTTCGATATGGACAACCAGAGGTAACCATATTCCATATGGCCCGGTCGCAATAAAAAAAAAGAAAAAACAATTCCGCCCTTTCTCTACATAAACAAAAACAACAAAAACATTCCTACACACTTTTACATTTAGTGTTGAACCTCTTACACCAGGTTCGAACTACGCAGACTTGATCTCCTCTTCAATAGGAGTACGTAGGCAGCCATTTATGGTTCAATCTAACCCCCTACCGAACAAAAATACTTGTCACACGATGCATCGGGATCAAATTTCAATCCACCACATTTCATCCGGCTTGCACTAAAGGGATGGAACTACCTAACCTATCCTCACAAATAGGAGATTCGGCGATCATCTAAGCTGTGGTTGTGCCTCAAAGAGCAACACCAATCCATAAGAGATGGAACTAACTGGGCTCCTCCTAAATAGAAGTACTGGCGACCATCTGTGGTGCGGTCAATCTCAGAGAGGAAAAGCCACACTCCTCTCCACATCTATATATAGAAACCAGTCCCAAGACACCAAAGATGGCAGGGATACACATAAATCAATGATCAGTTCTGAGAGATCCTGCGACGTCTCAATGTTCACACATCAAGGATGAGTTCAGAATGCATTAAGATCACAAGCCCTGAAGAAACAGGTAAATATCAAGCAAGTATCAAGGCACAATTGAAAGGGAAGTGAATCAAAATAAATTTCCCTGCCATATATAATATTGTTTGATATATACAATATGTGTTGTACATGACAAAATGGCTAAGCTAGTCTGTGTAGGAAAATATAAGTCTATCTACGGATCTGTGTGTATGCGAACTATCAAATATAACATAGCATCCCTCTCTGAAGAAGGAGGTAATGCTGGAACTCCTGCCCAATGGTATCTACACGAGCTAGTAGATCCGAGGCTAACTACATGGTGGCATGATTCTCATCAATGTATGCACTCATATCGGCAAGGATGTCAGTCGTAAAGGATCTCACTGAAGTACTGTCTATAACGGCCACATCCCGAGCAGATAGGGCAACATCCTGCTCTACAATCAATGCATCTCTGGCTAATCTGGCCTCATCTCTCTCTAATAGAGCAGCGTCTCTCCCATCAAGAGCCGTCAACATCAAGGCCCTAGCCTGATATCTCTCAAAGGTCATCAGATGTAGACTCTGTTATAGATACTGTGTTGCATGCTGAATCACAGTAGCACTCATAGTGGGAGAATCCATCACGAATGCTGGCAATCCAGTAGTCAAATCCTCCTCGATGGGAATATCAGTCTCCTCCATAGGCTCCTCATCGTCGGAATCTATCCCTTGCAGTATAGATACTACCGCAGCCGATGCAGTCTATGTCTCCATCCATGTGGAATACTCTGTAGAACAACCCGGATGGCTGATGAAAAACTCAGCTAGCTCACGCTGATCCCAACAGGCATATTACCTGGATCTATCCTCTGCTGATAAGTGGCGAGAAGCAAAGCGCTGACTTAATGCCCCCTCAAAAGGATGAAAATCCTGGAACTGGTCAAACTGACACATCACGGCCCGTGGGTGGTAAGTAATCATGCTTCTCAAACCAGCTGGAGGGAGATAATCCATGCCCGGAGCATGAGTGCTGAAGCTGTAGGGTGAGCTAAGCCCTGAACACGGTAATATAGTAAACGGATCTCCTATCCTTGCAAGGAAAGCTGACCAAGATGAAGCATCTATGCACTCCACAGGCTGAAAGGAGTAGGACATTGCTATATCATGGGTAAAACAATACCCATGCCGTCTAAAAGTGCCAATCGATCTCAAGTGTGACATAAACCACACATACAGCATGACCAAACTGCCTATAAACACTCTCGTTAGATAAGTGCAGCAGTATGTGGCCGACCTCAAAGTCTCTGTTATAATCATCGGTACAATGGTGTGACCCTCCCTGAGAGCTCTTACTGCAATGATAACTCCTATATTCAACTCATACATGTACCGTGGCATGTAGACATACGACAATATGCACAATAGCAATACATCTACTCTGGCAAAACGCCAATGATCCTCCGGTGTGGTCAAATCCCCAGAATGTCGTGTTCAACTATCCTCCGAGCCAAATCTATCAAACAGAAAATGTTGGGATATCACGTGGCCGAATGTGAGCTCATCCTGCACCACCTTACGCCTCAATCTAGTGAGGGTCATGAACTGTCAACTCATGTCTCCAATCGCCATATGCACGCAAGGTCTGTCCAGTGGCAGCATCATCAGACGTGCATACTCCTCCAGAGTAGGAGTTAACTCCTTGGTCCCAAATCGAAAAACCTGCCTAGCCGATACCCAGTGTTCCAGTATGCCCTCCACGAATCCCGTGGGAACCTGAAACATCAAGAAGGTCATAGTATGTGCCGTAGCAGTTGATCTCTGATCACCCCCGTCTCGATGGTGACATACTATCATACCACGATCGCATACCAGATGCCACCAATAATGGTGGGGTATGATCAATATGGCTAACTATCGAAGAAGACATCTGTACGGGCCGTGTCATAAGATTATCCAGGGATCAATGCTGAATATCTCATAATATATATTCATATGCATAGTATAATAACAAGCACAATAACAATAGATGGCAATATGATATAGGGAATGAAAAACTGTACATACATTCCTAAGTATATCATCATCTAATACATCTCTGTACAACTAAAATACAGGGAAATGGGGCAAAACTGCCCTACAACTAATAGAGCCCTATCAAAAGATATAGCAAGAATGGGACGAAGCTACCCAATGTCTAACAGAGGCCTATCAAAAGAAATAAAGAGAATATACATCAGAAAAAGATGCTAAGCCACGCCTTATCTGATGGATTCTCCTACTTCAGGAGTTTGATCTATAAATAAAAGATAGAAAGGGGACAGAAAATTAGGTAGCCGATCACTTGTCTAGGCTGGAAAAACCAAGGGAAGTTGAAAGAGGACAAATGTGTAATCAACGAGTCATTCCCGGATGAACAACTGTTCGGGATAAATTTAGAATTTCCACGGTACGCGGACTATGTGAGTTATCTAGTGAGCAATGTTCTACCTCCTAATCTTACAAGACAACAGAAAAAGAAGTTTCTTCATGACGTGAAATGGTATATGTGGGACAAACCGTATTTGTTTAAGCAGTGCGCTAAAAAAAGATTAGAAGGTTCGTGCCCTATAGTGAAGTGAAGAACATTCTGCATGAGTGTCACTCATCTGCGTTTGGCGGACATTATGGGAGTGAGAGGACATCAGCGAAGGTGTTGCAATCTGGGTTTTATTGGCCTACACTATTTAAAGACGCCCACCATTTTGTTAAAACATGTGATAGATATCAAAGGGTGGGAAACATTTCAAAAAGGAATGAGATGCCTCTACAAACGATTCTTGAAGTTGAAATTTTTGATGTATGGGGCATCGATTTCATGGGGACATTCCCTTCGTCTCTGAACAATCAGTATATTCTACTCGCAGTGGAATACGTATCAAAGTGGGTTGAAGCTACAGCATTACCATCAAACGATGCTAAGGTGGTCCTCAAATTCCTACAAAAGAACATTTTTGCGAGGTTCGGCATGCCAAGAACAATTATCAGTGACGAAGGTAGTCACTTTTACAACAAGTCATTCACAGCTCTATTGGCAAAGTATGGGGTCAACCATAAGGTAGCTACAACTTATCATCCCCAAACCAGTGGACAAGCTGAGGTCTCGAACAGGGAAGTAAAGAGAATCTTGGAAAAGGTGGTAAACCCGAATCGAAAGGATTGGTCGCTCGTGATGGATGATGCACTATGGGCATACCAAACTGCGTACAAAACACCGATCGGCATGTCACCATATCAATTATTGTACGGGAAAGCTTGCCACTTACCGATGGAGTTACAACACAAAGCTTATTGGGCTATTCAAAAATCAAACTTCGATCAAGCAGCGGTGGGTGAAAAGAGACTACTTCAGCTAAATGAGCTTGACAAATTCCAACTGCAAGCCTACGAGAACTCAAAGTTGTACAAGGAAAAGGTCAAGAGATGGCACAACAAGAGATTGATACAAAGAACGTTCGAACCGGGACAATCAGTACTATTGTTCAACTCAAGATTGTGGTTATTTCCAGGAAAGCTAAAGTTAAGGTGGTCAGGTCCATTTACCATAAAGAATGTTTTCCCACATGGCGCCGTTGAACTCTACAGTAGGAACCCATTGGAAACATTCAAGGTCAACGGTCAGCAGTTAAAACATTATTGGGGTGGCGAATCCAACACGGATGTCATTGCTATCACATTTGTAGACGCACCATAAACAGGGAGTAGTCAGGCTGAGCGACTTAAAATCAAGCGGTAATTGGGAGGCAACCCAATCATATTTTTTTTAGTTTATTTTTATTTTTATTTTTATTCTTTCTTTTTCTTTTCTTAAGTAATTTTATCCATGCTAGTTAGATGGGAGTTCAGAATAATATTTGGTCTAGAATATATTCATGTCAATTCATTAAATAATATTTAAAGTATATTTGATATTTAAATAATCTTACCCTTCATGCTTGAATTTTCTCAATATCTATTGATAGGTATGCTTTAATGTTGATCAGGTACTCAAGAAGCTATGGGATGCACTAAGGAGGCAAGGAAGAGGAAAATATAGTTCACTTGCAGTCCATTAGCAAGCTGGGGCTTGCCATTTTTAGCCTAGGAGCCAAGCTGGGGATTGGGGTCAAGAGGCACTAACAGGTCACTAGCAAGTAGGGGCTTGCCCTTCAAAGAACAATAAGCAAGCTGGGGCTTGGGGTCAAGAGGCAATAACAGACTACTAGCAAGCCGAGGCTTGCCCTCTATAGAGTAAAACCCAAGCCAGGGCTTGGGGTCAAAGTGCATTAGCAGAATACAAGCAAGCCGGAGCTTGCCCTCCAAGGAGTAATACCCAAGCTAGGGCTTGGGTCAATATGCACTAGCAGAATACAAGCAAGCCGGGGCTTATGGGTCCAAAATTTGAAAAGGAGTTACAGCAGTTACAATATGCAGACATGATATCCCAATCTCCTTGCCATTAAACTTCCTACAATCCCACTCCTTCACAACATATAATTCCCACTTACACCCACGACATATGATTCACAACATACACGCACGAACTTGCTCATTAATTCCCATCTCCTCACTACAATCAAACACTTACCCAACAACCTCAATTCACACCAATTTGGAAGATCAAGTTTGAGCCAAATCACCAAGTTTGGGGAATTTCAAGTCTCGCACACCAAGTGCTCGACAAATTGCTTAAGTGAAGTTTGGGGGAAATTTTTGTTAAAGCTCATCAATTCCAAATCAATGGCACCAAAACCGGCATCAAAGAGGCTACGAGGAGAGAGTTCTGGGGCCACACCACCAACACGAACCTTTGATAAGAAAAAATTCATAAGTACCACCGCCGCCGACCGTTACGACTATATGGTGAAAAAAGCACTCACACCAGAGCGGGGGTTGGCACCTGAGCATGTTGATGACGAAATGATGCAAAAAATATATCAAAAAGGTTGGAATAAATTCACAGAAGAGCCAGAAGACGCAGTTGTGAGTGTGGTCAAAGAATTCTACGCTAACGCCGAGGATAAGGCCCCCTTCAAATGCTTTTGTACGGGGTAGGTTAGTTCCTTTCAGTACTGACGCTATCAACACGTACTATCAGTTACGAGTGCCGATACATTGCTAGTACGCTCACTTACGTGACAATGATCCAGATTATGAGGCTATTATGAAGGATATGACAAATTCGGGTACCGCGTGGACCAAATCACAACATGGAGGCACTGTCTTTCGCAGTAAGGATCTCAGCAAGTATGGGAAGATATGGTACGCATTTCTCTGCGCTAAGTTACTTCCATCTACACATACGTTAGATGTGCCCAAGGATAAGGCAGTGCTCTTGTATGCAATGGTACAAGATCTCATCATCGACATAAGGGCTATAATCAACTTTTCAATTCGAAGATGCCTTCGAGGACCATTCTCTAGTGGCTTGCCACACCCATCTCTCATTTGTGGGTTGTGTATACAGGCGGGAGTGTATTAGTCTGATGATGAGATAACCTAGATGCCGCTTCAAAATCTCCACTCGACAATGATTACAAGATATTTGGTGTGGCCCGGAGGCGAGTCGCACCCTAGAGGAGTAGGATTTGTATTTCCCTCAGCCTCGGAGGATGAGGCTGACACTGAGGACACCTCGGATGACGATGAGTTTCAGGGGAATGCGACAATGGGAGAACAAGAAACAGTGACGACACCACAGCCCGGAGTTATATCTAGCCCTCAGTTCCTCAACCTTCAACGACAAGTGGATGAGCACAACAAAGAGGCACGAAGAGAAATGCGGAGACTAGCAGCGAGGCAGGACCACATGTTTGAGGCTTTGAATCTATCTTTCGCCTCATTGAACGCGACGCTCCAGAGCTTCAATCCCAATGCCCAATTCCCATACTAGCAACCAAACCCAATGCCAAGGTTCCCACCCAACGATTCTGATGAAGAACAACAGACACCACCACCCCAGACATAGGCACTTATAGGGAAGTCCTCTCTTATTTATTGCTTTATCTATACAATGAGGGCATTGTAATTTCAAGTTTGGGGGATTTAGTTTTATGTTTGCATATTTAATTTCATTAGCTAAGTTTACATATGTTAGTTCATTGTTTAGTTTTAGGATTATTAAATCATGTAATCTTGTAGTTGCATAGTAGCTTAGGACTGTAAATAGTTTTTATTTATTTGTGCAATCATGTTATATTTACCACATATTATCCAGTTTTTTTTAAAAAAATTTGAAAAATAGTTAAGTATTGTGTTATTTTACATATGTCCCGCAGTTGTTGTGGTTCATATTATTTTGGACAATGATGAGATTGGGATTAAGTAGACAAGTACAATACTGATTATTAGAACCTTGATGTAGTTTCTTTTATGAATTGGATCTTGTGCTTGTTTGAAACTGGTATAACAAGGGTAGCACGTTAATAACACCTATGTTGACTGATTAGTTCAAATTGATACATAAGGAGTTTCTAAAGGATAATGCTTGTGTAAATGAGAAAATGACAAGGATGGGCAGTGAAAACAAAGAATTAGGCAAGAACCTAAGTTTGGGAGAAAATCTGGGGTATATAAGCTTTATCTAAAAAAATAATAGTACTTTTTTTTCGTGACTAGTCTTGTTTCGGGGCCGTTGTTACTTGAGCATGTACGCCCGAGGGAGTGTCTCTACACCTAGCGCCCTAAGGTCTTATATGGTATGGGAGTCGTTGGTTGAAAGCTCGGTAAGGGGTAGCACTGTTAGCCTAGTGGAATAAGACATTGCACAGTCATGAAAAAAAAAAGAATAAAATGGGAAATAAGTGCAAAAAGCCCCCGTGATGAAAAAAAATAAAAAAAAATTAAAGCATAAGTACCCTATGTGAACCCTTGATATTGGTTACTGTTTGATTTTAGTTGGAACTCGCCTATTTTAAAACTTTGGAGTTTACTATGTATAATTCCTTATAAGAGATTGGTGATGTATTAAATTTGAATTTGTATCAGTTAGCATGGATGTTGATCACAGACACACACACACTATACCAGTGATAATAGTTTAAGATTCGAGGATTAAAAAGGAATTATTGAATGGTTTTTATATGAAGTGTTGTAGTGTTTGCTTGATTTCTCTAAGGCCGGGGGAATAATTTTGATTCTATGATATTGTTGGATTTGTAGGCATGTAGATTGCATTGTGTTGTGTTGCTTAGGGACAAGTAACGGTTTAAGTTTGGGGGTATTTGATGAGTAGGTTTTATACCTACTTATCCGGTATCGTTTACTTAAATTATTTGCTTAATCTCCTATTTCTTAGTTACTTTTCATGCATTTTGTTTTCATTTTGTAGATTTTATGTTTGGGAGCTGAGTGAGCAACTATTGGTATGAAAACTCAAGGAAAAGCAATTCTGGATATTGTTCGGGCTTTCATGCTCATTTTATGTTCATTTCATGTTCTTGGTTTGGAACTTGGACTTTGTTGTAGAACTTCTTCTTAGCTTTTCGGAACGTCTTGAATCATTCCAATCGGAAGTTTTGATGCGAGAGTTATGGTTTTTTTTATCAACAAAGACAAAGATAAGAGTTGTTATGTTTGTCATTTACACAACAGCTACTTCCAGTCCAATTTCGCCCTTCATCCGTTTGTTATTTCTCAAAACTCAAAGAATGAAAGTTATAGATCTCGTCGATATATTCGATTTGATAGGTGGAAGGACCCGTAACTCCTCCCGGATCAAAGGTTATGGACATTTTACCAGAGGACACTGCAGCAGATTTATAGTAGCATAGCAAGCTGGGGCTTGATCTTTTTGGCCTTACACCCAAGCCGGGGCTTGGGGTCCTGAGTTGATTTACAGCAGCCTAGCAAGCCGGGGCTTCCTATTACTAAGGTAATACCCAAGCTGGGGCTTGGGTACGAGAACAAAATGGTCTCCTAGTTGGTTTCTAATGCTATAAACGTGGAGCTTAAGTGATGGCGATGGTTTGGGACTCATATTGGCATGGAATTGTAATCAGAATACATGTTTAAGTATATAATTAACAACAAACATTGGGATTGAAGACACAAGGTAAATTACAGAGATCAATTCGAGTTTTTCATAGCAAGCGTTGGAGGAAGATTTTGAAGAGATTTTCAAGACGATTGCAAATTTAGGCTACGTGGTGTTTTTCACTATTCTTCTTCTTAGATTATTATTTGTAATTGAAAAGATGTTTTCTTTGATTTATTCAGTAGTTATATCATTTATGATGAACTAATTCACTTTTTAGGCTTATGGTGGATCGTTAAGTGAAACATGATTTTGTAAACATTGATTTCCAGTTCAATAAGCTATTTTCCAGTTTATCTATATTAATTTGAGTGTGAATTTAGGAATTGCCTGATCAATAATTCTGTGTGGATTTGTATGGAATCGAGAGAGGATATTCAAATCTAGACTTAGTTAATATAACATGTGTTCATGAATTTTGTGAATAGCAGAATCATGATGAATGTTAAGGTAGAGATATGCTTGACATCGCATGTAATTGGATAGAGAACTTAATCTTAAACCTTCTTTAATTGTAATTCACATAGATATATAGTGACTTAGTTGATTAAGGTGTTTAACTTGTTTCTATCTTAATTGTGGATTTAAGTTAATACGGTATTAGTACATCGAGAGGTGGTTAATACTACATTCGTGTTCTTGATTAATAAACTGGGATAGTGAATTGAATTGGAATAAAGGTGTTAAAATCAGAGTGAAGATTAAGGTGAAATCATAAGTCTAATTCTCCATTGATTGTTTAAAATTCCAGATTTTGATATTTGTGATTGGTTTGTGGTAGTTTATTTTATTACTTAATTTAGAATTTTAATTATAATCATTGAGTTGAATAGTTTAATAAAATTAGGATTAATAGGAAATTGGTACTTGTAAGTTAAGATTATTGCTAGTTGATCTCTGTGGGAACGATACTCTACTTATCACTTTATTACTTGTTGACCACGTATACTTGCGTGTTGTGCGTATATAGATTTTACTTAACAGACGTATCACCGCCTCCACTAAATGACGAGGTTGTCTAATATAACGGGGTCGAGGCACTTTAGAAGCCCTCCTCCGTACACCAGAAGTGGTCCTGCGGGAACTACTCGGTTGATCCGGATCCATAATATCTGGACAATAAGTCTCCAAATCACCTCAGAAAGGGTGTGGTAAATTCTAACTTGGAGCCTTTCAAAATGCATTTTATGACTACATGCATGCATGCATTATTTTAACATACGTCTACAGTAGAGTTAAAAATGCATGACTACACAATGCCTACATTTTGGAAAATTTTTGCCATAGTCCCCTTTGTAAATAGGACTATCCATATGCACATAGGCATGACTAGGTGGCCAGTCAATAGCACACCTACCCACAGTCATATACATCCTACACGCATCAAGACATCTCCTTGGCGGGGGTTACAACACAGATTTTATTCATTGATAACGTATCCCCGGCGGGGGTTACAACGCATTCTTCGTCCATGAACGTATTCCCGACGGGGGTTACAACGCAATTTAACCATTGATATACGCATCAATGAAGGTCAAGAAGCCTTGACATGTTCCCCGACAGGGGTTACATTGTGTATCTATCCATTGATACACACATCAATGAAGGTTAAGTAGCCTTGAGAATTTGCCCAGCAGGGATCTATCTGGTGACACACACATAAACGAAGGTCAGGCAGCCCTGACAATACATATTGTTGGCAGTAACTCCAACAAGACCATGGGATATGTTGGTGACACAAACCAGAGAAGACCATCCTCATCAGAGAGGACCGATGATGGAATATGTTATACACATCCTCAAACAGACAAAGCTTTATCCCCACAGATCTCTTGCACACGAGAGGCAAATCTTCAAGGTAAAGTCTGTATCAAGGATTCAGGACTTTGGTGATAACCCCAATGTCAACATCCTAGAAGACTTGGATTACACGTCCAAGACATCACTAATTGTCATCCCTGGCAGGATTAACACGGAACCGAAAATCATCCCAGCATGTTGAAAAATAATCTAACAACATACATCCATCATACATTTGCATCATGTTGCTGCACATGGCATCATGTTTATCATGTTGCATTTCAAATGTCTAGGATTCTTTATCATATCCATGCATTGCATTGCATGAATATGATAAAGAGGGGCATCTATAGACACTCAAAATTTTCTGTACACCTGTTACTAACTTTACAGGAGGGCAGATTCGTCTTTTAGAGATAACCTTGGAAGACAGCTCCCAGATACCACCGAAAGTTCAGTCTCAACCCCGGAACACACACCAGGATTATCAGTTCCAACCTCGAAGATAACCCCGAGTTTCATCCTTCGAGATAACCCCAAGTAATGTCATTGTAGTTTCTGCGATAACCCTAGAAATGCTTGTTTCAAATGCATGTAATTAGCTTCAAACTCGGAACTCCCGCCGAGGCACTCAATTTAAAGACCCGAAGATAATGCCGGGAAAATAGGCACACTTAAAGATGACCCTAAGGAATTCAAACACTTGCAGTGATCAATCTCGAGAGATAACCACGAGCAAAATCGCTTTTATCACCAAATCGGAGATAACCCCGGTGAGGGGCAAAATCATCATCTTACCACCTCAACCCCACATCGCTCCATCTTAACATCTCATGCATAAATTTCTACACAACAATGTCCCACAAGAGCCAAAGAGTTCCAATCCCGAGTGACTATTACGCAGGGCAGCACACCAGATAGAATTTTAAGCTTGAAGACCATGGGCATGGTCCCCTCTTCCTGACTTCGTATAACCTCTAATCCCATGTCATTGCATAACTCTGTAACGGCGATCTGAAAAAGTCCTTGTACACCTCAATCGGATGCTCAGATTGAAGTTCTATAAGTTCGAGCGGACATCACAGTGCATGTACTTCGAGACAGCGAGACCCGTAAAGCCTGGGGCACCCCGGGAAACCGTAGGGTGGCCATAATTCAAGAGGAAAATGCGAGGAAGCCCTGTCAAATTTTCTCTGTAAACACCCCATATTGAGTGCTTTCTCATTTTAAACACTTGTTAGCTCATAGATAGCTATATTTTTTCCAGCGGGAGCCGAGTGTTCATCCACTTAGAGTCATAAAATTCTTCTTTGGCAGCCCATTGTAACCTTTCTTCACATTGAGAGTCGTGTTGCATGTGTATGCCCGGACTTCGGTCCTTGGTTTTCATTTTTGTCTGTATATATATACTTATATATGTATATATTAATATATGGAGTAACATTATCGAGTTATGCCTCAATTGAGCCTAGACTTCTGTCTGGAGTGTTTACTTGCTTATATATATATATATATATATATATATATATGAACTATTATCGGATTATGTCCGATGAGCCTGGATTTTACATCCGGAGCGTAAAATCCAGACTCATCAGACATAATCCGGACAACAAATTATATATATATATATATATATATATATATATATATATATATATATATAACTGTTATCGAACTTTGTTTGATGAGCACGGATTTTATATCCGATGCATTTCTGATATATATATATATATATATATATATATATATATATATATATATATATATATATCTCCATTCTGTCAGTTCTGGAGTTTACTTCGTGACCTTTTTTGCTTTATTTACATTCCAGTCACTTTGGAGTTTACTTCGTGGTGGTTGATCGATTTATTTCTTTATTTACATTTTCGATCCCCCATGGAGGTGCTTCGTGGTGGTTGATCATGTATATATATATATATATATATATATATATATATATATATATATATATATATATATATATAATCGCCATCGCTTTTCATATAAATCTGCGACATCATGTGAGCCTAGGAATGTGATGATCTGATTGACTATGAATCTTGATTTGGTTCCCATGATGGACATTTTCAATTTATAAGCGACTTTTGTAAATTATTCACGGTGTTTGAATTTCCTTAGATGGCTTTTATGCCCATGAGGAGTTCGGCACTACTATGTATTGTTTTCTCGAAGATGCTACGCATCTCGAAAATGAAAGCAATCAAGCTGAACATTTAATAATAAAAATGGAAGTAAGAAAATGTCTCAATTACTATTGAGCACAGGGTTTGAAACTGAATTTTTCATATAAATCCAAACCCTTTGTATATAGGTGCGAACGAGGCCTCACACTACTTCCAAATAAATTGCACATTGATCCACACACACACACACACACACACACACACACATTCATATAACAGTTTCTTGAAAAGTGGCGGTCAACGTAGTAACATGAATGTTGGGGAATGTCTAACACCTTCCCTCTGCATAATTAAGCCCTCGAACCCGAATGAATCTCGATTTCATAGATCCGTTTAGCAGTGTCATATCACTGGGTCAATGTGCAAACCTTTTCTTATTTGCGTTGGTGCAACCAGTTAAAAACACCAAATGGCGACTCTTACAGTAAAATCGTCGACATATACGTGTCGGACCTTTTTCACTTGTTTTTTCAAACAAATTTCACACAACATGAGAACATCAAAGAACGAGAATAGAAAAGGGACAAATAAAAATCCCGACGTTGACATATATATATATATATATATATATATATATATATGGACTAACATTGTCGAGTTATGCCTCGATTGAGCTTGGACTCACGTTAAGCGTTACTTCATATATATATATATATATATATATATATATATATATATATATATATATATATATATATATATATATATATTTACATTTAGTCTCTCACTGGAATTTACATCGTGGCGGTTGATCGCTTTTACTATTATGTTTACATTCCATCCACTTTGGAGTTTACTTCATGGTGGTTGATAAATCTTTATTACTTTATTTAAATTTTGATCCCCATGGAGGTGCTTCGTGGTGGTTGATCATGTATATATATATATATATATATATATATATATATATATATATATATATATACCGCTTTTATATATTTATATTTCCGATTCCCCAAGGAGGTGCTTCGTGGTGGTTGATCATGTCTGTATATATATATTTACAGCTTTTATATATATATATATATATATATATAACTGCTTATTGCTTTTATATAAATTGCAGCATCATGTGAGCCTAGGAATCATGTGATCACTAATTTAGTCTACTGAATATAGATTCGGTTCCCGTGATGGACATTTTCAGCTGTAAGCAGCTTGTAAATTATTCACGGTGTTTGAATTTCCTTAGATGGCTTTCATGCCCATGAGGAGTTCGCCACTTCTATATATTATTTTCTCGAAGATGCTTCGTATCTCGAAAATAAAAGCAATCAAGCCGAACATTTAATAAAATGGAAGTATCAAAAGCCTCAATTACTATTGAGCACAAGGATTGGAAAACCTCTTTTATAAAACATCATTGCCATATCTTATTTAAAACTGAATTTTTACACAAATTCAAACCCTTTGTATATAGGTGCGAACGAGGTATAACACTACTTCCAAATAAATTACACGTTGACCCACACACACACATATTCATATAATAGTTTAATTGAAAAGTGGCGGTAACCGTGGTAACACAGATGTCGGGGGGTGTCTAACACCTTCCCTCGGTATAAGCAAGTCCCCAGACCCTAATGAATCTCGGTTTCACAGACTCGTTTAGCAGTGTCACATCACTGGGTCAATGTACAAAGCTTTTCTCGGTTGTGTTGGTACAACCATTTAAAAAACCAACTGGTGACTCTTACAGTCAAATCGTCGACATATAAATGCCAGACCTTTTCACAACTTGTTTTTTCAAACAAATCTCACCTAACATAAGAACACCAGAACACAAGAACAGAAAAGGGAACAATAAAAATCCCAACATCGACAGGTGGCGACTCTGCTGGGGACTCCAATAAGAGGACTAAAGCCGCTACTACAAGCTTTTCAAACTGTTATACGCTTGTGTGTGAATGTTGCATTTACATTTTTAATGAATGTGTACGAATGCATTTTACTTATTGCACTACAATATATCTATATGTGATATTAGTGCTTCACACATGTCATAATTCCCATAACGGTGAGACACGTTGCATGTGAATGTATGTTGTGTGGTTCCTCCACCACGAGGCTATGCTATCGGTGTTTGATTACGGGACTCGTATGGAGACTAATTCCAATGAGGCTCAGGAAAGGCACCACCCAGATTCGCTCCAGTTGAAAAACCGGATTAACTTCCCGTCAAGTAAATTGCGATGATCTAGGAATCTTCATGCCAAAAAGCCGCGAGAGTAACCTAAGATAGGTTAGCCTCTGATAAACCAAACGTGGAGGAAAGTCTCTCCATGCTTTCCATTTTTAATTACTTGCAAAGATAATTACTTGTAATTTCATTCTATGTTAATCTCTATGTAATGGAAAATATGAAGAATATGTGTACATGCATATTAAGGCTTGACATGCTATCAAATGAAACCCGTTTTACAGGATAATATTCCTAACATGGAAACATTATGATAGCATGTAAACATTTATACATTCCCTAAGACTAAACTATATAAGTTTTTATAGGGATACAATTGGGCATGTTACCCGTTCAAAGTCCAAAAAGGCCACGAGCCTACAACCAATCATGTCTTCATCTGACCAGTCTAATCCTGCTTTTGTCTCTCGAGAAGAGTTTGATGGATTAAGCAACCAAATTATAGATTTGGTTATCTGCTTAAAGAACTACACCAGTCTACTCAGGGTTCACACATACCCGTACATACAGAATCCTCTGCACAAGGAGGAGCTCAAGGTTCAAGTAAAACAATTTTGGAACTTTAGTTGGATACAACCAATAAAATTCCTGAAAACACCCATCTTAAAAAAGATTTAGACACCGGTGATATTAGGAAAAAAGTCCTTTAAATGGAAGAGACCATTCGCTCTATAAAAGGGATTGGATCACACGAGAGTGTTTCCTATGCTTGTCTTTGTATATTCTCTGGTGTTCATTATCCAGAGAAGTTCAAGACTCCTAACTTTGAAAAGTATGATGGGTTGGGAGATTCTTATACACATTTAAAGGTATTCATAGGAGAACTTGGATCTTATGCCGAGCATGAAAAGCTCAAAATACAGCTGTTTCAAAAGAGTCTATCTGGAGAAGCTCGATCATGGTACACCAGATTAGATAATTCTAAAATACATAGCTGGGAAGAGTTAGCTCATGCCTTCCTTACTTAGTACAGTTTCCAGTCTCAAATGGTTCCTGACCGGTACCAAATTACCAAGGTCAAGAAATAGTTTAATGATCATTTAGAGAATATGCTCAAAGGTGGAGGCGCCTTGCTGCTCAAGTTATTCCTGCTATAACGGAGTTAGAAATGGTGATGACCTTCATAGACATACAAGAAGCTCTTTTCTATGAGAGAGTCTTAGCTGGCATTGGCAAGCCATTTTCTAAAATGATCAAACATGGAGAGATGGATGAGATGAGATTGAAGTCAGGAAAAATTCAAGACCTAGCTACTCTCAACGTTGTTGCTGAGCACATCCAGTTCGGAATTTATGGAAACAACCCCCGAAGGGTCCATAAAAAGAAAGAGGAAGATGTTTCCTTGATACTACAAGGTCAGAAAGGCAGTTAGAACATGCTTATCCAGAGGAGGAATTACTCCCCTTTTCTAGCATAGTCTTCCAACCCCACATTTCCAAAGGGTGGAAATGTCCGACGCAACCGAGAGTTCACACCCCTAGGGGATTCACTCGAAAAGGTTCTCAATCTTCTGACTACTCAGAAGAAAATTACACATCTTCTTCCACCAGCCAACCCTAATGGGAAGGGTTACAATGCTATAGAAAAATGTGCTTATCATGTCGGGGCACCGGGACATGACACTCAAGATTGTTGGGCCTTGAAACACAAGATCCAGTATTTAATCTACAATGGCGAGATAGCCCGACCAACCTCATGTGCAAGATAACCCTCTTCCTCAACACAAAGAAGAAGAGGTCAATATGATTAATTGGAGCAGTGAACAAAATTCCAATTACGTTGTTGAATCTTCCCAGACCAATAAAGAGGCTGCTGATAGATGGGATTATACGCAGTTCTAGTTTATGATGGAACGAAGGATCAAGGCTCTTTGCAAGAAAGTAGACCAATTGGTAGAACTGGTTATCCATTAACATCAAGTCACACGCCAATTAGTCAGTCAAGAGCATGCTAGTCTCCTACCTTTTATCATGAATACTCCATCCTTGCCTTCATAAAGCAAAACACTGGAGGATAAAATTGCACAAAGAGTAAGTGCCAAACTCTGTCGGGATTTTGCCAACAAATGGGAGTTTACATACCTTGGCTAACCTATGGAGGAGATATTTCAGATGCTAATCAATGAAGGAAGAATTACATCCCTTCTACCTCCAATCAATCCCCGTTCTAGAAGGTTCAATTCTAATGGAGTATGCCAGTACCACTCCCACTCTCGCGGTCATAGCACAAAAGAATGTTGGGCACTCCGCCACCTCATTTAAAATTTAATTGACAGTAGTGTCCTGCAAATGATAGATGACGACACTTTGTTACTCGAGAGTGGGAACACATGTCCTATAAAATGGAAGGACGGCGTAGCATTTATCTTCGCTGAGGATGATTTGGTTGCCAGACCACTCACAATACAAACAATGCAACTCAAAGGTGCTGACAATCCTTTGAAAGTTGTTGCACCAGAGCTAATTCTCTTCCATCTAGGCCACAATATCCTATTGTCAGCTTGAAAAAAGTCCCATGGAATTATGGGCAGGCTGAAGGATCTACATCACATACAACTATTGCAGTGGCAAAGGAGAATCCACTATATCTTCCCTATCAGGTGATGAAGCCTACCATCAAGTTAAATGGGAAAGTTCTGATAGAGAAAATTGAAGAGTTCCTTCGTACAATGGGCCATAATGAAGCTAAGGTGGTTTTAAGCTTGAGAGAAACTCTACAACAAATTTCCATACTGGACTTGGTTTTCTCTTCCCTATCTTTGCATTATTTGGTGTTGTGCATTTAAGAATCGAAAAACATTTAACTAAATAAAATAAGACTTGACAGTAATTTCATGTCTTATATTTAATTGGGACATTGTATGGTGGAAGGATTGAATTGTACGGTAACTATTTACTCAAATGTTCTTTTATGATTAATGTTGAAATCTATATTATCTGGAAAGTCGTTAATCGCTAGGGAGGCTTATCCCTATTGTAGAATTGTTCTAATTGATTTATTCATAACCGGTTTAATATGGAGAACCTAAAGGGTGACACCATAAAAGGAAGAATAATTATTTAAGAAGTTAATGGCATAATCGTAATAATATGTTAAGTGTATTTAATTTAATCTATGGTGATAGAATAAATTAAATAGCTTAATATTTATTATTTAATATTTTGGAAATATTAAATATATAAATTAATAAGAGGAGTCTTATTAATATTATTACAATTATTATTATTTTAATTTCTAAAGAGTTGGAAATTAATTTAATATTAATACTCTCATTTAATCCTAATAAGATTAGGAGGTTAAATTAATTAAAAGATTTTAATTGGTTATTCCTAATGAGATTGGGAGCATAATTAATTAAAAGAATTTAATTAATTACAATAAAAACTCAATTCCTTAATTGTTAAGGAGAGTTGCCCACATCTATAAATAAGAGGAGTCTTATTATGGGTCAGAGGGGTTGTTGACTTTTTCACAACATACGTAATTCCAATTGTTGGAGAGTACGCTCCTTTTCTTTGAGAGATAGAAAAATTAGGATTTTGCCAAACACCCATCTTCTTGAATTTTTATTCTTCCTTGGTGGATCACCTCTAGAGGCCAAACACTTGGGTGGCTAATGTTGATCAAAGGAAGGAACCAAATCCAGTGGATTCAAGTTGAACGCGAAAAGGATTTGGAGGTGAACTTGTACCTGAGGAAGCTCGAATCTTCAAGGGTATGATTCTTATTCTTTATCTTTTCGTTTAATTAATAATTGTGCATAAAGGATGATCCAGGTATATGGTTTGTAAAATTTTAAAACTCTGATTTTCTATGTTTTCGCTTATTTTATGCAATTTGATTACATTCATGAATATTACAAACCTAACAGCTATTTCCCAAACCGATACCAATTAAATCAAAAGAGGTCCTGATTCCTGATCCCAAAGTGGAAGAAGAGGAACAGAGACGTAAACAAGACATCGCCAGGAGATTGTCTAATCTATGCGTTCTTTTTCATGATGAGCACACAAATAGATACACTCCAGACGATGATTATTCGGACATTATGGTCATCATTCGGGAAAAGGAGGACGATGATCGTCAGTTCATTACCGTTGTCCACCAGGACTTCATCCTTGACAATTGGAGCAGTACCCCTTGCATTTTTCGCTAAGGGTAAAAAGGGCAGAAACCCCTCTGCCCTGTAGATAGCGTTAACTGCTTACTTTTCTATACAGTATTAGCAGTTGTTTTATCAGTACATTCTAACACTTTTGTATATTTGAACAGTTTCATATATTAAGTGAAAGCATATTTTGTTTCAGGACTCTAAATTTAGATGTGCCTGTAGTTGCTTGTGACGCCCCCAAAATAGGTCCATTCCATCCAACCCATTCTGAGTCGCTAAATACATGGTACAGAAATAACTACAACTTTATTAATACATTTGTCGTGCAAAATATGACACATATATACTTTGAGTTTAAATACAAATATTGTCTTCTAGACAATATACATACCCAAATAAATCCTCATCACAATTATTTATACATTATTTTACAAAAATGGTGAGGACTACTAAACAACTCTCTCTAGAACCTTCATTCCATACCTCGACTAGTACTCGCTACATTCTCGCCTCCTGAGAAGAAAAATGGAACAAAAAGGAAAAGGGTGAGCTCAACTAGCCCAGTAAAGAATATTATGACTAAGATAATATACAACAAATTATCGTTAGTCTTCAACAGGGAAAAATCTAATAGAATACAATTGACAACCAGTTTTAAATCAACAACTGCAGCGGAAACAACAATTCATTAGAAGAGTTAAGTAGAGAATGCAAACTACTATCTTCTATATATGAATTTTAAAGTTCATCATCGATATTTTATCCCTGTAACATTAATCAATATATATCTGGAATCAAATATTCATCTTTACACTACAGGCCAAAGATATTCATCAGTTGGTCATGTTCATCTAAACACCTGTTCATCTTTGCACTACGGGCCAAAGATATTAATCGATCCGGTATGTTCATCTCAACACTGTTCATCTTTGCACCACGGGCCAAAGATATTCATCAAGAAATAATTCATCTTTGCACTACTGAAGCCAAAGATATTCAATAATATCATCATTCGGGATCGAGGATGATGAAAAATATTTTAAAGGAAGCGAATCCGGTGAAATAAAAGAACAAATATTAAGGATTCGTATTTTAAATAATCCAAGTTCAAAAATACTTCATAAGTAATCAGAGTGGAGTAAAATTCAAGAATGATCAAAACATGGATACAATCAAAGCTAGTATCCATAGTAGATATTTTGGACAAAAAGAAGAAATTTTATTTTTCGGTGAATAGTGCCGTATACGTGAATAGTGCCATATACGTGAATTGTAACTCCGACACCAAAAGATAGAAATTTCACAAAAAAAACATCTTCACGTTTCGTGAATAGTACTCGTGAATAGTAACTTGTGAATAGTAACTCATGAATAGTAACCCCGACATGAAAAAATTCCAAATTTGATAAAAATTTCCAACCAATATTTCGGCATAATGATATTGAAGAAATAATATCATTTTCGATTAAAATAACATCCCTTACCTCGAAAGATCAGTACTTCTAGCTGAAACACCGGATATAGGCTATGACTTAAACTTGCACCATATAGCAATACTCAAAGTATACTCAAAATACTCACAAGAATACGCTCGATATTATAGAGAGAGAAATAGAGAGAAAACTTCAGTTTCTGGTGTGATTTTCAATTCTAACCTAAGCACCCTATTTATAGGAAAATGCTTAGAACACCAAAGTAGAAAATTTAATATAATATTAATATATATTTTCCAAAACCTCATACGCACACTTGCCAACTGAATTCAGCTCCTACACATGTTAAATGAGGCCACCTAAACATTCCAAAAATGTTTTTCCTATTTTAAATATTTTAAACTTCCAAAAATCAATTATTTTGAGTCTCGGAACTTCAATAATTCATAATAAATAGCCCTTTTATCAGAAAAATTGAATCTCATGAATTTTTATAGGAAATTCAATTCTCTACAATTTTGCGGAAGAAAGCTTTTCCAAATTCCAAACAGAAATTGGACCAAATTCACAAGCAGACGATTTTACATTTATAATCAAATTTCTATCAATAATTGTGTCCACCAACACACAAAATACGTGTTAAACATTTAATGCCACAAAATACTCTTCCTCCTCATATACTCATATATCCCACATTCATTATAAAAATATCATAGTTAATATATTATTAAAATAATATATTCAAATGAATTATTTTATCGAGAAAAAGATAAAATATTAATTTTCAACAATTGTCACATTAAAAAATTTCTCCATCAATATCCTCATAAAATCAATATTTTCCTCCTCATATAAATCAATAATTAATTATTCACAAATATTACAGAATCACAAGATCGCAACTGTGTAGTTCCCGAGGAAAGAGGGGCTTTCAATAAGAATTTCTCCTTACTAGCTTAGCCTTGATTAGATGACCAAACCTCTCCTTAGAGCGAACTTTCTAGACATTGCCAATAATATTATCTAATAATATTATTAGGATAATATGAATTATTGCTCGAGATAATAAAAAATCTTTGTGCGGTGACAATTATTAAAACAACGGTAATATAAAATATCAACACAAAGAATTATTAAATCAATAAAATAAAATCTTTGATAAGTAATTCTTGTAACAATTATTGAGTAGTAGTGCTTCTTACATAAAAATCAATAATTGGTGTATCTGCAAAGTGTCTTCTTGTGTGTTTTAACCACTGGGTATTCAACTAGTATTAACGGTAACAACTACGCCGTTATTTATAAACAACTTATTCTTGTCGTTTTCTTCCTCCAATCGCTTTCCGCTATGGGGCCCACACAAGGTTGCGCCGTCGTACGAATATTCCCCGACAGTACGAATATTCTACGACCAAACGAATATTCCCCGACAATAATGAATATTTTATAACCACATGTTTATTTAAAATATTTGCGCATTTAACCCATAACTTTCCACATTAATCAAATCAACCCTTACTATTTCAACATAATAAATAAAGAAAATTCCATTTATTTAAAAAAAAATCGGGGTCTTACAACCTCCCCTCCTTATGAAATTTCGTCCTCGAAATTGATGTACATACCTGGTGTTTCGAAAAGATGAGAATACCTCGCTTTCATTTTCGTTTCCAACTCCCAGGTCATTTCCTCAATAGCATGGTTTCTTCACAAAACTTTAACTTGTGGTATAACCTCGGTACATAGGACATGTTCTTTCCTATCCAAGATCTTGACAGGTACCTCCTCGTACGTTAAGTCTTCGGCTATCTCATCCGGTTCTAACTCAATGACGTGGTTTGGGTCGTCCACATATTTACGTAACATCAATACGTGAAAAACGTTATGAACACGCGCCATACTTGGCGGTAAAACGAGTCTATAGGCCATAGTTCCTATTTGATTGAGAATTTCAAATGGATTAATAAATCGAAGGTTTGAGCTTTCCTCACCTCACCGATTCTTGCTTTTGAAATAATAACTTCTTGCATTTCCTTCTTCAAATTCATCAGCTCCGGTGTGTAGCTTGAACAGCTTTAACTTTATCGATTAAAGTCGATTATACTCGTATATCATCACGTGGGTACCTAGAGTTTTCATTTCCATCTCTATTATTAGTAAATTATACAAAATGAGTCTTTGACAATATCGTACTCGTACTTGTATACGATCTTCTACTCAACACGTCAGCTACCACGTTCGCTTTTCCAGGATGGCATGGTCAGAACATGTGCCGAAATGAGTCTCCTCTTGAGTTCTTCGAAGCTCTTCCCACACTCCTTGCTCCATTCGAATTTTGTATCTCTACGAGTCAGCTGAGTTAATGGACTAACAATTTGAGAAAATCTTTTCACGAATCTCCGTTAATAACCAACTAAGCCTAGAAAGCTACGTATTTCGATTACTAACTTAGGTTGCTCTCAACTGTGACTCATATCCCAATCTTGGATAGCACGTCACAATGGCACCTATCAGTTTACTACCGCAAGAATATGGCATCCTCTACGGAGAGTCTGGCTTCAGCGTATTCCACAAAGGAAGTCACCAGATAAAGGCTCAGGTACCAAATTCTATAGTTGAATTTTTAACTCCTGAATTTCAATAGGAGCCATTCGATATGAGATTTTAGAAATGGGTTTTGTACCGGATTTAAAGTTGATACAAATTCAATATCACGCTCTGGGAGTAGGCCAAGAAATACGTCAGGAAATTCACTAACAACATAAATATCATTCAAATCTGACATATTTTTGTTCAAGTCCATGACATGAGCTAAGAAAACTTAACATCCATTTTTCAATAAATGAATGACTTCATGGCTTGATATGAAAATGTTTGACTTCAATGGTTTGATTGCTTGAATTTGAATAACAGGTTGCTTAGGAATATGAAAACTAACAACCTTACGAAAGTAATCAATTTCGGCATGATGAGTAGTTAACCTTAAAATCACATCAAAAGTAAATATCTCTATAAAAATAAGGTTAACAGGTAATGTGATAGTGCCAACCTGAATCAAGCAAGATTTCTAAACAACGGATGTTATGAAAGTTTCTCCTAACGGAGTCTCCATAAATAGGTCAAAGTCTAATTTCTCCGTAGTCAAGTTCAAACGTTGAGCGCAAGCAAGAGAGATAAAAGAATGGGTAGAACCGATATCTAGTAAGGTATAAACTTCGCAAGAATTTATAATTAACTAACCCGTGCTAACTTCGTTCGGGTTCCTTGCATTTTGACCGATCACGACAAACGCTCTTCCAGGAACCGTTGACTTTGTTTTTTCCGTATCCGCCTTTGGTGCCACCGTTCCAGCAGAACTTGATTTCGCTACAAGACAAAATCGAGCTATGTGACCGTCTTTTCCATAACTAAAACATACCTTGGAAGGCTGTGAACAGTTTGGACTTATATGTCCCTCCTCTCCGCATTTGTAGCATCTAACTGGCGGTCGTTCTCCTCCCCTAGAATTTGTTGCTGGTGCTGATGCTGCTGCCGACATCTTCCCGTCATCGTTTAATCTTCTCTTCTTGAAATTTCCACTTGAATTATTTCTTCTATTATCTTGGCCATGATTACCACCGAAGTGGTTACCATTTCTTGCCTGATAATTTCTTTCACGATGGTTATCATTGTCCCGATGGCCGTTGCCACCAGTATGATTTTTATCGTGTTATTGGTCGCCCGGTTGAACAGACTTATTATCTCGCTCTAATAATTGAGCCCTGTTCACAACATCTGAATAAATAGAAAATTTATGAGAAATGAGATACTGACGTATGTCGGGTTTCAAACCTCTCAGAAACATCCGCGTCATACGTTCCTCATTCTCCACCAAATGAGGTGCAAACTTGGATAACTCCGCGAACTTCGCCTCGTACTGGGAAACCGTCATGTTATTCTGCTCCAGTCTAATAAACTCCACTTCCTTCGTATGACGAATACTTTCAGGGAAGTACTTGTCATTGAACTGTTTCTGAAACGTCTCCCATGACATGCTAAGTGCAGCTGGATGGGTACGCTTCACAGATTCCCACCAGTAATCTGCCTCGTTACGGAACATAAAAGTAGCGAATGGAACTTTCTATTCCTCCGTGCATCCCAAGACATCGAATATCTTGGTAATTTGTTTGACCCACGTCTCCGCCTTAATCGGATCCGGCTTTCCCCAGAATTCTGGTGGTCCCAACTCTTTGAACTGCTTGGCTGTGACCACCCGTACGTTGTTATCATTTTCACCGGTATTTTGTGCACGAGTCTCCCTCGTCTGATTTTGCATGAACTGCAAAAAACTTCTAAACATCCCCTCGTTCATCATCGCTTTCAATTGGTGTTGTTCACGGGAGGAACATTCCCGACTGCAGACGTTCTCCTCGTTGGTGAGTACAAAGCGCGTCTCCACGGTCTCATTTACTCCTTTGTTAATATTCTCAATTCGACATTCTCAAATCATTGTCATAAAAGAAGGGTTAATTAAGGAAATCAATATATCACATAATATCCCTATATATTAACCAACTAACAAATAAGCTTAGGTAGGACACACTAGCGAAGGATTTACTCTGTCTCTCCCTCCTAGTTCTATTCCCGATCTCCGCCAGAGATCATATCCCTAAGCTCGATACCAACCGTGGACGCCCCCAAAATAGGTCCATTCCATCCAACCCATTACGAGTCGCCAAATACATGGTACGTAAATAACTACAACTTTATTAATACATTTGTCGTGCAAAATACGACAACATATATACTGTGAGTTTAAATACAAATATTGTCTTCTAGACAATATACTAACCAAATAAATCCTCATCACAATTATTTATACATTATTTTACAAAAATAGTGAGGACTACTAAACAACTCTCTCTAGAACCTTCATTCCATACCCCGACTAGTATTTCATTACATTCTCGCCTCCGAGAAGAAAAATGGAACAAAAAGGAAAAGGGTGAGCTCAACTAGCCCAAGAAGAATATTATGACTAAGATAATATACAACAAATTATCGTTAGTCTTCACGAGGAAAAATCTAATAGATTACAATAGACAACCGGGTTTTAAATCAACAGCTGCGGTGAAACAACAATTCATTAGAAGAGTTAAGTAGAGAATGCAAACTACTATCTTCTATATATGAATTTTAAAGTTCATCGTCGATATTTTATCCATGTAACATCAATCAATATATATCTGGAATTAAATATTCATTTTTGCACTACAGGCCAAAGATATTCATCAGTTGGTCATGTTCATCTAAACACCTATTCATCTTTGCACTACGGGCCAAAGATATTAATCAGTCGGTCATGTTCATCTCAACACCTGTTCATCTTTGCACTACGGGCCAAAGATATTCATCAAGAAATCATTCATCTTTGCACTACAGGCCAAAGATATTCAGTAATATCATCATTTAGGACTGAGGATGATGAAAAATATTTTAAAGGAAACGAATCTAGTGAAACAAAAGAACAAATATTAAGGATTCATATTTTAAACAATCCAAGTTCAAAAATACTTCATAAGTAATCAGAGTGGAGTAAAATTCAAGAATGATCAAAACATGGATACAATCAAAGCTAGTATCCATAGTAGATATTTTGGACAAAAAGAAGAAATTTCATTTTTCGGTGAATAGTGCCGTATTTTTGAATAGTGTCGTATATGTGAATAGTGCCGTATACGTGAATAGTAACTCCGACACCAAAAGATAGAAATTTCACAAAAAAAACATCTTTACGCTTCGTGAATAGTACTCGTGAATAGTAACTCGTGAATAGTAACTCATGAATAGTAACTCGTGAATAGTAACTCATGAATGTAACCCCGACATGAAAAAAATTCCAAATTTGATAAAAATTTCCAACCAATATTTCGGCATAATGAAGAAATAATAACATTTTCGAATAAAATAACATCCCTTACCTCGAAAGATCAGTATTTCTAGCTGAAACACCGGATATAGGCTATGACTTGAACTTGCACCGTATAGAAATACTCAAAGTATACTCAAAATACTCACAAGAATACGCTCGATATTATAGAGAGAGAAATAGAGAAACTTGAGTTTCTGGTGTGATTTTCAATTCTAACCTAAGCACCCTATTTATAGGAAAATGCTTAGAACACCAAAGTAGAAAATTTAATATAATATTAATATATATTTTTCAAAAATTTATACGCACACTTGCCAACTGAATTCAGCTCCTACACATGTTAAATGAGGCCACCTAAACATTCCAAAAACGTTTTTCCTATTTTAAATATTTTAAACTTCCAAAAATCAATTATTTCGGAGCTTCGGAACTTTAATAATTCATAATAAATACCCCTTTTATCAAAAAATTCGAATCTCTCGAATTTTTATAGGAAATTCAATTCTCTACAACTTTGCAGAAGAAAGTTTTTCCAAATTCCAAACAGAAATTGACCGAAATCCACAAACGGGCGATTTTACATGCTATAATCAAATTTCGGTCAATAATTGTGTCCACCAACACACAAAATATGTGTTAAACATTTAATGCCACAAAAATACTCTTCCTCCTCATATACTCATATATCCCACATTCATTATAAAAATATCACCGTTAATATATTATTAAAATAATATATTCAAATGAATTATTTTATCAGAAAAAGATAAAATATTAATTTTCAACAATTGTCACATTAAAAATTTTCTCCATCAATATCCTCATAAAATCAATATTTTCCTCCTCATATAAATCAATAATTAATTATTCACAAATAATATTACAGAATCACAAGATCTTGGCAACTGTGTAGTTCGTGAAAAGGAGGCTTTCCAATAAGAATTTCTCCTTACTGACGTGCAATTAGATGACTAAACCTCTCCTTAGACAGAACTTTCTAGACATTGCCAATAATGTTATCTAATAATATTATTCAGATAGTATGAATTATTGCTCCGATAATAGAAAATACTATGCAGTGACAATTATTAAAACAACAGTAATATAAAATATCAACACAGCAATTATTAAATCAATAAAATAAAATACTGAACAATAATTACTATAACAATTATTGAGTAGTGCCTTCTTACGTAAGAATCAATAATTGGTGTAATACCGTGTGCTACTGTGTTTTAACCACTGGGTATTCAACTAGTATTAACGGTAACAACTACGCCGTTATTTATAAACAACTTATTCTTGTCATTTTCTTCCTCTAATCTCTTTCCGCTATGGGGCCCACACAAGGTTGCGCCGTCGTACGAATATTCCCCAACAGTACAAATATTCCACGACCAAACGAATATTCCCCGACAATAATGAATATTTTATAACCACATGCTTATTTAAAATATTTGCGCATTTTACCCATAACTTTCCACATTAATCAAATCAACCCTTACTATTTCAACATAATAAATAAAGGAAATTCCATTTATTTAAAAAAAATTCAGGGTCTTACATTGCTGATGAGGTGCCTTTTCTCCACAAGGACTGTAACTTTGATGAAAAGTTGGACTCAAACTTGATGGAAATACAAGAGGACATTGAGATACCTCAGGAGATCCAGGAATGGGTCGAAGACAAACCCAAACTAAATCTTGATCAAACCACCTCATTCAATCTCGGAACATTAGAAAGCCCTAAGTTTATCCAGATTGGTACAGACGTCACTCCAAACCAAAGGAATGACATGGTTGCGCTATTAACCCAATTTCAGGATGTGTTTGCATGGTCTCACGAAGACATGGTGGGTTTGTCCACGGATATCGTCATCCATCGACTTCCCATTAAAGAGGGATTCAAGCCAGTCAGGCAGAATCTCAGGCGATTAAAACCTGTGACGCCCCCAAATTCTCTACATTCACTGTAGCTAATTTGGTGCTCACATAAATATTCTATAAGATAATAATTCCTATAAATCCAAGATTCACAGTACTCATAATAAATAGTAGTTCTCGTCAGAACAATCATTGTAACTGAGTACCCTCACTTGAATGTACAGGTTTAGTATCTTATAGATATATCTTCCATATCTATAATTATTATCTATCTGACCTGCATAGTATTAATGGTGGGGTTCTTGGAACTGAGTGAAGCGCTACCTCAGTGCATTAGAGAAGCCCAATGTATGTTAACACTATCATTCAAATATATAGTTCATATATATACTGTACACTTTTCTAATTCCATTAGAATAACAACTAAATACTTCAACTAATAATACATTAAATCGATAATATACCGTTGCATTGATTCAAAAGGTCGTTAATATTACATTATAGTTCTCAACAGGGTATCAATGTCTTAAACCTTTTTATCCACAATACTAGAAACTGCTGGAATATATTCTTTCTATCTACAAATGAAGAAAATATTTACAGGGATGAGCTACAGAAAGCTCAACAAGTTTTGAACAATAAACGAATATTATATGTATATCAATTCTGAATTAAATGAACATTTGTCCATGAAGTTCTGATGAGTTGACCTTTAGTTCATGTATGATATGCTTTTAATAAAAACTTTTGCAAATATGTTTCTTATTAAAAGATATTGGGGCCAATTATGCATATGTAAACCTTATTTCCCTGAGAAATCAGTGATTCAAAGTCTTGAGAAAGGATCTTTTGATGCACTGGGTTCTTTCTATGATCTTTTTCGACGTCTACGGCCAGTAATATGAACTAGCATAACTTGCAATTTGTTTTGTGTTTACAATTGTTACTTTTGTGAAACTAGAGTTGCTTATCATATTAACTAGACCGAATTAAGTTTCTCCTATAAATAAACTATCGATATGCTTTGTTTTGCTTTGTCTAGGTGTACAACTGCTATATCGAGGCTCTTCATATACAACCAAATTTTGCAATTGCATGGTCAAATCTTGTTGGCCTCTTTATGGAGTCAGGTGATCTTAACAGGGCTCTTCAATATTATAAGGTACACAATATTTTTTTTCTCCCTTGACAATTATGATGAAATAGGATGTTGAAAATAAATGCACAACTAAATTCGTGCTAATCATACCTACATTAAAACTATAGGATTGGTTTGGTATACATTCTGCATTTTATTATATTATTGTATAGTATTAAATTACATTCCCTCCGTTTCAAATTAAGTGTCATACTAAAAGTTGTGGTTTCGCCATTAAAATCAAATTTAGTACATCTAATGTGCAATTCTAGAGAAAGACAAATACTAAATATTATTTCTAAGTATGTCATTGGCATGCCTTATCCGTGCCCCACATATGGTTTTGAACTATGATGTTCAAAGTGGAACAGTGTTGTACAGTGATTGTAGTTTTGTTATTTGAAGTTTTTATATTTTGTTACTTATGAGTAACGGAAAACTAATTTTCAGGAAGCTGTTAAGCTCAAACCGACATTTTCAGATGCCTATTTGAACCTGGGTAATGTATACAAGGTATGCTCCATTGGTTTTTTGGTGGTAAACATGCAAATGCCAGAACAAAAATCTAGACTGAAATTATCTTTGTTCCATTTTCTAGGCTTTGGGGATACCTCAAGAGGCTATAGTATGTTATCAACGTGCCCTTCAAGCATGACCAAATTATGCTTTGGCTTTTGGTGAGTGATGTTTCCTGTATCTCTTTGATTTTTGTATTTATCCATTCATGTATAGGTTTTAGATAGACAGGTCCTTCTACCATATATACTTTTGTATTTGTAATTTAGGTCATTGTGTTGATTAAAAATTGAAAAAGGAAAAGAAAAAGTAGACCTTTGTAACTGTTGGGCATCATATGTATGTTTTGCCATTCAACCTTAGAGAGTTTGAGCAGGTTGATTTTGTTCAATGTTAGACATGCTTGGGTGATTTGTTTTAACAGAGTATAAAGGGATGAATCTCTTCATAGCGTGTGACTATTAATAATAATCCTTGTTTAATTGAATAATCAGTGAATGATATTCAGTGTTGTTTACTGGTTTTTATGAGTAGATCATATAGCTGGGTTTTGTGTTATTAGATATAAACATGTAGATAAAAATAAACTAGAAACACTGTACTGCTTCTAGTCCAGAAAAAAGAAGACAAAACAATGCGTATTGCTGGTCGTGGTGATGTGTTTTTCCTTTTCTTTCCTGTCCTTTACTCTTTTTATTTAATTTTTATTTTAATTTGTTTCTATAAAATTTGGCAAGCAATTTGGCTAGTATATTTTATGAGCAAGGCAACATGGACATGACAATACTTAACTATAAGCGAGCCACTGCTTGTGATGTTGGGTTCTTGGAGGCATATAATAATTTGGTTGGTCATTCATTTCCTTTTTAATTTTAACCTTTTTGTGTTTGCAATATAAGTTTTCTGTCAAGCTTGAAGGTCTCTGTTCACAATTTGCTTCTGTCAGGGTAACGTGCTGAAAGATGCTGGCAGAATTGAAGAAGCTATTCACTGCTATTGTGTAAGTTATTTTCTACTTTGTCTTTTGATATAATTTATTTTTCTTTCGAGCATACAATCTGATCAATTCTGTTATGTCGTCTAGCAATGCCTTTCTTTGCAACCAAGCCATCCTCAAGCTCTCACTAATCTCAGAAATATTAAATGGAATGGTATGTCTTATTAGATAGATGTATGAGTTTTGTTGACCTTATATTCTAGTGCAAGTGTTCTTTCATTTCTTAGTGAGTGAATTAATACTCATGGTCTTTATGTACGACTTTATTCTGATCTTATAACTGTGAACAATAGACACATCAGATATAACTGTGATGTTCCAAACTGAGTTGCCTTGCGAAGTTTGCAGTATGGCATTTATTTTTTCTATAATAGGACTAGTACATATTTACTTTAAGTTTGTTTTGCTTATTTTCTAGATCTCTATTTTAAACTGCAAAAGTTGTTTAAATTCCCTGGTTTGCTGATTCCATGTCTGAAACTTTTGTTTGTTCTTTAGGATTTTACTGGAGTTCCAACTGTGGTTGACCTTGCTTGTATGCGAGATGCTATGAACAATATTGGTGGTGACTCTAACAAAATTAATCCTTTGGTGTGTAATTTGTTACTTTAATTTCATTCATGTCATTTACAGTGTCTTGTGCATGTACTGTACTCAGATATAGTAGTAATTTATATTGAAAAGTGAATTTGAGATGTATATATGGATAGTTTGGTATATATTTTGTGGATGTAGTAATTTGAAACTGTAAACGAATGGTATTATTGGGATGTATTTTGAATGGTTTACATTTTGGCTTTAAATTTAAATGAGAATTTAGACCTTTTGGCTATATATAATGACATTAGTATATTGCAGGTGCATTGATAATATAGGTGAACCACATCTTTTTTTTTCTTTTTTTTTTATCTACAAAATTTAAAAAACGTTGTCTGATATACTAAACAATAACATTTTTATCCAAAAAACGTTGTGGAATCATACCTTCTACAACATTTTTATGCATCTACTAATTTTTGGAAAATAAATCTACAACGTTTTTTTCTAAAAAACGTTATGTATTGTGCTTAACTACAATGTTTTAAAAACGTTGTGTAAGGGTGTCAAATAGATAACACCCTTAACCACGACGTTTTTCTGACAGAAACCACAACGTTTTTTCCGCGTTGTCTATTTACTGTTTTGTAGTAGTGTTTCTCCAGCGTCTACTTAAAATCTGTATAATTTCTTCTCTTTGTAATGTTACTCCAATTTCTTTTCCTTCATCTTCTGTTGTCCCTCTTTCTGGCTCTATATGAGCCTTATAAAAACTTTAATCTCCCTCTTCACTTAACTCCAACTTCGATACTCTTTATGAAAATTATCTAAATCTACAACAAATTTGCCTTTTATAGCTTCAACTACTTAGTTGTAAACTACTTCCCTTGATTCTTCCTCTATTCTATCCTTCAAATCATTCTTCATTTCTACAACCTATTATGGATCAAATACTATCTCAGGTAAAATAATCAGCTTTTCTCTCAGTATATGAATACACTTAACTCCTTCACTTACCAAAATATCAATTCAATATCAATACTTATATAACAATCTATTCATCCCCTTCTACTAATGAATTTCCTTAATTCATCTCTTACCAACTTAACTTTGGTTTATCTCTCTATTACTGCTCTTTTCCTAATACCAAATCTCTTATTTTCTCACAATAAGCTCTAAACTTCATGCCAATTTCAACTTCAAATATCCCCCTTCCAGGTCACTTCCTAAATCCATCGTTATCTCCCTTCTTATGTCCTTAATTGTCTCCGTATGTTTAAAAACATTTATAATCTCTTCATCCTTACAACTTTTCTTTGTCTATTCTAGATATTCCTATAATCTCCGAAGTATTTCCCTGCAATGAGTATCTAACTAATACCTTATCTCTAAATTTATCTCCTTATTACCTTCACTAAAATCTCTCAGGTCATATCCTAAGGTATTCCTACCCTAGCTCTATAACATATTGCTCTGATACCAAATTATGACGCCCCCAAATTCTCTACATTCACTGTAGCCAATTTGGTGCTCACGTAAATATTCTATAAGATAATAATTCCTATAAATCCAAGATTCACAGTACTCATAGTAAATAGTAGTTCTCATCAGAACAATCATTGTAACTGAGTACCCTCACTTGAATGTACAGGTTTAGTATCTTATAGATATTTGTTCCATATATATAATTATTATCTATCTGGCCTCCATAGTATTAATGGTATGGTTCTTGGAATTGAGTGAAGTGCTACCTCAATGCATCAGAGAAGCCCAATGTCTATTAACACTATCATTCAGATATATAGTTCATATAGATATTATACACATTTCTAATTCCATTAGAATAACAACTAAATACTTCAACTAATAATATGCTAAATCGATAATATACTGTTATATTGATTCAAAAGGTCGTTAATATTACATTATAGTTCTCAACATGTTATCCATGTCTTAAACCTTTTTATCCACAATACTGGAAACTGCTGGAATATATTCTTTCTATTTGCAAATGAAGAAAACATTTGCAGGGATGAGCTACAGAAAGCTCAACAAGTTTTGAGCAATAAACGAATATTATACGTATATCAATTCTGAATTAAATGAACATAAAGTTCAGAGTTTTTCCACACACACCAAATCTGGATTGAATGAACATAAAGTTCAGAGTAATGCCATAAATATATACTAAGGTTTGTCAGCCAAACCCTGCCCATTTCGAATTACTGTCAGTCATGTAGACTTAGCAACCCGGGTTAATCCGCTCAACCAAACAAAACTCGAAGTATGCATATCATCCTCTAAATATTATCCGATCATTGCTATAAATGTTGGAGACAACTTACTACAGCCAAGGACAACCATAATTGCCCACTGACAGTCCTTGACTGTCGATTCTAATAGTGTCAGTATATATATCGGCACCAAACCAAATTTTTTTTTCATAAACTGTGCTTTTATACATTGGTACCAAACAAAATTTGTTTCTCGCAAACTATGCTTTGATATCAAATCAAAAACATTTTTCCACAACAATAGCTCATATGACTTGGTTATGTTTGAACAATAAATCATAACCTTTGAATAACAAAATTTATAAACACTATGTATCACCAGATCATAACTGATAAATATCAAATTTTCATTTAATAAAGTAATTTAAATGAAGCTGACATTTGAAATATAAGATTTGCATGAAGTGCAGAAAAACATGCCTGTACCGTCGACTACTGCTACACAGTCTATTTAACTTTATCCGAAGACCTAATATTAATAATATTGATCTCCAAGTTAGAATAATATCATCACAATGTATTACTGTGAATTACTATTATAAAATAGCCTAAACACATTATCACATAATCTTATCGGTCTATAAGACACATAAGACCTAACCTCAAGTCAAACTATTATAGTCTAAGTTGAGTTTGGTACTATTTTGACAGCCCGACTGCCTAATCCTAATAAAACTCTGCCTAAATACTTCATAATTATATTAAATAATTTAATCATCAATTAAAACTATTTTTCCCTAGCTCATAACAATTTATAAATAATTATTACTATTTGTCAAAAAAATTCAATCACTTATATCGTATTTATATGATATAAATACCATAGTATTCCCTTATCATTAATATTTATTTAAATATTAATTACTAATGAAATTCATGTCATAATATTATAAATTATTTATAATATTACAAAGTATTTTTATACTTTAATTTCACCTTTATATGATTTTTAAACAATTAAATCCTTTATCCAATAATTGCCATTAACATAAAAATATTAATATTTTTCATAACAAAAAATCAAAAGTTATATTTTTAACTCAAAATATTTTTCTAATCCTTAAATCATTTTTATATGATTTTTAAATCATTAATTCTAATTTTCCATATTTATTTAATATATTCATTAAATAAATCCATTACCATTAATATTAATTTATTAATGAAATCTATCACAAAATATTAAAAGTCATCAAAAATAACATAAAATATTTTCTAACACCATAACATATTTTTAAATGATTTTTCAAGTATTAAAATCATTTTTAAGTAACTTATTTAATATTATAATTAAATAAATTAAATACCATTAATATTCTAAAAATATTAAATATTTATGAAATATATTCAAAATTATTAAAAACCCATTTTTAGGCTTTAAAATAATTTTTAAGAATTTATTATGTTTTTTTCATAATTAAAAACTACTTTTTTCTATTTATTTATTAAAATAATTAATTTCAGAATTTAAAGTGTCACTAAAGGGCCCTATAGCAACAAAACTATTGTTATAGGTGTTCTTGAGATTTTTCAGAACATTCATGACAGTTTGCAGGGTTGCTAGTTTGACGACAAATAGATTCTTGATCATTATGTTTCGTGCCAAATGCCTATGTGGTGCTATGTGTGTGTTTGCGTGTCGTTCGAACGACCAAGGCGGGTTTTGGTCTCTTTTTCGGCTTTTTGACTAACTGTTGGTTCATCGGGCAAACGGTCTGATAACTCGGCATCCGTATATCGGAATCGAGTCCCATAAGTTTGAACGCGTGCCAAATGTCTATGTGGTGCTATGTGTGTGTTTGCGTGTCGTTCGAACTACCGAGGCGGGTTTTGTTCTCTTTTTTTGACTTTTTGCCTCACTGTTGGTTAATAGGGCAAACGGGCTGATAACTCGACATCCGTATATCGTAATCGAGTCGCGTAAGTTTTAACGTGTGCCAAATGCCTATGTGGTGCTATGTCTGTGTTTGCGTGTCGTTAGGACGACCGAAGCGGGTTTTGGTCTCTCTTTCGGCTTTTTGCCTAACTGTTGGTTCATCGGGCAAACGGGCTAATAACTCGGTATCCGTATATCGGAATCGAGTCCCATAAGTTGCAACGCATGCCTATGTGGTGCCATGTGTGTGTTTGCGTGTCGTTCGGACGACCGAGGGTTTTGGTCTCTTTTTCAACTTTTTGCCTAACTGTTGGTTCATCGGGCAAATGGGTTGATAACTCGGTATCCGTATATCAGAATCGAGTCCCGTAAGTTGCAACGCGTGCTAAATGCCTATGTGGTGCTATGTGTGTGTTTACGTGTCGTTCGGACGACCGAGGCGGGTTTTGGTCTCCTTTTTTGCTTTTTGCCTAACTGTTGGTTCATCGCAAACGGGCTGATAACTCGACATCCGTATATCAGAATCGAGTCCCGTATGTTGCAACACGTGCCAAATGCATATGTGGTGCTATTTGGGTGTTTGCGTGTCGTTAGGACGACTGAGGCGAGTTTTGGTTTCATTTTCGGCTTTTTGCCTAATTATTGGTTCATCGGGAAAACGGGGTGATAACTCGGCATCCGTATATCGGAATCGAGTCCCGTAAGTTGCAACGCGTTCCAAATGCCTATATGATGCTATTTGTGTGTTTGCGTGTCGTCCGGATGACCAAGGCGGTTTTTGGTCTATTTTTCGGCTTTTTGCCTAACTGTTAGTTCATCGGGAAAACGGGCTGATAACTCGGCATCCGTATATCAGAATCGAGTCCCATAAGTTGCAATGCGTGCCAAATGCCTATGTGGTGCTATATGTGTGTTTACGTGTCATTCGAACGATCGAGGCAGGTTTTGGTCTCTTTTTTGGCTTTTTCCCTAACTATTGGTTCATCGGGCAAACGGGCTGATAACTCAACATCCGTATATCAGAATCGAGTCCCGTAAGTTGCAATGCGTGCCAAATGCCTATGTGGTGTTATGTGTGTGTTTGCATGTCGTTCGGACGACCGAGGCGGGTTTTGGTCTCTTTTTTGGCTTTTTGCCTAACTATTGGTTCATCAGGCAAATAGGTTGATAACTCAGCATCCGTATATCGGAATCGAGTCCCGTAAGTTGCAACACGTGCCAAATGCCTATGTGGTGCTATGTGTGTGTTTGCGTGTCGTTCGGACGACTGAGGCTGGTTTTGGTCTCTTTTTCGACTTTTTGCCTAATTGTTGGTTCATCGGGCAAACGAGCTGATAACTCGGCATCCGTATATCGGAATCGAGTCCCTTAAGTTGCAACGCGTGCTAAATACCTATATGGTGCTATGTGTGTGTTTGCGTGTCATTTGGACGACCGAGGGTTTTGGTCTCTTTTTTGGCTTTTTGCCTAATTGTTGGTTCATCGAGTCCCGTAAGTTGCAACGCGTGCCAAATGCCTATGTGGTGCTTTGTGTGTGTTTGCATGTCGTTAGGACAATCGAGGCGGGTTTTGGTTTCTTCTTCGGCTTTTTGCCTAACTGTTGGTTCATCGGGCAAACGGGCTGATAACTCGGCATCCGTATATCGGAATCGAGTCCCTTAAGTTGCAACGCGTGCCAAATACCTATATGGTGCTAAGTGTGTGTTTGCGTGTCGTTCGGACGACCGAGGGTTTTGGTCTCTTTTTCGGCTTTTTGCCTAACTGTTGGTTCATCGGGTCCCGTAAGTTGCAATGCGTGCCAAATGCCTATGTGGTGCTTTGTGTGTGTTTGCGTGTTGTTAGGACGATCGAGGCAGGTTTTGGTTTCTTCTTCGGCTTTTTGCCTAACTATTTGTTCATCGGGCAAACGGGCTGATAATTCGACATTCGTATATCGGAATCAAGTCCCGTAAGTTGCAACGCGTGCCAAATGCCTATATTGTGCTATATGTGTGTTTGCGTGTCGTTCGGATGACCGAGGCGGTTTTTGCTCTCTATTTTAGCTTTTTGCCTAACTATTAGTTCATCAAGAGAACGGGCTGATAACTCGGCATCCGTATATCGGAATCGAGTCCCATAAGTTGCAACGCGTGCCAAATGCCTATGTGGTGCTATGTGTGTGTTTGCGTGTCGTTCGGACGACCGAGGGTTTTGGTCTCTTTTTCGGCTTTTTGCCTAAATGTTGGTTCATCGGGTCCTGTAAGTTGCAACGCGTGTCAAATGTCTATGTGGTGCTATGTGTGTTTGGATGTCGTTCGGACGACCGAGGCGGTTTTTGGTCTCTTTTTCGGCTTTTTGCCTAACTGTTGGTTCATCGGGAAAACAGCCTGATAACTCAGCATCCGTATATCGGAATCGAGTCCCGTAAATTGCAATGCGTGCCAAATGCCTATGTGGTGTTATGTGTGTGTTTGCATGTCGTTCGGACGACCGAGGCAGATTTTGGTCTCTTTTTTGGCTTTTTGCCTAACTATTGGTTCATCAGGCAAATAGGCTGATAACTCAGCATCCGTATATCGGAATTGAGTCCCGTAAGTTGCAACACGTGCCAAATGCCTATGTGGTGCTATGTGTGTGTTTGCGTGTCGTTCGGACGACTGAGACTGGTTTTGGTCTCTTTTTTGGCTTTTTGCCTAATTGTTCGTTCATCGGGCAAACGGGCTGATAACTCGGCATCCGTATAGCGGAATCGAGTCCCTTAAGTTGCAACGCATGCTAAATACCTATATGGTGCTATGTGTGTGTTTGCGTGTCGTTCGGACGATCGAGGGTTTTGGTCTATTTTTCGGCTTTTTGCCTAACTGTTGGTTCATCGGGTCCCGTAAGTTGCAACGCGTGCCAAATGCCTATGTGGTGCTTTGTGTGTGTTTGCGTATCGTTAGGACGATCGAGGCGGGATTTGGTTTCTTCTTCGGCTTTTTGCCTAACTATTTGTTCATCGGGCAAACGGGCTGATAATTCGGCATTCGTATATCGGAATTGAGTCCCGTAAGTTGCAACGCGTGCCAAATGCCTATGTGGTGCTATGTGTGTGTTTGCGTGTCGTTTGGACGACCGAGTATTTTGGTCTCTTTTTCGGCTTATTACCAACTATTGGTTCATCGGTCAAACAGGCTGATAACTCGGCATCTGTATATCGGAATCGAGTCCTATAAGTTCCAACGCGTGCCAAATGCCTATGTTGTCCTATGTGTGTGTTTGCGTATCGTTCGGACGACTGAGGCGGGTTTTGGTCTCTTTTTCGGCTCTTTGCCTAACTGTTGGTTCATCGGGCAAACGGGCTGATAACTAGGCATCCATATATCGGGATCGAGTCCCGTAAGTTATAACGCATGCCAAATGCCTATGTGGTGCTATGTGTGTGTTTGCGTGTCGTTCGGACGACTGAGGCGGGTTTTGGTCTCTTTTTCGGCTTTTTGCCTAATTGTTGGTTCATCGGGCAAACGGGCTGATAACTCGGTATCCGTATATCAGAATCGAGTCCCGTAACTTGCAACACGTGCCAAATGCCTATGTGGTGCTATGTGTGTGTTTGCGTGTCGTTCGGACGACCGAGACAGATTTTGGTCTCTTTTTTGGCTTTTTGCCTAACTGTTGGTTCATCGGATAAACGAGTTGATAACTCGGCATCCGTATATCGAAATCGAGTCCCGGAAATTGTAACATGTGCCAAATGCCTATGTGGTGCTATGTGTGTGTTTGTGTGTCGTTCGGATGACTGAGACGGGTTTTGGTCTTTTTTTCGGCTTTTTGCCGTACTATTGGTTCATCGGGAAAACGGGCTGATAACTCGGCATCCGTATATCAGAATTGAGTCCTATAAGTTGCAACGCGTTCCAAATGCCTATGTGGTGCTATGTGTGTGTTTGTCTGTCATTCGGACAAACTAGGCGGGTTTTGGACTCTTTTTCGGCTTTTTGCCTAAATGTTGGTTCATCGGGCAAACGGGCTGATAACTTGGCATCCATATATCGGAATCGAATCCCGTAAGTTGCAATGCATGCCAAATGCCTATATGGTGCTATGTGTGTGTTTGCGTGTCGTTCGAACGACAGAGGCGGGTTTTGGTCTCTTTTTGGCTTTTTGCCTAATTGTTGGTTCATCGGGCAAACGGCCGATAACTTCCAGATCCGTGATATCGAATCGAGTCCCGTAACTTGCAACGCGTGCCAAATGCCTATGTGGTGCTATGTGTGTGTTTGCGTATCGTTCGGACGACCGAGACAGGTTTTGGTCTCTTTTTTGGCTTTTTGCCTAATTGTTGGTTCATCGGGTAAACGAGTTGATAACTCGGCATTCGTATATCGGAATCGAGTCCCGTAAGTTGCAACGCGTGCCAAATGCCTATGTGGTGTTATGTGTTTGTTTGCATGTCGTTCGAACGACCGAGGCGGGTTTTGGTCTCTTTTTTGGCTTTTTGCCTAACTATTGGTTCATCAGGCAAACAGGTTGATAACTCAGCATCCGTATATCGGAATCGAGTCCCGTAAGTTGAAACACGTTCCAAATGCCTATGTGGTGCTATGTGTGTGTTTGCGTGTCGTTCGGACGACTGAGGCGGGTTTTGGTCTCTTTTTCGGCTTTTTGCCTAACTATTGGTTCATCGGGCTAACGGGCTGTTAACTCGGAATCCGTATATCGAAATCGAGTCCCATAAGTTGCAACGCGTGCCAAATGCCTATGTGGTGCCATGTGTGTGTTTGCGTGTCCTTCGGACGACCGAGGGTTTTGGTCTCTTTTTCGACTTTTTGCCTAACTGTTGGTTCATCGGGCAAATGGGCTGATAACTCGGTATCCGTATATCAGAATCGAGTCCCGTAAGTTGCAACGCGTGCTAAATGCCTATGTGGTGCTATGTGTGTGTTTACGTGTCGTTCGGACGATCGAGGCGGGTTTTGGTCTCTTTTTTGGCTTTTTGCCTAACTGTTGGTTCATCGGGTATACGGGCTGATAACTCGGCATCCGTATATCAGAATCGAGTCCCGTAAGTTGCAACGCGTACCGAATGCCTATGTGATGCTATGTGTGTGTTTACGTGTCATTTGGACAACCGAGGAGGGTTTTGGTCTCTTTTTCGGCTTTTTGTCTAACTGTTGGTTAATCTGGTCCCATACGTTGCAACGCGTGCCAAACGCCTAATTGGTGTTATGTGTGTGTTTGCGTGTTGTTCGGACGACCGAGGCGGGTTTTGGTCTCTTTTTCGGCTTTTTGCCTAATTATTGGTTCATCGGGCAAACGGGCTGATAACTCGACATCCGTATATCGGAATCGAGTCCCGTAAGTTGCAACACGTGCCAAATGCGTATGTGGTGCTATTTGTGTGTTTGCGTGTCGTTAGGACGACCGAGGCGAGTTTTGGTTTCATTTTCGGCTTTTTGCCTAATTATTGGTTCATCGGGAAAACAGGGTGATAACTCGGCATCCGTATATCGGAATCGAGTCCCGTAAGTTGCAACGCGTGCCAAATGCCTATATGGTGCTATTTGTGTGTTTGCGTGTCGTTCGGATGACAGAGGCGGTTTTTGGTCTATTTTTCGGCATTTTGTCTAACTGTTAGTTCATCGGGAAAACGGGCTGATAACTCGGCATCCGTATATCGGAATCGAGTCCCATAAGTTGCAATGCGTGCCAAATGCCTATGTGGTGCTATGTGTGTGTTTACGTGTCATTCGAACGATCGAGGCGGGTTTTGGTCTCTTTTTCGACTTTTTGCCTAACTGTTGGTTCATCGGGTCCCGTTAGTTACAACGCGTGCCAAATGCCTATGTGATGCTATGTGTGTGTTTGCGTGTCGTTCGGATGACCGAGGGTTTTGGTCTCTTTTTCGGCTTTTTGCCTAACTGTTGGTTCATCGGGTCCCGTAAGTTGCAACGCGTGCCAAATGTCTATGTGGTGCTATGTGTGTTTCCATGTCATTCGGACGACCGAGGCGGTTTTTGGTCTCTTTTTTGGCTTTTTGCCTAACTGTTGGTTCATCAGGTAAACGGGCTGATAACTCGGCATCCGTATATCGAAATCAAGTCCCGTAAATTGCAACGCGTGCCAAATGCCTATATGGTGCTATGTGTATGTTTGCGTGTCGTTCGGATGACCGAGGCAATTTTTGGTGTCTTTTTCGGCTTTTTGCCTAACTGTTGGTTCATCGGGTAAACGGGCTGATAACTCAGCATCCGTATATCGGAATCGAGTCCCGTAAGTTGCAATGCGTGCCAAATGCCTATGTGGTGTTATGTGTGTGTTTGCATGTCGTTCGGACGACCGAGGCGGGTTTTGGTCTCTTTTTTGGCTTTTTGCCTAACTATTGGTTCACAGGAAAATAGGCGGATAACTCAGCATTCGTATATCGGAATCGAGTCCCGTAAGTTGCAACACGTGCCAAATGCCTATGTGGTGCTATATGTGTGTTTGCGTGTCGTTCGGACGACTAAGGCTGGTTTTGGTCTCTTTTTCGGCTTTTTGCCTAACTGTTGGTTCATCGGGCAAACGAGCTGATAACTCGGCATCCGTATATCGGAATCGAGTCCCTTAAGTTGCAACGCGTGCTAAATACCTATATGGTGCTATGTGTGTGTTTGCGTGTCGTTTGGACGACCGAGGGTTTTGGTCTCTTTTTTGGCTTTTTGCCTAACTGTTGGTTCATCGAGTCCCGTAAGTTGCAACGCGTGCCAAATGCCTATGTGGTGCTTTGTGTATTTGCGTGTTGTTAGGACGATCGAGGCGGGTTTTGGTTTCTTCTTTGGCTTTTTGCCTAACTATTTGTTCATCGGGCAAACGGGCTGATAATTCGGCATTCGTATATCGGAATCGAGTCCCGTAAGTTCCAACGCGTGCCAAATGCCTATATTGTGCTATATGTGTGTCTGCGTGTCGTTCGGATGACCGAGGCAGTTTTTGGTCTCTATTTTGGCTTTTTGCCTAACTGTTAGTTCATCAGGAAAACGGGCTGATAACTCGGCATCTGTATATCGGAATCGAGTCCCATAAGTTGCAATGCGTGCCAAATGCCTATGTGGTGCTATGTGTGTGTTTACGTGTCATTCGAACGATCGAGGCAGGTTTTGGTCTCTTTTTCGACTTTTTGCCTATCTGTTGGTTCATCGGCTCCCGTTAGTTACAACGCGTGCCAAATGCCTATGTGATGCTATGTGTGTGTTTGCGTGTCGTTCGGATAACCGAGGGTTTTGGTTTCTTTTTCGGCTTTTTGCCTAACTGTTGGTTCATCGGGTCCTGTAAGTTGCAACGCGTGTAAAATGTCTATGTGGTGCTATGTGTGTTTGCATGTCGTTCGGGCGACCGAGGCGGTTTTTGGTCTCTTTTTCGGCTCTTTGCCTAACTGTTGGTTCATCGGGCAAACGAGCTGATAACTCGGCATTCGTATATCGGAATTAAGTCCCGTAAATTGCAACGCGTGCCAAATGCCTATATGGTGCTATGTGTAAGTTTGCGTGTCGTTCGGATGACTGAGGCAATTTTTGGTGTCTTTTTCGACTTTTTGCCTAACTGTTGGTTCATCGGGCAAACGGGCTGATAACTCAGCATCCGTATATCGGAATCGAGTCCCGTAAGTTGCAATGCGTGCCAAATGCCTATGTGGTGTTATGTGTGTGTTTGCATGTCGTTCGGACGACCGAGGTGGGTTTTGGTCTCTTTTTTGGCTTTTTACCTAACTATTGGTTCATCAGGTAAATAGGCTGATAACTCAGCATCCGTATATCGGAATCGAGTCCCGTAAGTTTCAACACGTGCCAAATGCCTATGTGGTGCTATATGTGTGTTTGCGTGTCGTTCGGACGACTGAGGCTGGTTTTGGTCTCTTTTTCGGCTTTTTGCCTAACTGTTGGTTCATCGGGCAAACGGGCTGATAACTAGGCATCCGTATATCGGAATCGAGTCCCTTAAGTTGCAACGCGTGCCAAATACCTATATGGTGCTATGTGTGTGTTTGCGTGTCGTTCGGACGACCGAGGGTTTTGGTCTCTTTTTCGGCCTTTTGACTAACTGTTGGTTCATCGGGTCCCGTAAGTTGCAACGCGTTCCAAATGCCTATGTGGTGCTTTATGTGTGTTTGCGTGTCGTTAGGACGATCGAGGCGGGTTTTGTATTCTTTTTCGGCTTTTTGCCTAACTATTTGTTCATCGGGCAAACGGGCTGATAATTCGGCATTCGTATATCGGAATCGAGTCCCGTAAGTTGCAACGCTTGCCAAATGCCTATATTGTGCTATATGTGTGCTTGCGTGTCATCGGATGACCGAGGCGGTTTTTGGTCTCTATTTCGGCTTTTTGCCTAACTGTTAGTTCATCAGGAAAACGGGCTGATAACTCGGCATCCGTATATCGGAATCGAGTCCAATAAGTTGCAACGTGTGCCAAATTTCTATGTGGTGCTATGTGTGTGTTTGCGTGTCGTTCAAACTACCGAGGCAGGTTTTGGTCTCTTTTTTGACTTTTTGCCTAACTGTTGGTTCATCGAACAAACGAGTTGATAACTCAGCATCCGTATATCAAAATCGAGTCCCGTAAGTTGCAACGCGTGCCAAATACCTATGTGGTGCTATGTGTGGGTTTGCGTGTCGTTTGGACGACCGAGGCGGGTTTTGGTCTTTTTTTTGGCTTTTTGCCTAATTATTGGTTCATCGGGCAAACGGGTTGATAACTCGGCATCCGTATATCGGAATCGAGTCCCGTAAGTTGCAACGCGTGCCAAATGCCTATGTGGTGCTATGTGTGTGTTTGTGTGTCGTTCGGATGACCGAGGCGGGTTTTGGTCTATTTTTCGGCTTTTTGCCTAACTGTTGGTTCATCGGGCAAACGGGTTGATAACTCGGCATTCGTATATCATAATCGAATCCTGTAAGTTGCAACGCGTGCCAAATGCCTATTTGGTGCTATGTGTGTGTTTGCGTGTCGTTCGGAAGACTGAGGCGGGTTTTGGTCTCTTTTTTGGCTTTTTGCCTAACTGTTGGTTCATCGGGCAAACGGGCTGATAACTCGGCATCCGTATATTGGAATCGAGTCCCGTAAGTTGTAACGCATGCCAAATGTCTATGTGGTGCTATGTGTGTATTTGCGTGTCGTTCGGACGACCGAGGCGGGTTTTGGTCTCTTTTTTTGCTTTTTGCCTAACTGTTGGTTCATCTGGCAAACGAGATGATAACTCGGCATCCATATATCGGAATCGAGTCCTGTAAGTTGCAACACGTGCCAAATACCTATATGGTGTTATGTGTGTGTTTGCATGTCGTTCGGACGACCGAGGTGGATTTTGGTCTCTTTTTTGGCTTTTTGCCTAACTGTTGGTTCATCGGGTCCCTTAAGTTGCAACGCGTGCCAAATGCCTATGTGGTGCTATATGTTTGTTTGCGTGTTGTTCGGATGACCGAGGTGGGTTTTGGTCTCTTTTTTGGCTTTTTGCCTAACTGTTGGTTCATCGGGCAAACGGGCTGATAACTCGGCATCCGTATATCGGAATCGAGTCCTGTAAGTTGCAATGCGTGCGAAATGCCTATGTGGTGCTATGTGTGTGTTTGTGTGTCGTTCGAATGATCGAGGCGGGTTTTGGTGTAAGACCCCAAATAATTAATAAATGAAATTTAATTTCCTCTAATTATTATTTTGAAATAGTAAGGGTTGATGTGATTAATGTGGATAGTTATGGGTAAAATACGCAAATATTTTAAAATAAGCAAGTGGTTATAAAATATTCATTGTTGTCGGGGAATATTCGTTTGGTTGTGGAATATTCGTACTGTTGGGGAATATTCGTACGACGGCGCAGCCATGTGTGGGCCCCATAACGGAAAGCGATTGGAGGAAGAAAACGACAAATATAAGTTGTTTAAAAATAATTGGCGTAGTTATTCTGATTTATTAATTGTTGGAATACCCGGTGGTTAAAACATAATAACACGCGTTGTTGCACAGTAGCACACGGTATTGCACCACTTATTGACTCTTACGTAAGAAGGCACTACTCAATAATGGTTACTGATAATTCTTTATTCGGTATTTTATTTTATTGGTTCAATAATTGTTGCGTTGATATTTTATATTGTTGTTGTTTCAATAATTGTCATTACACGGTATTTTTCATTATCGAAGCAATAATTCATATTATCTGAATAATATTATTAGATAACATTATTGGCAATGTCTAGAAAGTTCTGTCTAAGGAGAGGTTTGGTCACCTAATTGCGCGCCAGTAAGGAGAAATTCTTATTGGAAAGCCCCCTCTTTCCTGGGAACTGCCTGGTTGTCAATATTGTGATTCTGTAATATTATTTGTGAATAATTAATTATTGATTCATATGTGGATATAGATGGAGAAAATTTTTAATGTGACAATTGTTGAAAATTAATATTTTATCTTTTTCTGATAAAATAATTCATTTAAATATATATTATTATATTTTAATAATATAATAATGGTGATATTTTTACAACGAATGTGGGATATATGAGTATACGAGGAAGAAGAGTATTTTTGTTGCAATAAATGTTTAAAACATGTTAAACATGTCGGTGGACCCCATTTATTGACTGAAATTTGATTATAGCCTCTAAAATCGCTTGGTTTGTGGATTTCGGCCAATTTCTGTTTGGAATTTGGAAAAACTTTCTTCTGCAAAGTTGTAGAGAATTGAATTTCCTATAAAAACTCGCAAGATTCGAATTTTCTGACAAAAAAGATATTTATTGTGAATTATTGAAGTTCCAGAGTTCCAAAATAATTGATTTTTGGAAGTTTTAATTATTTTTATTATGAAAAACGTTTTTGTCATTAAAGGTGGGGCTTGCATGTGATGAAAATGCTGAATTTCAGATCTTAGAAAGTGTGCGTAGGAAAATTTAATATATATTAATATTTTAATTAAATTTTACGCTTTGGTGTTCTAAGCATTTTCCTATAAATAGGTGCTTAGGTTAGAATTGAAAATTACACGTAAAGCTCAAGTTTTCTCTCTATATTATCGAGCGTATTCTTGTGAGTATTTTGAGTATACTTTGAGTATTGCTATCTTGTGCAAGTTCAAGTTATAGCCTATATCCAAAGATTCCAAAGGTGAAATCTTGCTTTTCGAGGTAAGGGATATTATTTTTTTTCGTAATGATATTATTTCTTCAATATCATTATGCTGAAATATTGATCTGAAGTTTTTATCAAATTTGGAACTTTGGGTGTCAGAGTTACTATTCACGTATACGACACTATTCACGTATACGACACTATTCACGAATACGGCACTATTCATCGAAAAATAAATTTTTTTCTTTTCGTCTGAAATATCTATTCTGGATACTAGCTTTGATTGTATCCATGTTTTGATCATTCTTGAATTTTACACCACTATGATTATTTTTGAGGTATTTTTGGACGTGGATAAAACAAAGTACGAATCCTTAATCCTTAATCCTTGTCATTTTGTTTCCTTTGGATTCGTTTCTTTTAAAAACAAAAATATTTTTCATCATTCTCGCTTTTAAATGATGATATTATTGAATATCTTTGGCACTGTAGTGCAAAGATGAATGATTTTCGATGAATATCTTTGGCCTGTAGTGCAAAGATGAATGATTTCGATGAATATCTCTTTGGCCGTAGTGCAAAAAGATGAGCAGTGTTTAGATGAACATGACCAACTAGTGAATGTCCTTGGCTTTTGTAGTGCAAGGATGAATATATGATTCCAGATATATATATTGATTGATGTTACGAGGATAAAAATATTGATGATGAATTTATTAAATTCATAGATATTAGTAGATTTCATCCTCTACGTAACTCTTCTATGAATTAATATTTTCATCATGCAGTATTGATTTAAAACTTGTTGTCTATTGTATTCTATTAGATTTTTTCCCTGTTGAAGACTAACGATAATTTGTTCTCTATTATCTTACTCATAATATTCTTTACTGGGCTAGTTGAGCTCACCCTTTTCCTTTTTGTTCCATTTTTCTTCTCAGGAGGCGAGAATGTAACGAGTACGAGTCGGGGTATGGAATGATGGTTTTAGAGAGTTGTTTAGTAGTCCTCACCATTTTTGTAAAATAATGTATCAATAATTATGATGAGGATTTATTTGTTTGTGGATATTGTTTAGATGGCAATATCTGTATTTAAAGTCACAGTTCTACTGTTGTAATAATAAAGTTGTAGTTGTTTCTGTACCGTGTATTGACAACTCAGAATGGGTGGTGTATACCTGTTTTGGGGGCGTCACATTTGGTCTCTTTTTAGCTTTTTGCCTAACTATTGATTCATCGGGCAAACGGGCTGATAACTCGACATCCGTATATCGGAATCGAGTCCCGTAAGTTGCAACGCGTGCCAAATGCCTATGTGGTGCTATGTGTGTGTTTGCCTGTCATTCGGACGACCGAGGCGGGTTTTGGTCACTTTTTCGGCTTTTTGCCTAACTGTTAGTTCATCGGGTCCCGTAAGTTGCAATGCATGCCAAATGCCTATATGGTGCAATGTGTGTGTTTGCGTGTCGTTCGGACGACCGAAGCGGGTTTTGGTCTCTTTTTCGGCTTTTTGCCTAACAATTGGTTCATCGGGCAAACGGGCTGATAACTCGGCATCCGTATATCGGAATCGAGTCCCGTAAGTTGCAACGCATGTCAAATGCCTATTTGGTGCTATGTGTGTGTTTGCGTGTTTTTCGGACGACCGAGGCGGGTTTTGGTATCTTTTTCGGCTTTTTGCCTAACTGTTGGTTCACCGGGTCCCGTAAGTTGCAATGCGTGCCAAATGCCTATGTGGTACTATGTGTGTGTTTGCATGTCGTTCGAACGACCGAGGCGGGTTTTGGTCTCTTTTTCGGCTTTTTCCTTAACTATTGGTTCATCGGGCAAAAGGGCTGATAACTCGGCATCCGTATATCGGAATCGAGTCCCGTAAGTTGTAACGCGTGCCAAATGTCTATAGGTGCTATGTGTGTGTTTGTGTGTCGTTCGGACGACCGAGGCGGGTTTTGGTCTCTTTTTTGGCTTTTTGCCTAACTGTTGATTCATCGGGCAAACGGGATGATAACTCGGCATCCGTATATAAGAATCGAGTCCCGTAAATTGTAACGCGTGCCAAATACCTTTATGGTGCTATGTGTGTGTTTGTGTGTCATTCGGACGACCGAGGTGGGTTTTGGTCTCTTTTTCGGCTTTTTGCCTAACTGTTGGTTCATAGGGTACCGTAACTTGTAACGCATGCCAAATGCCTATGTGGTGCTATGTGTGTGTTTGCGTGTCGTTCGGACGACCGAGACGGTTTTAGTCTCTTTTTCGACTTTTTGCCTAACTGTTGGTTCATCGGGCAAACGGGCTGATAACTCGGCATCCGTATATCGGAATCGAGTCCCATAAGTGGCAACGCGTGCCAAATACCTATGTGGTGCTATGTGTGTGTTTGCGTGTCGTTCGGACGACCGAGAGTTTTGGTCTCTTTTTCGGCTTTTTGCCTAACTGTTGGTTCATCGGGTCCCGTAAGTTGCAACGCGTGCCAAATGCCTATGTGGTGCTTTGTGTGTGTTTGCGTGTCGTTATGACGATCGAGGCGGGTTTTGGTTTCTTCTTCGGCTTTTTGCCTAACTATTTGTTCATCGAGCAAATGGTCTGATAACTCGGCATTCGTATATCGGAATCGAGTCCCGTAAGTTGCAGCGCGTGCCAAATGCCTATATTGTGCTATATGTGTATTTGCGTGTCGTTCGGATGACCGAGGCGGTTTTTGGTCTCTTTTTCGGCTTTTTGCCTAACTATTAGTTCATCGGGAAAACGGGCTGATAACTCGGCATCCGTATATCGGAATCGAGTCCCATAAGTTGCAATGCGTGCCAAATTCCTATGTGGTGCTATGTGTGTGTTTGCGTGTCGTTCGAACGACCGAGGCGGGTTTTGGTCTCTTTTTTAACTTTTTGCCTAACTGTTGGTTCATCGAGCAAACGGGTTGATAACTCGGCATCCGTATATCAAAATCGAGTCTCGTAAGTTGCAACGCGTGCCAAATGCCTATGTGGTGCTATGTATGTGTTTGCGTGTCATTCAGACGACCGAGGCGGGTTCTGGTCTTTTTTTCGGCTTTTTGCCTAATTGTTGGTTCATCGGGCAAACGGGTTGATAACTCGGCATCCGTATATCGGAATCGAGTCCTGTAAGTTGCAACGCGTGCCAAATACCTATGTGGTGCTATATGTGTGTTTACGTGTTGTTCGGGCGACTGAGGCGGGTTTTGGTCTCTTTTTTGGCTTTTTGCCTAACTGTTGGTTCATCGGGCAAACGGGCTGATAACTCGACATCCGTATATCGGAATCGAGTCCCGTAAGTTGTAATGCATGCCAAATGTCTATGTGGTGCTATGTGTGTGTTTGCGTGTCGTTCGGACGACCGAGGCGGGTTTTGGTCTCTTTTTTGTCTTTTTGCCTAACTGTTGGTTCATCGGGCAAACGGGTTGATAACTCGGCATCCGTATATCGGAACCAAGTCCCGTAAGTTGCAACGCGGGCCAAATGCCTATGTGGTGCTATGTGTGTGTTTGCATGTCGTTCGGACGACCGGGACGGGTTTTGGTCTCTTTTTCGGCTTTTTGCCTAATTATTGATTCATCGGGCAAACGGGCTGATAACTCGACATCCGTATATCGGAATCGAGTCCCGTAAGTTGCAACGTGTGCCAAATGCCTATGTGGTGCTATGTGTGTGTTTGCCTGTCATTCGGACGACCGAGGCGGGTTTTGGTCTCTTTTTCGGCTTTTTGCCTAACTGTTAGTTCATCGGGTCCTGTAAGTTGCAACGCGTGCCAAATGCCTATTTGGTGCTATATGTGTGTTTGCGTGTTATTCGAACGACCGAGGCGGGTTTTGGTCTCTTTTTCGGCTTTTTGCCTAACTGTTAGTTCATCGGGTCCCGTAAGTTGCAATGCGTGCCAAATTTCTATATGGTGCTATGTGTGTGTTTGCGTGTCATTCGGAAGACCGAAGCGGGTTTTGGTCTCTTTTTCGGCTTTTTGCCTAACTATTCGTTCATCGGGCAAACAGGCTGATAACTCGACATCCGTATATCGGAATCGAGTCCCGTAAGTTGCAACGTGTGCCAAATGCCTATGTGGTGCTATGTTTGTGTTTGCGTGTCGTTCAGACGACCGAGGCGGGTTTCGGTCTCTTTTTCAGCTTTTTACCTAGTTGTTGGTTCATCGGCAAGCAAGCGATAACGATAACTTTCGGCATCCGTATATCGGGCGAGTCCGTAAGATAGTTAACGGGCCAAATGCCTATGTGGTGCTATGTGTGTGTTTTTGTGTTGTTCGAATGACCGGGGCGGGTTTTGGTCTCTTTTTCGGCTTTTTGCGTAATTATTGTTTCATCGGGGCAAGCAGCAAGGCGATAACTATTCGACATCCGTATATCGGAATCGAGTCCGTAAGTTCTGCGCGTGCCAAATGCCTATGTTGGTGGTGCTGTGTGTGTGTGTTCGCGTGTCGTCGGACGGCCGAAAGGCGAGTTTTAGTCTCTTTTTGGCTTTTGCCTAATTGTTGGTTCATCGGGTCCCATACATTGCAACGCGTGTGGCAAATGCATTTGTGGTGCTATGTGTGTGTTTGCGTGTCGTTCGGACGACCAAGGTGAGTTTTGGTCTCTTTTTTTGGATTTTTGCCTAGCTTGTTGGTTTGGTTACATTTCGCGCGTCCCAAATGCCTATGGGTGTTATGTGTGTGTTTGTGTGTCGTTCGGACGACCGAGGCGCTTCGGTCTCTTTTTGCTTTTACCTATTGTTGGTTCATGGGTCCCATACGTTGCAACGTGTGCCAAATGCCTAATTGGTGCTATGTGTGTGTGTGCACATGTTGTTGGACGACCAAGGGTGGGTTTTGGTCTCTTTTTACGCTTTTTGCCCTAGCTTTTTTTTCGGGTCCGTAAGTTCAACGCGAAAAATGCCCTATGTGGTCTATCGGTATTCCGTCGGAAGACTAGTTTTAGTCTTTTTGCCTAACTAAGTTCATCGAGCAAGCGGGGGTGTGCCAAATATCTATGTGGTGCTATGTGTGTGCTACGTGTGTGTTTACGTGTCGTTCGAGGATGACCGAGGCGGTTTTGGTCTCTTTTTCAACTTTTTGCCTAATTGTTGGTTCATCGGAAAAAAGGCGATAACTTCGGTGATCCGTATATCGGCATCAAGTATAGTTCTCGCCGTAAAGTCTATGTGGCGTTATGTGTGTTTACGTGTCCAAATGCCTATGTGGTGCTATATGTGTGTTTACGTGTCAAATTCGGAGCGTGTCGTTCGGATGGCCAAGCGGTTTTGGTCTTTTTTTTTTGCCTAATTTTGCTTTTTGTTCTAACGCGTGTCAAATGCCTATGTTCTATATGTGTGTCCGTGTTTTCGGACGACCGAGGCGGGTTATTTCTTTTTATGTTTTGCCCTAGCTGTTGGTTCATCGGGTCCGTAAGTTTGCGTGCCATACAGATGTGTGATGCGATTTTGTCTGTTTTTTCGGATGGCCAAGCGGTTTTAGTCTTTTTGGCTTTTGCCTAAGCTGTTGGTTCATCGAGTAAAGCGGTGCGATATTTCGGCATCCGTATATCTGAAATCGAGTCCGTAAGTTACAGCAAGCGTGCCAAATGCCTATATGGTGCTATGTGTGGGTTTTGCGTGTTGTTCGGATGGCCGAGGCGATTTTTGGTCTCTCTTTTGGTTTTTTTTGCCTAGCTTGTTGGTTCATCGTTCATCAAGCAGGTGATAACTTCGACATCCGTGTATATCGAATTGAGTCCCGTAAGTTGCAACGCGTGCCAAATGCCTATGTGGTGTTATGTGTGTGTTTGTATGTCTTTCGGACGACCGAGGCGGGTTTTGGTCTCTTTTTTGGCTTTTTGCCTAACTATTGGTTCATCAGGCAAACAGGCTGATAACTCAGCATCCGTATATCGGAATCGAGTCCCAAAAGTTGCAACTCGTGCCAAATGCCTATGTGGTGCTATGTGTGTGTTTGCGTGTCATTCGGATAACCGAAGCGGGTTTTGGTCTCTTTTTCGGCTTTTTGCCTAATTATTGGTTCATCGGGCAAACATGCTAATAACTCGACATCCGTATATCGGAATCGAGTCCCGTAAGTTGCAACGTGTGCCAAATGCCTATGTGGTGCTATGTGTGTGTTTGACTGTCATTCGGACGACCGAGGCGGGTTTTGGTCTCTTTTTCGGCTTTTTGCCTAACTGTTAGTTCATCGGGTCCCGTAAGTTGCAACGCGTGCCAAATGCCTATTTGGTGCTATGTGTGTGTTGCGTGTCATTCGGATAACCGAGGCGGGTTTTGGTATCTTTTTCGGCTTTTTGCCTAACTGTTGGTTCACCGGGTCCCGTAAGTTGCAACGCGTGCCAAATGCCTATGTGGTACTATGTGTGTGTTTGCATGTCGTTCGAACGACCGAGGCGGGTTTTGGTCTCTTTTTCGGCTTTTTGCCTAACTGTTGGTTCATCGGGCAAACGGGCTGATAACTCGGCATCCGTATATCGGAATCAAGTCCCATAAGTTGCAACGCGTGCCAAATACCTATGTGGTGCTATGTGTGTGTTTGCGTGTCGTTTGAACGACCGAGGGTTTTGGTCTCTTTTTTGGCTTTTTGCCTAACTGTTGGTTCATCGGGCAAACGGGTTGATAACTCGGCATCCGTATATCGGAATCGAGTCCTATAAGTTGCAACGCGTGCCAAATACCTATGTGGTGCTATGTGTGTGTTTGCGTGTCGTTCGAACGACCAAGGGTTTTGGTCTCTTTTTCGACTTTTTGCCTAACTGTTGGTTCATCGGGTCCCGTAAGTTGCAACGCGTGCCAAATGCCTATGTGGTGCTTTGTGTGTGTTTGCGTGTCGTTATGACGATCGAGGCGGGTTTTAGTTTCTTCTTCGGCTTTTTGCCTAACTATTTGTTCATCGGGCAAACGTGCTGATAACTCGGCATTTGTATATCGGAATCGAGTCCCGTAAGTTGCAACGCGTGCCAAATGCCTATATTGCGCTATATGTGTATTTGCGTGTCGTTCGGATGACCGAGGCGGTTTTTGGTCTCTTTTTCGCCTTTTTGCCTAACTATTAGTTCATCGGGAAAACGGGCTGATAACTCGGCATCCGTATATCGGAATCGAGTCCCATAAGTTGCAACGCGTGCCATATTCCTATGTGGTGCTATGTGTGTGTTTGCGTGTCCTTCGAACGACCGAGGCGGGTTTTGGTCTCTTTTTCGACTTTTTTACTAACTGTTGGTTCATCGAGCAAACGGGTTGATAACTTGGCATCCGTATATCAAAATCGAGTCCCGTAAGTTGCAACGCGTGCCATATTCCTATGTGGTGCTATGTGTGTGTTTGCGTGTCCTTCGAACGACCGAGGCGGGTTTTGGTCTCTTTTTCGACTTTTTTACTAACTGTTGGTTCATCGAGCAAACGGGTTGATAACTCGGCATCCGTATATCAGAATCGAGTCCCATAAGTTGCAACACGTGCCAAATGCCTATGTGGTGCTATGTGTGTGTTTGCGTGTCATTCGGACGACCGAGGCGGGTTTTGGTCTCTTTTTCGGCTTTTTGCCTAACTGTTGGTTCATCGAGCAAACAGGCTGATAACTCGGCATCCGTATATCAGAATCGAGTCCTGTAAGTTGCAACGCATGCCAAATGCCTATGTGGTGCTATTGTGTGTTTGCGAGTCGTTCGGACGACCGAGGCGGGTTTTGGTCTCTTTTTTGGCTATTTGCCTAACTGTTGGTTCATCGGGTTCCGTATGTTGCAACGCGTGCCGAATGCCTATGTGGTGCTATGTGTGTATTTACGTGTCGTTCGGACGACCGAGGCGGGTTTTGGTCTCTTTTCGGCTTTTTGCCTAACTGTTGGTTCATCGGACAAACGGGCTGATAACTCAGCATACGTATATCGTAATCGAGTCACGTAAGTTGCAACGTGTGACAAATTCCTATGTGGTGCTATGTGTGTGTTTGCGTGTCGTTCGGACGATCGAGGTGGGTTTTGGTCTCTTTTTTGGCTTTTTGCCTAACTGTTGGTTCATCGGACAAACGGGCTGATAACTCGGCATCCGTATATCGGAATCGAGTCCCGTAAGTTGCAACGTGTGCCAAATTCCTATGTGGTGCTATGTGTGTATGTTTGCGTGTCGTTCGGAGGATCGAGGCGGGTTTTGGTCTCTTTTTCGGCTTTTTGCCTAACTGTTGGTTCATCGGGCAAACGGGCTGATAACTCGGCATCCGTATATAGGAATCGAGTCCCGTAAGTTGCAACGTGTGCCAAATTCCTATGTGGTGCTATGTGTATGTTTGCGTGTCGTTCGGACGATCGAGGCGGGTTTTGGTCTCTTTTTCAGCTTTTTGCCTAACTGTTGGTTCATCGGACAAACGGGCTGATAACTCGGCATCCGTATATCGGAATCGAGTCCCGTAAGTTGCAACGTGTGCCAAATTCCTATGTGGTGCTATGTGTGTGTTTGCGTGTCGTTCGAACGACTCAGGCGGGGTTTGGTCTCTTTTTCGGCTTTTTGCCTAACTGTTGGTTCATCGGGCAAACGGGATGATAACTCAGCATCCATATATCGGAATCGATTCCCGTAAGTTGCAACGCGTGCCAAATTCCTATGTGGTACTATGTGTGTGTTTACGTGTCGTTCGGATGACCGAGGCGTGTTTTGGTCTCTTTTTTGGCTTTTTGCCTAACTTTTGGTTCATCGGGAAAACGGGCTGATAACTCGGCATCTGTATATCGGAATCGAGTCCCGTAAGTTGCAATGTGTGCCAAATTCCTATGTGGTGCTATGTGTGTGTTTACGTGTCGTTCGGACGACTCAGGCGAATTTTGGTCTCTTTTTTGGCTTTTCGCCTAACTGTTGGTTCATCGGGTAAACGAGATGATAACTCAGCATCCGTATATCGGAATCTATTCTCGTAAGTTGCAACGCGTGCCAAATGCCTATGTGGTGCTATGTGTGTGTTTACGTGTCATTCGAACGACCGAGGCGGGTTTTGGTCTCTTTTTTGGATTTTTGCCTAATTTTTGGTTCATCGGGAAAACATGCTGATAACTCGGCATCCGTATATCGGAATCGAGTCCCATAAGTTGCAACGCGCGCCAAATGCCTATGTGGTGCTATGTGTGTGTTTACGTGTCATTCGAACGATCGAGGCGGTTTTTGGTCTCATTTTTGACTTTTTGCCTAACTGTTGGTTCATCGGGTCCCGTTAGTTACAACGTGTGCCAAATGCCTATGTGGTGCTATGTGTGTGTTTGCGTGTCGTTCGGACGACCGAGGCGGGTTTTGGTTTCTTTTTTGGCTTTTTGCCTAACTATTGGTTCATCGGGCAAACGGGCTGATAACTCAGCATCCGTATATCGGAATCGAGTTCCGTAAGTTGCAACGCATGCCAAATGCCTATGTGGTGCTATGTGTGTGTTTACGTGTCGTTTGGACGACCGAGGGTTTTGGTCTCTTTTTCGGCTTTTTACCTAACTATTGGTTCATCGGGTCCCATACGTTGCAACGCGTGCCAAATGCCTATGTGGTGCTATGTGTGTGTTTGCGTGTCGTTTGGACAATCGAGGCGGGTTTTGGTCTCTTTTTCTTCTTTTTGACTAACTGTTGGTTCATCGGGCAAACGGTCTGATAACTCGGCATCCGTATATCGGAATCGAGTCCCGTAAGTGGCAACGCGTGCCAAATGCCTATGTGGTGCTATGTGTGTGTTTGCGTGTCGTTCGGACGACCGAGGGTTTTGGTCTCTTTTTCGGCTTTTTACCTAACTATTGGTTCATCGGGTCCCATACGTTGCAACGCGTGCCAAATGCCTATGTGGTGCTATGTGTGTGTTTGCGTGTCGTTCGGACGACCGAGGCGGGTTTTGGTCTCTTTTTCGGATTTTTGCCTAACTGTTGGTTCATCGGGTCCCATACATTGCAACGCGTCCCAAATGCCTATGTGGTGCTATGTGTGTGTTTGTGTGTCGTTCGGACGACCGAGGCGGCTTTAGGTCTCTTTTTCGGCTTTTTACCTAACTGTTGGTTCATCGGGTCCCATACGTTGCAACGCGTGCCAAATGCCTATGTGGTGCTATGTGTGTTTTTGCGTGTCGTTCGGTCGATCGAGGCGGGTTTTGGTCTCTTTTTTAGCTTTTTGCCTAACTGTTGGTTCATCGGGCAAACGGTCTGATAACTCGGCATCCGTATATCATAATCGAGTCCCGTAAGTGGCAACGCGTGCCAAATGCCTATGTGGTGCTATGTGTGTGTTTGCGTGTCGTTCGGACGACCGAGGCAGGTTTTGGTCTCTTTTTTGGCTTTTTGCCTAATTGTTGGTTCATCGGGTCCCATACATTGCAACGCGTGGCAAATGCATTTGTGGTGCTATGTGTGTGTTTGCGTGTCGTTCGGACGACCGAGGCGGGTTTTGGTCTCTTTTTCGGATTTTTGCCTAACTGTTGGTTCATCGGGTCCCATACATTGCAACGTGTCCCAAATGCCTATGTGGTGCTATGTGTGTGTTTGTGTGTCGTTCGGACGACCGAGGCGGCTTTAGGTCTCTTTTTCGGCTTTTTACCTAACTGTTGGTTCATCGGGTCCCATACGTTGCAACGTGTGCCAAATGCCTAATTGGTGCTATGTGTGTGTGTGCATGTTGTTCGGACGACCGAGGTGGGTTTTGGTCTCTTTTTCTGCTTTTTGCCTAACTGTTGGTTCATCGGGTCCCGTAAGTTGCAACGCATGCCAAATGCCTATGTGGTGCTATGTGTGTGTTTGCGTGTCGTTAGGACGACCGAGGCTAGTTTTGGTTTCTTTTTCGGCTTTTTGCCTAACTATTGGTTCATCAGGCAAACGGGGTGATAACTCGGCATCCGTATATCTCTCGTAAGTTGCAACGCATGCCAAATGCCTATATGGTGCTATTTGTGTGTTTACATGTCGTTCAGATGACCGAGGCGGTTTTTGGTCTCTTTTTCGGCTTTTTGCCTAATTGTTAGTTCATCGGAAAAAAAAGGCTGATAACTCGGCATCCGTATATCGGAATCGAGTCCCATAAGTTGCAACGCGTGCCAAATGCCTATGTGGTGCTATGTGTGTGTTTACGTGTCATTCGAACGATCGAGGCGGGTTTTGGTCTCTTTTTCAACTTTTTGCCTAACTGTTGGTTCATCGGGTCCCGTAAGTTACAACGCGTGTCAAATGCCTATGTGATGCTATATGTGTGTTTGCGTGTCGTTCGGACGACCGAGGCCGGTTTTGGTCTCTTTTTCGGCTTTTTGCCTAACTGTTGGTTCATCGGGCAAACGGGCTGATAACTAGGCATCCGTATATCGGAATCGAGTCCCTTAAGTTGCAACGCGTGCCAAATACCTATATGGTGCTATGTGTGTGTTTGCGTGTCGTTCGGACGACCGAGAGCGGGTTTTGGTCTCTTTTTCGGCTTTTTGCCTAATTGTTGGTTCATCGGGCAAACGGGCTGATAACTCGGTATCCGTATATCAGAATCGAGTCCCGTAACTTGCAACGCGTGCCAAATGCCTATGTGGTGCTATGTGTGTGTTTGCGTGTCGTTCGGACGACCGAGACAAGTTTTGGTCTCTTTTTTGGCTTTTTGCCTAATTGTTGGTTCATCGGGTAAACGAGTTGATAACTCGGCATTCGTATATCGGAATCGAGTCCCGTAAGTTGCAACGCGTGCCAAATGCCTATGTGGTGTTATGTGTTTGTTTGCATGTCGTTCGAACGACCGAGGCGGGTTTTGGTCTCTTTTTTGGCTTTTTGCCTAACTATTGGTTCATCAGGCAAACAGGTTGATAACTCAGCATCCGTATATCGGAATCGAGTCCCGTAAGTTGAAACACGTTCCAAATGCCTATGTGGTGCTATGTGTGTGTTTGCGTGTCGTTCGGACGACTGAGGCGGGTTTTGGTCTCTTTTTTGGCTTTTTGCCTAACTATTGGTTCATCGGGCTAACGGGCTGTTAACTCGGAATCCGTATATCGAAATCGAGTCCCATAAGTTGCAACGCGTGCCAAATGCCTATGTGGTGCCATGTGTGTGTTTGCGTGTCGTTCGGACGACCGAGGGTTTTGGTCTCTTTTTCAACTTTTTGCCTAACTGTTGGTTCATCGGGCAAATGGGTTGATAACTTCGGTATCCGTATATCAGAATCGAGTCCCGTAAGTTGCAACGCGTGCTAAATGCCTATGTGGTGCTATGTGTGTGTTTACGTGTCGTTCGGACGACCGAGGCGGGTTTTGGTCTCTTTTTTTGCTTTTTGCCTAACTGTTGGTTCATCGGGTAAACGGGCTGATAATTCGGCATCCGTATATCAGAATCGAGTCCCGTAAGTTGCAACGCGTACCGAATGCCTATGTGGTGCTATGTGTGTGTTTACGTGTCATTTGGACAATCGAGGAGGGTTTTGGTCTCTTTTTCGACTTTTTGCCTAACTGTTGGTTAATCGGGTCCCATACGTTGCGCTAGATTACTGAGCTCACAACATACTACAAATATAATACATCAAACAACTCAAACATCTAACAGATTCGGATCTAAGGGGCCTGACATTCGATTATCGGATACCTCGTTAGGTTTCGATGCTGTTTTCTCAAATCTTCATTTTGAAGCTTTTAAATGTTATGGATTGGTGTTTTAGCAACCCAGGTCACTTATTAACATGTTATATCATATATATAAACATTAAATCACAACTTTTAATATAGCTTCCAAGATCTAGGATTAGGGTTTGTATTCTTACCTTTTAAGCAAAACTTTGGTTCCTTCCTTTATGATTCTGATTTGGCTTGATATGGGCTGATTTGGGGTGATAACATGAGATATTTTAAGTGTAGAATTTGTGAGGCTAGAGAGCATAAGTATAGCGACACATGGGTATTTAAAGTAAGGGTTAAATGGATTTTAATCCATCTGAAGTTTGATTCATTATATCCAATTGTTGCTAGATGTCATGTTATGGCTGGTGTAGTCTAATTTAACACACGTGGCAAAACTTTCGAGTGGTGAGTCATAGATTTAAGCTTATCACCAAAATTTGGAAGAGAAAGGGTATTTTAGTAACTTCATATGTACTAAGGGTACTTTTATGATTTCCCATTCAACCTTGAGGTTAATATGGTCATTTATGTTATGGAATTAGACAAATGGCAAATCTTGGTGATGAGTCACCAAGATTTGTGTTTATCTTTTGTTAAAAGATAAGCTCGAGGGTATTTTGTTCTTTTTACCCATATTAAGGGTATTTTGGTAATTTCCATATTATCCATAGGATTATTTTCGTCATTTCACATACTTCCTAATATTTTTAATCCTTAGGTTTTGATAATCGGTATTAGGGTTCCCTAATTAGATTTTAGGGTTCCAAAATTAAATTTAGGGTTTATTGATTAGAGTTTGGTAATCCGAGTTAGGGTTTCCTAATCCTCATTTGATTTCCCTGATAAATTTTATACTTAATCTTACATCAACATACCTAGTATGATATTCAGTATCACAACATCTTATTGATAACCCTAATTTGAGTTAGAGTTTATTTATCAGGGTTTGGGTTTCTTAAATTGAAAATTAGGGCTTTTCGACATTCGATTAAGGTTCCTAATCCCTTATTAGGGTTTACTAAGTTTGTACCCTAACCGATCAATTACTGATCATCAATTCTATATCGTACAAACACATATTCATCAATATAATTTTTATAACTGTATTTTCTGCCGAATCCCTGTCCAGACTTAAGGTTAGGGTTTCTATTCTCTATTAAGCACAACTCTACTCATATTTCTTAGTCAATACACAAATTGACCACTTCTATAGACTTGTATCACAGATACTTAGCACAATATTGGTAATCAATATAAATAAAAAAAAATTATTCCTAAAATTCTGGATCCTCACAAAACTTGAGTTAAGTTTAAAGGTTAAAGAAGAAATTGTGAAACAATTTCAAGCTGGCATCATCATGGTGTCCACATATCCTGAATGGCTATCAAATATAGTCCCCGTGCCTAAACCGAGAGGAAAGGTGCGAGTTTGTGTGGATTACCGGGATCTGAATAAAACCTACCTTAAGGATAGCTTTCCCGTGCCATTTATCCACATTCTCATTGATAATACTGCTCAATACGACATGTATTCATTTGCTAATTGCTTTGCGGGGTATCATCAATTCATGGTTGTTGAGGAAGATCATGAGAAAAATGCATTCATCATGCCTTGGGGAACCTTTTGCTATAGACGGTTGTCATTCGGCCTCGTTAATGCCGGAGTAACCTATCAACGAGCTACGATAGCTCTTTTTCACGACTTAATGCACAAAGAGATAGAGATCTACGTGGATGACATCATTGTCAAATCCCGAAGGGAAGAAGACCACTTAGACCATCTAAGAAAGCTTTTCAAAAAGTTACGTAAGTACAACTTGAAGTTGAATCCAGCCAAGTGCGCCTTTGGTGTTAAATCCGGCAAGTTGGTAGGTTTCCTAGTCAGCCACAAAGGGATTGAGTTGGATCCCACCAAAATCCAGGCCATCAAGGAAATGCCCATTCCTCAGACAGAGAAGGAAATATGGAGATTTTTGGGAAGACTCAACTTCATTAGCAGGTTCATTTCTCAACTTACATCAACCTGTGAGCCTATCTTCAAATTGTTAAGGAAGAACTCCTCCATGAAATGGAACAATGAGTGCCAAAAAGCCTTCCTTACAATCAAAGATCAGCTGGTTAACGCTCCTATTTTGGTACCACCCAGGGATGATGTTCCCCTGTTCATGTACCTGTCCATTAATGGCAATGCAATGGGCTGCATGCTGGGATAAAAGATGATAGAGGCCAAGAGCGAGCTATCTACTAGCTCAGTAAAACATTCAGCAGCAGTGAGCACAAGTACACTTTGATGGAGAAGACTTGTTATGCTTTAGCATGGGCTTAAATGAGGTTATAGCATTACCTCCATGGTCATACAACTCATCTCATATCCCGCGTGGATCCTTTCAAGTACGTGTTTAGTAAACCAATATTGAATTGTTGGCTGTCCAGATGGCAGTTGATCCTATAACAATTTGACATCGTCTACGTGACGTAAAAGTCCATTAAAGGACAAGGAATTGCGGATCAACTGGCCGTCGCACCCGCAGGGGATTTCAAACCCTTGGAAACATACTTCCCTGATGAAGGGGTAATGACAGTCCATTAACCCCATCAGTACAATGAATGCCATACGTGGAAAATATATTTTGATGGAGCTGTTAACATGGAAGGTTCTAGAGCTGGAGCAGTTCTAGTATCCGGTACAGGGGAGTAGTATCCCGTCGCTGTCAAATTGCAGTTTCAGCACCAACAACACAGCTGAGTATGAAGGTTGTATCATGGGGCTCAAACTTGCCCAATCAATGGGTATCAGGCGGTTAGCTGTCTCTAGGGATTCAAAATTGGTAATCAGATAGACCACAGGAATCTATCATACCAAAGAGCTACATTTGCTGCCTTACCATCAACACATTTTACATATGGCTTTGAGTTTGAAGAAATAAACTTCCTCCACATTCCTCGGAATAGGAATGATTTTGTGGATGCGCTAGCAACTTTGGCCTCCTTGATCACCATACATGACAAGGAAAACATGTTAAGCATCCCACTTGCCCTAAAAAAGGCTTCAGCCTATGGGAATTACGTTGCAGAAGTATCGGATGAGCTACCTCCCATCCAACACCCTTGGTATCAGCACATCAACGAGTACTTACGAGATGGATCTACTCCTGCTAAGGCGAGCCCAACTGAAAGACGGCGGATCCATCGACTGGTTATGAAGTTCTATCTGAGCGGAGATGCACTCTACAAAAGAGATGCCGGATAAGGTCTCCTCAGATGTCTGGACAAGGACCAAGCTCAGAGGCTCATAGATGAAATCCATGGTGGAGTATGTGGCCCACATATGAGCGGCCCTTCACTTGCTAAAAAGATCCTCAGAACATGGCATTATTGGGTCTTGCTTAAGGCTGACTGTGATGATCACATCAAGAGGTGCTATCAATGCCAAATTCATGGGAACGCTATCCACGCCCCTCCTAGGAAACTCCATAATATGAGTTCACCTTGGCCCTTCTCAATGTGGGGAATGGACATGATCGGGCCCATCGAGCCTAAATCCAGCAATGGGCATCGGTTTATCTTCACCATAATTAACAACTTCACCAAATGGGTAGAAGTAGCCTCCTTCCCCAGGGTTACCAAAGAAGTCATCATTGCTTTCATCAGAAACAATGTCATTTGTCGATATGGACAACCAGAGGTAATTGTGTCAGACAATGCTAAGAACCTCAACAACAAAATGATGGAAGAGTTGTGCAGTAAGTTCCACATCAAACACCTTAACTCTTAACTCTGTCATCTACCGTCTAAAGATGAATGGTGTTGTTGAAGCGGCTAATAAGAAAATCAAGAAGATCATGCAAAAGATGTCTGCCAATCACAAAGGATGACCTGACCTCTTGCCTCTGACTCTATTAGCCTACAGAACTTCAATGCATACTTCCACTGGGGCAAGCCCCTACTCATTGACGTATGGGATGGAAGATGTGCTCACCATAGAGGTTGAAATTGAATCCCTCAGAGTGTTGATTGACGCTCAGCTGGATGAAGACCAATGGTTACAAGACAGATATCACCAATTATCTCTAATAAACGAAAGGCAAAGTGATGCTATCTTCCATGGTCAGTTATACCAACAGAGGATCGCTAGATCCTACAACAAGAAAGTCCGGCTACGACAATTTAAACAACATGACTTTGTTTTGAAGAAGATCATTGACAACCAAGATTAGTCAAAGGGAAAATTCGCTCCAAACTAGAAGGGCTCGTTTATTGTCAAAGAGGTATTGACATGAGGTGATCTCAGATTACAGGAAATGGACGGCGAAGAATTTCCATAGCTCATTAACTTAGACACCATGAAACGGTACTATGTCTGAAGTTACCATCAAGCAAACATCCTTGTTTTGGATCACCAGATCACCGGTCATTTCAGGTTTTCTAACCCTTATTACATATAACCCATTCTTCATACCCATTTTCCCCATCAGTGAAACACACTCTTCAAGCCAGCAGCCTGGTTTTCAAATCATCAGATCTTTTATTTCGTACTTCATACAATTTTGGTTATCCCACCAGGGATTGAATCCTTCCCCTATAGTTTGTCCTGAACATGGGATCAAACTTTTTCACATCTACAGTTTGTCCTGAACATGGGATTAAACTTTTCCCCACAGTTTGTCCTGAACATGGGATCAAACTTTTTTGGCTGCAAATCATCCTGAAAATGGGGCGAACTACGTCAACCTGATCTCCCCGATACTTAGGAGTACGTAGGCAACCATTTTATATGGCCCGGTCGCAATAAAAAAACAAAAATATTTCTGCCCTTTCTCTACATAAACAAAAACAACAAAAATACTCCTACACCTTTCTACCCTTCACATTCAGCGTTGAACCTCTTACACCAGGTTCGAACTACGCAGACCTGATCTCCTCTTCAATAGGAGTATGTAGTCAGCCATTTATGGTTCGGTTTAACCCCCTACCAAAATACGAATACTTGTCACACGGTACTGGGATCAAACTTCAATCCACCACATTTCATCGGCTTCAGACCAAAGGGATGGAATTACCTGGCCTCCCCATAAATGGGAGAGTTATCGACCATCTAAGCTGCGGTTGATTCCTTGAAGAGCAACACCAATCCATAAGAGATGGAACTAATTGGGCTCCTCTCAAATAGGAGTACTGGCGACCATCTGTGGTGCGGTCAATCTTAGAGAGGAAAAGTCACACTCCTCTATACATTTCTATACAGAAACCAGTCCCAAGACACCAAAGAGGGTAGGGATACACACAGATCAATGATCCATTCTGAAAGATCATGCGATGTCTCAATGTGCACACATCAAGGATGAGTTCAGAATACATCAAGATCACAAGCCCTGAAAAAGCAGGCAAATATCAAGCAAGTATCCAAGCACAACTAAAAGGGAAGTGAATCAAAATATATTTCCCTACCATATATAATGTTGTTTGATATATACAATATGTGTTGGACATGACAAAATGGCTAAGCTAGTCTGTGCAGGAAAATACAAGTCTATCTATGGATCTGTATGTATACGGACTATAAGATCTAACATAGCACCTCTCTCCGAAGAAGGAGGTAACGCTGCAAGCTCCTGCTCAATGGTATATACACGAGCTAGCAGATCCGAGGCCAACTGCATGGTGGCATGATGCTCATCAATATATGCACTCATATCTGCAAGGATGCAATTTATAAGAGATCTTATTGAAGTACTATCTATAACGGCCACATTCCGGGCAGATAGGGCAGCATCCCTCTCAACAATCAATGCATCTCTGGCTAATCTGACCTCATCTCTCTCCAATAGAGCGGTGTCTCTCCCATCAAGAGCTGTCAACATCAAGGCCCTAGCCTGATCTCTCTCAAAGGTCATCAGATGAAGACACTACTCCAGATACTGCGTTGAATGCTGAATCACAGTGGCACTCGTACTAGGAGAATCTGCAAGAGTTGCTGGCAACGCAGTGAATGTCTCCTCCTACGTGGAAATATCAATGTCCTTTATGGGCTCCCCATCATCAGAATCAATCCCCGATAATGTGGATACTACCGCAACCAATGTAGTCTCTGCCTCCATCGATGCGGAATACTCTGCAGAACAGCCCAGATGGCTAACAGAAAATGTAGCTAGCTCACGCTGATCCCAATAGGCATACAACCTGGATATGTCCTCTGCTGATAAATGACGGGAAGCCAAACGCTGACTCAATGCCCCCTCAAAAGGATGGAAATCATGGAACTGGTCAAACTGACACATTATGGCCAGTGGGTGGTAAGTAGTCATGCCCCTCAAACCAGCTAGAGGGAGATAATCCATGCCCGGAGCATGAGTGATGAAGTTGTAGGGTGAACAAAGCCCTGTACACGGTAATATATCAAATGGATCTCCAATTCTTGCCAGGAAAACGGACCAAGATGCAGGATCTGTACACTCCGCAGGCTGAAAGGAGTAAGACATGGCTATCTCATGGGTAAAATAATACCAGTGTCGTCGAAATGTGCCAATCGGTCTCAAGTGTGACATAAACCACACGTAAAACATGACCAAACTACTTGTGAATACCCCTACAAGGTAGGTGCTGCAATATGTAGCCGACCTCAGCATCTCTGCTACATTCATCGGTACAATGGTGTGACCCTCCCTAAGAGCTCTCACTGCCATAATAATGCCAATGTCTAGCTCAACCAGGTACCGTGGCATGTATACATATGACAATACACACAGTAACAGTACATCTACTCTGGCCAAATGTCAATGATCCTCTGATATGGTAAAATCCCCGAAACACCGTGTATAGCTATCCTCTAAGCCAAATATGTCCATCAAAAAATGCTGGGATACAATGTGGCCAGATATGATCTCATCCTGCACAACTCTACGCCTCGGCCCGATGAGGGTCATGAACTGTCGGTTCATATCGACGATAGCCATCCGCGCGCAAGGTCTGTCCAGTGGCAGCGCCGTTAACCGTGCATACTCCTCCAAAGTAGGAGTCAACTCATGGATACCAAACCAAAACACCTGCCTCTCCGGTATCCAATGCTCTAGCATACCCTCTATGAAGACTGCGGGAACCTGAAACATCAAGAGATGACATACTATCATACCACGATCTCAGACGGGATGCCACCTATACTGGTGGGGTATGATCAATACGGCTAACTGTCAAAGAAGACATCTGTACGGGCCGTGTCATAAGACCATCCAGGGGCCAATGCTAAATATCTTTAGACATACATATATATGTATATCATAATACATGCATGATCAACAATAAATGGCAATATGATGTAGCGAATAACAGTATATACATTCCTAAGTACATCATCATCTAATACATCTTTGTACAACTAAAAATACAGGGAAATGGGGCACAGACGCCCGGCTACTAATAGAGGCCTATCAAAAGATATAGGGAGAATGGGGCACAACCACCCAGTGTCTAACAGAGGCCTATCAAAAGATATAACGAGGATATACATTAGAAGAAGACAATTGTGTCAATGTCTATATCATCAATTTTGTCCACCTAATGTAACTCCTCCTAAGTCACTGGATTTCCATCCATGGGGATATCAGGCCTATACAATGGATGATCTGCACCGACAAAGCCATATGGGTCATCTGAGGGGCCAGCTCCTGAGTTAGAAGGATCAAATGTATCTGCCTCTGCTGAATCTCTACCCAAATGCTGGATAAAAAAATGTGTCCGGTCCAACTTTTGGGTCAAATTGTCAATCTGTGTTAAGTGAGTATGATCTCTGACACAGGCTATCCAATCCATCATCATCACGGATCTAGGAACCATATCCCCCATAAACTACGTGGCGCGGGTCTGAGCTTCGATGGTACGAGGGGACCACCAATGCTGGAACGTAGCCTGGGTATGTGGACCATCGGACAGTGTAAAACCGTCAACACCCAGCAAGGGGATATCAATGACGGGTTACTGTGAAACAGGCCAATATCGCCTAGCAGGAGGCAAGATCGTTATACGAACTCTCCTGTGGTGCTCCTAATAGCACGCTCTCCTAAATAGAGCTCCCATCCTCCATCTATAAAGATAGGAATCCTGCGGGTGGAAATCACGTACTCGACACAAGTCGGGTATCCATCCTCAAAATTGATGGCCAAGTGCTCCCCAGAATAGGGAATCCAAGTAATGGCATCAGCTATTAATAACTCCAGTTGTAGGCGACATTGAGTGAAACCCTCAACTATAGGGACCTCCGCCAGTATGGAATTATGCCATCTCTGTCCTCGTGGATATGTCTTCAAGCCTAACACACTCACATGACGCAAACATGGGAGCCTCTCATAGGCCCTGAACTGCCAACACAAAGGCAAACATATGTTGTCAGTCAACACTCTTAACCTGTATATGGGAAATTATAAGAGAAATACTCACCAGCAGAAATGGGTAAAATCCTAGCCAAGCATCCGTCAAGCCCTACAAATGAATGCGCATACCCCTGAGGAAATAGGCAAAGGTGTAGGAATCCTAGTCATACTCTCCGATACGGTCCACATGTTATGTGACTCTCGCCAAAGTGAATGACACTGTAGAAGAGTTATCAGCTATGAAGCAGCCCCTAATGATCATCAGAAACAATCGCCGAAAAATGTGATCCCTGACTCTCATATCATCGGGTATGGGCTCACTCAATAGCCCGCGTATAGCATCCATGCTCAATGGACCTATACGAATGGTCCTGCCCTTGAGCGCCTCAGCCGAAACTCCTAGCAAGGATCGAACAACAATCGGGGTAATATTCACCGTACATGGCATGAGATCCCGTCCAAGCTCCATACCGGTGATAAATCGCCAATCCATCGGCATCATCATCACCTCACAGTCCAACAAATGGGGAGACTGAGTCTGGTGAAACCAGCGCTCAGAAAATGCCCTGAGGTAACCCCAACCATGCACAATCACTCTATAATCAAGATGTAGAGCCTGGTATGTAGAGTGAATGCTGAACCAGTTCCCTCTTGGCTGTGTAAAGCCGGGAACCTACATCACAAAGCAGATCAACATCAAAATCCTTTACTCTTCATCAATAGGAAAAAAGGGAAAGATAAAAATTTAGCTTTTACCTCATTTGCGTGCAAGTAAATCGAAGGATGTCTACTCAGATCACCCAGCAACTCTGGGATCATCACCTGGATACCTAGGAAATCCCTACGGGGCACATGTGCAGTAGGAGTAGGATCTGTAATTGGAACATCCTCCTCCTCGTCCTCAACGTTCGGCACATCAACCCGGACAGGACGTATCACCGCTCTCAACCCAAACGACGAGGTCATCCTAACGTAATCTGGGTCGAGGCACTTGAGAAGCCTTCCTCACTTTTTTTGAAGTGGTTTTGCGGGAACTACTCGGCTGATTTAGATCCATATATCTGGACAACAAGTCTCCAAATCACCTCAAAAAGGGTGTGGTAAATTCTAACCTGGGGCTTTTCAAAATGAAGTTTTATAACTATATGCATGCATGCATTATTTTAACATATGGCTACAGTAGAGTTTAAAATGCATTAGTACCCAATGCCTACGTTTTGGAAATTTTTTGCCATAGTCTCCTTTGTAAATGGGACTATCCACATGCACATAGGCATGACTAGGTGGCCATTCAGTAGCACACCTACACACAGTCATAAACATCCTACATGCATGAATACATCACAGTAAAAAAATCCATAAGTGTAGCCTAATTATTAGGATTATTTTTCTTTTTCACCCTAGCTCATTTGTCCTCAAATAGGATAAGAAATAGTAGAAAAAAGGTACCAATTTGACTGTTTCAAAATTCAAATTTTTTCACATCATTATTATTGGCATGGTTTAATACTAACATTTGTTATGTTGAATATTTTTTATCACATCATATGAGCATGAATATTCACTACTATGTGTTTAGATGCATTTCATATCATAAGTCATTTTCCAACGGATAAAAATTGGAAAAGAAGATATGTATACATTACCAGGACAGTGTAGAACACTTGTACGGTGATAGAATTTGCAGAAAGACGCCTGAACTCAGCAAATCTGAAGAAGAGCTCTCGGATTTCCTTCGTGGCGCAATGTGAAAATGACTTATGAAAGCAATGGGCAGCTTAAATCTACCCATAATTTGGCCAGTAGTGTAACTGTTGCCATCATGCAGTGTACTTGTCAGGCTCTCCCACAGGTGGGGCCCACCCCTCTGTCTCGGTCCAGTTCGAGTTACAAAGGAATTCTCACAAGCTGAAAAGGCCAAATCAAGAATAAAAATGCTACGCGATTGAGCAGAATAGCCTGAAATCCTGGTTTTCACGGGTTAAGGTGTGGCTTTACATATCATTAATTGGTTTTCGCCCAAACATAGGGTACACTATACCAATGATCTTAGTTGTTGCAAACTACATTCGGCAATACCTCACGAAGGTCTGATGCCATTAATGCAGGGTCGTAACCCTAAAATATTTTCCCCAGCGGGTTTTCATCCATCCGTTGACGCACATGTCAATGAAGGTCAAGCATCCTTGACATTATCCTCAACAGGGATCCATTTGTTGATGCATATGTCAATGAAGGTCAAGCAACCCTGACAACACCGATTGTTGGAAATAACTCCAACAGAGCAGTGGAAAGACCTGGCGGTACAAACCAGGGAAGAACATCCTCATCGAGGAGGACCGATGATAGAATATGTTATACACATCCTCAAATAGACAAAACTCTATCCCCACAGAATCTCTTATACATGAAATATGCATCTTCAATGTGAAGTCTGTATCATGGATTAAGGACTTTGGTGATAACCCAAACGTCAACATCCTAGAATCTCCTGAGAGCATTGGATTGCACATCAAAGACAGTTCATCAGGGTTGTCAGTAATAACTGTCAACACCGATAGAAGTTAAGGTAAGCCGGCAATCATCCCACCATGTTGGGAAATAATCAAACAAAACTACATACATTTGCATCATGTTGTTGTACATGGCATCATGATCATCTTGTTGCATTTCAAGTGTCTAGTATTCTTTATCCTATTCATGCCATTGCATTGCATAAATATGATAAAGAGGGGAATCTGTAAACACTTGAAATTTTTTACATACCTGTTACGAACATTGTAGGAGGGCAGAATCGTCTTTCAGAGATAACCCTGGAGGATAGCTCAAATCAATCCTTGAAATACCATTGGAAGTTTCAAACTTCATCCCAGAAATAACACTGGAAGTTTCAATTCTAACCTCAGAGATAACCTCGAGGCATGTAGTTCCAATACCGGAAATCACACCAGAGAAGGCCATTTAATCTCATAGATAACCCCGAGATACTCAGTCTGAGTCCTGGAAACAACAACGGGAAAGACAATGTCAACCTTGGAAATAACCCTAAGGAGTGCATTTGCAATTCCGGAGATAACCCCGAAAATGCTCGTTTCAACCTATGCAGCCAGCTTCAACCTCAGGACTCACACCAAGGTACTCAGCTCCAAACCCAGTGATAACCCCAGGAGGTCAGGCACACCTTAGAGACAACCCTGATGACGTCTAGTACTTACAACAGTCCAATCTCAGAGATAACCTTGAGTAACGACTGCTTTATCAGCCTAAACCGGAGATAACCCTGGTGAGGGGCAAAATCGTCATTTTGTCACATCAATCCCATATTGTGTCATCTCAACACAATAATTCAACACACATTCTACACAACAATGTCCCACAAGAGACAAAGAGTTCCACTCTCGAGTGACTACTACGCAAGGCAGCACACCAGATAGAATTTGAAGCTTGAAGACCAAGGGCATGGTCCCATCTTTCTGACATCTGACAACCTCTAATCCAATGTTATGGTGTAGCTCTCGACAATAGCACTCCGTAAAAGGTCTTATACACCTCAATTAGAGGCTCGGATTGAAGTTCTATAAGTTTGAACGGATATCACGTTGCACGTGTCCACGTACTTCAAGACGGCGAGACCCGCGGAGCTCGGGGCAGCTCGGGTAGCCGCAGGTACATATGTGGCTCCCCCCTCTACAAATAGAGTGCTTGGGGTGGCCTTATTTCAAGAGAAAACGGCGAGGAAGCCTTGTCCAATTTGCTCTGTACACACCCTAAGCTGGGTGCTTTCTCATTTTAAACACTTGTGAGATTATATTCAATCATATTTTTATCGGCGGGAGCCGAGTGTTCATTTGTTTAAAGCTATAGAACTTTTTTTTGGCAGTCCACTGTAATCCATCTTACACACTTTAAAGCCTTTCTCTTCATCTTTGCACACACCGTTCTTCACATTAAAAAGTATACCGAACTTGATTAGTGGCTTTCATTTTTATGCTATATATATATATATATATATATATATATATATATATATATATATATATATATATATATATATATATATATATGAATGAGGATCAGTCAGGGATCCTGATAGTTCTAAAATCCGGACCCAAATTTTTTTTTTTTTTTTTTTTTTTTTTGAAACAACTAAAAAAAAAAAAAAAAATGGAGGCGAAATTTTTCTGTCTGAGTGTTTTGGGTGTGTTTTTAATACCTATACCAACCAATGTATATACGATGCGCCGCCTGCATGCATGTAAATGTTTTAGTATAGGCATCCAAATCACGCCAAAAAACAACATATTATGTAAAATTCCAATTCCATAATTTTTTTTTTTTTTAGTTGTTTCAAAAAAAAAAAAAAAGGTCTCATATTTTAATAGAGTCCGGGATCCTGCATGGATCCGACTCTATATATATATATATATATATATATATATATATATATATATATATATATAGATATGTGTGTGTGTGTGTGTGTGTGGACTAACATTATCGAGTTATGTCTCGATTCAAATTTGGACTCACGTCCGAGGCGTTTTACTTATATATATATATATATATATATATATATATATATATATATATATGTGTGTGTGTGTGTGTGTGTGTGTGTGTGTGTGTTGTGTGTATATATGAAATGTTGTCGAACTCTGCTCGATGAGCCTAGATTTTACATCAGGAGCGTTTATTGCTTTTTTATATATATATATATATATATATATATATATATATATTTAGTCCCTTTGAGTTTACTTCAGATGTGTTGATCGCTTTTATTGTTTTATTTACATTACATCCACTTTGGTGTTTACCAGTGGCGGTTGATAAATCTTTATTGCTTTATTTACATTTCTATCCCACATGGAGGTGCTTCGTGGTGGTTGATCATGTATATATATATATATATATATATATATATATATATATATATATATACAACTTTTATATATATAATTGCTAACTACTTTTATATAAATTGCGGCATCATGTGAGCCTAGGAATCATGTGGTCACAGATTCAGTCTACTAAATCTAGATTCGATTCCTGTGATGGACATTTTCAGTTGTAAGCAGCTTGTAAATTATTCACGGTGTTTGAATTTCTTTAGATGGATTTCATGCCCATGAGGAGTTCGGCACTACTACATATTATTTTCTCGAAGATGCTTCGCATCTCAAAAATAAAAACAATCAATCCGAACATTTAACAAAATGGAAGTATCAAATGCCTCAATTACTATTGACCACAGGGTTTGAAAAACATCTTTTATAAAACATCAGTGTTATATCTTGTTTAAAACTGAAATTTTACACAAATTCAAACCCTTTGTATATAGGTGGGAACGAGGCATAGCACTATTTCCAAATAAATTGCACATTGACCCACATACACACACACATTCAGATAACAATTTAATTAAAAAGTGGCGGTAACCGTGGTAACACGGATGTCAGGGGGTGCCTAACACCTTCCCTCTACATAAGCAAGTCCCCAGACCCTAATGAATCTCGGTTTCATATACTCGTTTAGCAGTGTCACATCACTGGGTCAATGTGCAAACCATTTCTCGATTGTGTTGGTACAACCATTTAAAAAACCAACTAGCGACTCTTACAGTCAAATCGTCGACATATAAATGTCGGACCTTTTCACAACTTATTTTTTCAAACAAATCTCACTTAACATGAGAACACCAAAAGAAAAGAACAGAAAAGGGAACAATAAAAATCCCGACGTCGACAAGGTAGTAAGTGATTCACGAAGTTAAGTGAATTAAACCTTCAATGTTCAAAATTTTTTTGTGGTTATCTTAAGATTATCATTTGTTGGTGTTTTAGGAACTTAAAAAGCTCATGGATATGTAAAGGATGCAAAGAATGGGAAAATTCAAGTGCAATTGCAGAAGGCATGATCGCCGGGACGGGCTTTATGAGAAGGAACCCCCTGTCGGGGTGGGGGTCTTGACCCCAATAACAGTAGGCATGCCCCGCTAGGGCGGACAAATTTCACAGTATAACCCCGCCGGGGCGGAGGTCTTGAGTCAATAGTAGAACACATGCCCACTGGGGCGGGCCTCTAAAGCTTATTACCCCCGCCGGGGTGGGGGTACGAAACCTGAAGAATAGTGAGTCGACAGTTACAAACAGTTAGCCATCTTCTCCACTTCCTTTCACTTGAAAATGCAACCCACGATTTCTATACCCCAATTAACCCACGATTTAGCAACTTAATCCCCACTTCCCCACTCAATTAAACAACTACAAACATACACTATATATCTCCCTATAAATTAAACCCCTAACTACACTACATCTCCACTCCATTCCATTCAATTTCAGTTCTCACAAGAGGTTAGGGTTAATATAGTGTGATTTTTGATAGCCAAAAGAGAGGGGAAGTTTAACAATTTGTTCATACACTAAGGGTAAGTGGTTTCTCTTACAATTACTCAACACATATCACCATACTTGAAGTGCTATTACAAAAGTTTGGGGGTATTACAATTCTAGCACGCCAAGTGTTTGACGATTTGTTTGAGTGAAGTTTGGGGGAAATTTTTTTGAAGCTCATCAATTCAAAATCAATGGCCCTAAACCAGCATCGAAACGACAACGTGGAGAGAGTTCAGGGTCCACACCACCAACCCGGACCTTTGATAGGCAAAAATTCATAAGTGTCGCTGCCACCGACCGCTATGATTATCTTGTGACAAAGGCACTCACACCAGAGCACGGCTTGGCACCTGACCCCGTCGATGGCAAAATGATGCAAGAAATCTATGAGAAAGGATGGAATAAGTTCATGGAAGAGCTTGAGCTAACAATTATGAATGTGGTAAAAGAATTCTACACTAACGCAGAGGATAAGGCCCCACTCACGGCATTTGTGCGGGGCAAGCCGGTTCATTTTAGTGTCGACGCCATCAATGCGTACTACCAATTACGAGTTCCTAAAGAGTGCCAGTATGCTTACTTCCATGACCATGATCTAAACTATGAGGCTATTTTGACGGGAATTACAAAGCCAGGTACCACATGGGTTAAAGGCCGAAAGGGGGGCACTATCTTCCATAGTAAGAATCTCAGCCAGTATGGAAAGATATAGTACGCGTTTATATACGCCAAGATATTCCCATCCACACACTTGACAGAGGTAACCAAGGAGAAGATACTCCTTTTGTATGTCATTTTCCAAGACTTTCTCATCGACGTGGGTGCTATCATCAGTTTTTCTATCCAAAGATACCTATGAGGACCATTCTCTGAGGATGAGGCTGAAGCTGAAGCTGAGGACACCTCAGATGATGAAGAGTAGCATGTGGATGAGATGATGGGTGAGCAAGGACCTGAGGGGATGTAGCAAACTGATGATATGTTTAACCCTCAATTCTAGACCCTCCAGAGACAAATGGATGGGTACAACAAAAAAAGTTAACAGATTGAGGATGAGACTCGCGGCCAGGCAGGACCATATGTTTGAAGCCATGAATATGTCCATTGCCTCCTTAAACGTGACGCTCCAGAGTTTCAACCCCACCGTGCAGTTCCCATACCAGCAGCCCGCCCTGATGCCAAGATTTCTACCCTCTGATTTAGATGAAGAGCAACAGCCACCACCACCCCAAGCTTAGGCGATTACAGGGAAGTCCTCGTTTATTTACTGCTTTATCTTTACAATGAGGACATTGTCATTTTCAAGTTTAGGGGGAGTTAGTTTAATTTTTATGTCTGCATGTTTAATTTTATTAGTTAGATTTGCATAAGTTAGTTTCATGTCTAGTTTTAGGATTATTAGATGTTTACATTCATGTAGTGATTTAGTTGCATAATAGTATAGGATTGTAAATAATTCTTATTAGTTGTCAATAATGTTATGTTTACCACATATTAAAAAAAAATTAGTTAAATATTGTGTTATATTGCATATGTCCAGCGGTTTGATATTGTTCATTTTATTTTAGCCAATGATGAGATTGAGATTAAGTAGACAAGTACAGTACCTACTATTAGAACTTTGATGTAATTTTTTTATTATGAATTGGATCTTTTGCCTGTTTGAAACTGGTATAATAAGGTTAGCACATTAATAACACCTATGTGGACTAATTTAGTTCAAATTGATACATAAGGAATCTCTAAATGATAATACTAGTTTAGATGAAAGAATGACAAGGATAGGCAGTGAAGGTGAAGAATTAGGCAAGAACTTAAGTTTGGGGGGAAATTGGGGTATATAAGCTTCATAAAAAATAATAAAATATATACCATGTCTAGTCTTGTTTCGGGGCCTTTGTTACTTGAGCAAGTACGCCCGAGGGGATTGTCTTTACACCTAGCGCCCTAAGGTCTTTATGGTCTGGGAGTCGTTGGTCGAAAGCTCACTAAGGGGTAGCACTGTTAGCCTAATGGAATGAGACATTGCACAGTCATGGAATATATATATATATATATATATATATATATAAAGAATAAAAAAATAATAAAACGGGAAACAAGAGCAAAAAGCCCCCATGAGTGAAAAATAAAGCATAAGTACCTTATTTGAACCCTTAATATTGGAAATTGTTTAATTTTAGTTGGATCTCGTCTATTTTTTAAATTCTTGTGTTTACACTGTATGATGCATTCTAAGAGGCTTGTCATGTATTAAATTTGAATTTACATCAGTTACCATGGATGTTAAGCACACACACACTATACCAGTAATAACAGTTTAAGATTAGATGCACGATGGGAATTATTGAGTAGTTTTTGTAAGACCCCGAATTTTATGAAATGAAAGTATTCAATTTTCTTATAATTATTATTTTATAAATGGTTAAATTGATAAAAGGTTAAAGTTAAGGGTGATATGTGAAAAGTTTTGCAAAGTAAGCAAGTTGTTATAAAATATTCGTTTGGTCGGGGAATATTCTTTTTGTCGGAAATATTCATACGATGGCACAATCATTGGTGGAACCCACAATGGAAGTATTTTCGTAGTTAGAAAACGACAGAATTATCATTTTATAAAAATAACGGCTGAAAGTGTTCTTTGTTAAAGCTGTTGAACTAC